>CM076572.1:1106790613-1107212810 GCA_034641835.2 Pinus albicaulis | reverse complement strand
TCCATCCCTAATTTAAACAAGAATAGGACCCACATTGGTTACAGAAAAGGAGAAGAAATAAGAAGAAACTTTTGTATTAGGGTCCAGAAATCTAACTGGTCTATTGTACAATGCCCTAGCTGCACTTCAAATTGGTACTCCCAACTCCATGCTAAGGCTCACTGTGCCATTCTTCAGATGAGCATCTTAACCTGAAGTTTGATTCCAAAAAACCCAAGTCCCCTGTTCTATGCCCAAGACCTCTGTTACAACGAGTAGAGTTCTGAGCGAAATACTTCACAATAGGAAGAAAAAGAAACATTGCAAAATTGCTCCACTTTAGACTGATAATTTTCTGTACGAAAATTCAACTGCGGACAGTAAAAACATAATATCAAACAAAACCAATCCACAATGGAATCTGAACATGAGGATTTATAACCACAGAAAACCCTCTCCAGGTTAAAAGAATTCTAGAATGGCTTTAAGATTCTACTAATGAGCGCTTACAACACCATAGCAATTACTGTCACAATGAAATATGCTGGAAGCAAAGCCCTTGTACAGTTTCTACATTTCCACAGTGGAAGCAAGAATCTTGCTATCTCTCATGATCTGGTTCTGTGGTCAGATCCTTTGCTATGGCTGTCTTGTTATGCTAAACGTGAATCTGTCTTAGCTTTGGCTCTGGTTCTCATTTAGGATCGTGGCTATCTGATCTTGTTGTGGCTTTGACTATACAAACTTGTTCAATTATGCGAAAATTCAACTGCGGACAGTAAAAACATAATATCAAACACAACCAATCGACAATGGAATTTGAACATGAGGATTTATAACCACAGAAAACCCTCTCCAGGTTAAAAGAATTCTAGAATGGCTTTAAGATTCTACTAATGAGCGCTTACAACACCATAGCAATTACTGTCACAATGAAATCTATTGGAAGCAAAGCCCTTGTACAGTTTCTACATTTCCACAGTGGAAGCAAGAATCTTGCTATCTCTCATGATCTGGTTCTGTGGTCAAATCCTTTGCTATGGTTATCTTGTTCTGCTAAACGTGGATCTGTCTTAGCTTCGGCTCTGGTTCTCATTTAGGATCGTGGCTATCTTCTCTTGTTGTGGCTTTGACTACACAAACTTGTTCAATAGGAAAATGTTGACTCTGCTATATATAGGAGCTTCAATGGATGCTCTCAAACACTTTTTTGGGCAACTTTGTTTTGTCTCTGATTCAAGGCAAAACTATGTTGGCCTTGGTTTTTTAGTCCTTGGAACTCATTTCTCTCATATTTTCCATCCTATCCCCAGTTTGCTACCGAGAAAGACATAACTTCACGATATCAAAATTGACTATTTTTGGCCATTTATCTTTAGTAATGGTACAGCTTTAATTTGGTGCATTCGTACAATATCTGAAGAGCACTCTCAAGCTGTTATTCAGTATTTTAGCATAACTACTACATTTAACTGCCATGCTCTAATATTTATATCAACCATAAGCATTCTTAAGTTAGTTCCACGTTTGTGAAGCAGAAGGAATGCTTCTGACAACTTCTTATCATAGTGGTACAATTCTGTTCGCAGTTTATCTTTTATAAACCTCCAATTTTCAAAATGTAGTAGAGACTACAGTTTGCATCTGAAATTTTGGACAAATCTGTTTAGTGTTCTACAGAAAATGCATTAAGAATAAAAAAGCCCACAATTTGTAAAAAGCCCACAATTTTGTAAAAAGCCCACATTTTGTAAAAAGCTCACAATTTGTAAAATGCCCACTTTTATTTTCTTTTTGCTTATATATTGAGCTCCCATTGAGTTCAACAAGTCTTGGGTTTTCTACACCATTGAGAGAGATTTATTGTTTTCTTTATAGGATAATTTGTATCAATGGAAGAAAACATTGGAGCTGGAAAAACAATTCAAAAGGGTGAAAGGGGTGATGGCAGAGTTTATTGCCCTTGTAAAAAATGTTGTATGAGAAATAATGTTAGAGTTTTAATAGCAACAACAACAGTGCATTGTAGGAAATATGGGCACATTGATGGTGGATCGAATGACTATTGTCCCGTGGTAATTAATTATCTATCTTCATTTTGATTATATCGTAAAATTTTATATTATTTTAATATTTTTATATGCGCACTAATGTTTAATTATTAATGTTTGTAATTTTCATGAAGGCACAGTTGCCCCCCAACTTTTTGCAGATGATCAACCAGCTTCCACAGCAAAATAGTAGTAGATTAGATGATGTTGCACCAGTACAAGAGAATATTGCAGCAAATATTAGTATTGGAAATGATGTTGTACAAGGTGAAGAACATGAAGCTAATGATGAAGGTAATTTTAATGATCCCATGGAGGTAGATCACGATAACAGTAATGAGACAGTTCACATTAATGATGGGACAAATAAAATGCTCCAAGACTTGTATGGTGAGTCAGATGATGATGGTGGAGATAGCAGTGACGGTATTTATGATGTACCTCTGATTGAAAGGTCAAGTGAACGACCTTTTGAACACTCAAATGCAACTCTTCTCTCTGCTACATTGTTGCTGGTGAACTTAAAGGTTATGAATAATTTGTCGAACAGATGTATGACACAACTCCTAAGGTATGCAATATGTATATATGATCACATATATGTAAATGTTGATTATTTTCCCTTTTTTTAGTTGTAATAAATGTGTAAAATAATAACTTATATAAACCTTTAAGCTCACCAGCTCTCTGCTATTGTTGCTGGTGAACTTAAAGGTTATGAATAATTTGTCGAACATATGTATGACACAACTCCTAAGGTATGAAATATGTATATATGATCACATATATGTAAATGTTGATTATTTTCCCTTTTTTTAGTTGTAATAAATGTGTAAAATAATAAGTTATATATATATATATATATATATATATATATATATATATATATATATATATATATATATATATATATATATATATATATATATCATAGTTATCAAAACCGGCCGGTCAGGATGGCTGCCGGTTGGAACCGGCCTTGCAACTCGGTCAATAGCCTATTCTCACCTGTTTTGGCCGGTTAACCGGACCTAACCAGCCGGTTAAGTAAGGAACCGACCAGTTTATGCATAAACCGGTCAGTTCCGTACTTAACCGGCCGGTTAGGTGCTCCTCCATGAGTTGCAAATTCCTCAGTGTCTCCTCCATGAGCTACAAATTCCTCTATTATACTAGCAACAAACTTGTCTAATAACTCATACTCAACACCTTATAGTAGCAAAAATACACATGATGACTGATAAATACAAGGTTGGCTAGCATAAAATCCCTGGCAGCATGCAACTCATCAAGTGTACTTGATGACAATTTCTGTTCTCAAAACAATCAGCAGCAACCTTATTTCACACTCAACTAGGAACTGTCAGACCCTCTCTCTCTGCTCACACATAGCAGCAGCATAAATACAAAACCTTTCACACAGCATACAAGCAATTTGATCATGGCATCAAGACTGATGCAAATGGTCCGACGCCACTCAAGGGAAAACAACATACAACCTAATGAAAATGTGACTGGAAATAATAAATTGACCACTAGAAAATTCCCGCTTGGAAATGCACTAAACTGGCTACTGAGTTTTCTGGGTTTGAATGAATCTTTTCAGTGATAAATTTTGTCAAACACATTGTGAGCAGACTGCTGAAGCTGTAATTCTCTCTCAACTTGTTACAAATAGCACTAATAGTAGGTTTCATAAACCAATTCAATACCTCTAAGTGTTGTAGATGTTTTTCTAGAAATTTATTGGCAAGCAAACATAGATAATGAAGAATACAAGATCTTCAAAATGCTGGTCTGATATATATATATATATATATATATATATATATATATATATAATGAACCCAGAATTTTCTTTAAGGCTGATACAATGAATTAACAACAGATCTGAGCAGGGACAGATTGTATATTATAATATTAACTCAACAATAAAACAAAGTGAATAATATAAGAGAAACCTGATACATTACTTCAACAAGTTTGCTTATGTATTTTTCGATGATATGTATTGCATTTGGTGCCATTTTTATATATTCACCTTTGCATGGTATATAAATGAGCAAAATTTTCATATTTTGTCTCTATTGGCTTGGAATCATGGTTGCAAATCTTAAAAATAGTTTTTATTTATTTATTTATTTTTCATTTTATTAAAAAATAATTATTTAATGTATTTTTTTTAAAACCGGTTCATTGAGATCTGATCGCTACCGGTTAGACCGGTTCCGGTTCGAAACCCGGTTCATTAGCTCCACCGATCCGGTCACCGGTTCTGGTTTTAATAACTATTATATATATATATATATATGATTAATAATCTTTACAAGACACTACTTTTTGTTTCTGTTGTAGATAGTTGGGTGAATATTTGTTACCATCGCCAAATACTTTACCTCGAACATATCGAGATCTACATGCTATTATGAAACACTTTGGAATGGAATATAACACTATAGATGCATGTCCTAAAGATCATATTATATATTATGGAGAACATGCGTTGAAAACAGAATGTCCGAAATGTGGTACCAGTAGATATCGAACATATCAACTAACCAAAAAGGTGCCTCAAAAGGTTCTTCGTCATATTCCCATAATTCCACGTTTGCAGTGAATGTTTAGGTGTAACAGCATAGCACAGTTTATGGATTACCATTCAAAGAATAGAAGTGGAGATGGTGTTCTTCGAATGCTTGCAGATGGTTCTCCATTTAGAGAAATCGAGGAAAAATATGTAGATTTTAAAAATGAACCTCGTAATGTCAGGCTTTCATTGGCAGCTGATGGTGTTAATCCATTCAGAGAGCTTAGATCTACTTACTCAGTGTGGCCTATTTTCGTTATCAACAATAACATTCCTCTTTGGATGTCAATAAAGAGGGAGCACATAATGTTGACTATGATTATTCCAGGTATTTGATACATTATTTCTTTGAATGTAACATTTTCATTTCTCTCGTTGTTTGAATAAATATATATTTTATTTATTTACTTACTTATATACATATATCATGGGAGTAATTATTATGTTCCATAATTTTGAACAATTAGGTAAGTACCAGGTCAAAGATATGAATGTATATATTGAGCCTCTTATCGATGAGCTAATACAGTTATGGCATGGCATCACTATGTATGACATCACTAAGCCAATCAAGCAAAAGAGATTTCAATGTCGTGGAATGCTTGTATGGACAATTCATGATGCCCCAGGACTAACACATGTTTGTGGTATGTAATATTTCATTGCACTTTAATATGATACATAATTATCTAAATTATATATACCATATTGCATGTTTTAAAAATGATCTCATAGTATATTAATTGTTATTGATCCATCTATTGCAGGTCTTCAAACAAAGGGTAGATTTGCATGTCCAGTTTGTGGCCCCAAGATGAAGTATCGTCATTCGCCAGACTTAAAAAAGATGGTGTTTGATGAGTTTAGGCACTTCCTCCCTAGGAACCATAAGTATCATACTACTGAAAAACATATTTTCAATGATAAAGAAGAAACTAGATTAAAACCACGAAGAATGACACCTCAGTTGTGGATGTTGGAATATAACAGAATTAATAATCGTCGAGCAGCTGGTACGTAATGTGTGTGTATATATATATATATATATATATATATATATAATTTGTTTATGTAATGTTTGGAATTTTTGTTTTAACTAATGAATTTATTTTATTGTATTTTATAATTAATATTGTTCTGATTTATTTTATTCTTTGATATCAAGGTCATCGTCATGGTGAAGGTAGTAATATTGTACTTCCACCTGGAATGAAATGTTATCCTTCTCAATTCGCGAGGTTTCCCTACTATGAGGACCTAAAAATAGCTCATTTGTTTGATACAATGTATGTCGGGAAGAATGTGACAGAAATGTTATGGCGAACCATAGATGGTGCACATGAGAGAGATAAAATTGACAAAATTTGTGCTGACATTGAGAAATCAAATCATGCAATGAAAAGTGTGATTGACGGATCAAATAACAATGGAGGTCGAAATTATAATAATATTCCATGGTTATTAACAGAACAACAAAGCAATGATGTAAAAGAGGTCGTTAGAAGAATTAAATTTCCAACAGGTTTTGTTTCAAACATAAATAATATCTTAACGAAGAAAGGTGACTTCAGTGGGGTGAAAACACATGATTGGCATACCTTTATTAAGGTAATTTTTTTGGTATACGTTTTTGTTTGTTATTGCTTGAATACATATTTTAAATTTTCCTTTTTTCTGTTTAATTTGGAAACCAATAACAATTCATTTTTTATTGTTATAGTATGTTCTACATGTATCTCTCCCAAACGACTTCGACAACAATGTCAAACAAGTTATATATGGTCTTAGTAAATACATGAGGTAAGTAGTTTTGATTTATACGCAAAATCTAATTGCTACAATTTATTTTTGTACTTGATGAAATGATGTATTAATTTACTTGTAATGAAACATATATTATGTTTCATTGAAATAACCTTGCGTAATGATTTGCAGATGGTTGTCATTGAAAGAAATCCATCAAGATGAAATAAAGTATTGGAAGAGAGAAATTCCTTGGCTAATGTGTGAAATGAAAAAGTATCTACCTCCAACATTTTCAATGCACAAGAACACTACTTGATACACCAAGTTGAGGAGATTGAAATGTGTGGACCAGTACACACAAGGTCAATGTGGATGGTCGAGAGGCACCCGAAATCCTTGAAGGCTTTGGTTAAACAAAGAGCACGACCTGAGGGTTCTATGGTGGAGGGATATGTGGTATATCAATCCATGGTGTATATTAGTCATTATCTTCCTAAATTAGCTGCGCCAGCCATGAAGGCAGTGGATTGCATTTGGGATGTGAACTCCATCAAAAAATTTAAAGAGGAGCACCTGTTGGGAAAAGGTAGAATGAAGAAAGTGAGAGGTAAAAGATTTATTATGTATAATACATATAATGTTTCATTTTTTTACATCATGTATATGATCATTATATTCATTCAAGTTTTATTCTTTCATAGTTTATTAATTAATATAATTTACCATGGTTATAAGTAATATTTATTAATATTGGTGAATTATTGTTTTTTTATTCAGGTGCTCAAGATTATGAGGCGCTACTTTTATACATTGCAAACAATCTTGAGTGGATGAGTGAATGGATTGAAACATGTAAAGCACGTAACGACGATAGGTTATCATGGCAACTACTGTCTGAATTGATTAGAGAAGTGTATCGTAGTGGAGATGGGAACGTTACGGACAGGGAAATCGATTTAGCATATGGTTTGAAAGATAGAAAGGTAAGCAATTAATTCACCTATTTATAATGTGACAAGAAGTTTGATTTTTCAATTAATTTTCATGTTGTGTAAATTATATGTTTAATTATTAATTGAGAATGCATCTTTTTCATGTTTGGCATATTGCAGTTGAAACACCACAAGGCTATGTGGTGCAATGGTCGTCAATTTCACATTAAACAGTTGGATGATAACAGGAAAACTTCTGATAGTGGGATAACTGCAGTATTCCAGGTCACTAATGTTTCCTCCAGGAGTGACAGACATCCTCAAGAATCTGAAAATAGATATTATGGGTTCTTAGATGATATAGTTGAGTGTGACTTTAATTCCTTCAAAATATTTTTGTTCGACGTCAAATGGTATAGGCTACGAATGAATGTACGTGATGATGATAGAACACTTATTCAACATGACAATGGATTTCCAATGGTTAAAACATCGCAGTTTGAAGCAGGAAAAGATCGCTATGTTTTTCCAAGCCAATGCGAACAAGTCTTTTACTCAGAGGTTCTAGGTGAGAAGGAATGGTCATTTGCTATTAGATATGATCTAAGAGGAAGGCCAGTAGAGTATACTGTAGAGGAAGAAGATGATATTGATCAAGAAGAAGATGATGCAGTGGCAGATGAGCAGGAAGATGCATGGACAGATGAAGAAGATATCTTAGAAGATGAACCAGGCTCTGGAGATGAGGCAACAATTATTGATGATGATGTCAATGAGGATATTATTGAAAATGACATAATTGATGATGATGATGACATGGTCGATCATTTCAACACTGTTTCTGAATCAGATGTTGATATAGATGTCGATCAGTTGGATGAAGATCAAGAAGATACAGAAGAATATTGATACAAATGTTATGTTCGAGTATGAGCTGGTATGTTATAACTTTATATTTTAATATGTAGGAATTATTGTCTGTTGGGAAAAATACTGAGAGGGGGGGTGAATCAGTATTTAGGGCTGACTGAAAACTTTTCACTAGAGATCTTATTATGCTGTTAATTCTTTACTTGGATTATTGCATCATTCTTTTAGTAAACATGTGAAAAGAAATAACAGAATAAGCCATTACACAAAAGGAACACATATGAACACTAGTATTTAAGGTGGAAACCCAATTTGGGAGAAAACCACCGCTGTTGTCGTCTCAGTCTTCAATATTTATTATAAAGAAAACATCTTACAATTTTGTGTTGGTGCAGACTCATACCAGCACGCAGGCACCAACCTGCAGAAGGCTTCAACCTTCTCTCGTTCTCCAGCCTCTCCTGAAAGGGAGCTTCGACCCCCTGATTTAACACCAGCTTGAACTGGCAGAAAGCTTCCACTTCTATGCAGAAGACTTCAACCCTCAGATCCACCGAATTTCTTCAATTTCTTCATCAGACTTGCATCAGATCTTTATTATTTCTTTGCTGATCTTCCTAGAGCTTTTTCATTTCCTTGATCAACTCCATAGGTGCATCATGGATTCAGCGTTATCAAACAACAGAGTTCGATCATGCAGATCTCATAAAGAGATTTTTATTTACAATGCCTCTGCATGCACACCTCGTACTATGATTCTCATCACCTTATATTTTTTTTCAGAAAGAAAAAAACGCTGTTTGAATTAACAGTGCATAGTTCGACATAACATTCCATCAAGGCTGATGAAAAAGCCTGATCAAAGCCTGATCAAAATAACCTATCCATCTCATGCACAACTTCTAAGGAAGAAGGTGTCAAGACAGAGGATTAAGTTTTGACCAATTAAACATAATAGGGGAAATATCACCCAATACAAATATCGATTCCATAAAACATCAGGACTCTACCATATCATAAGCCATAGGGATGAGGAATAAGATCTGGCTTGCCTGTGGAAATAGACATCCCAAGAAGACAAAGATGAACCGCAAAATTGTAGATATAGATAGTAAGTATGGACCTGTATGCATTAAAAACTAAAAAAAAAACGGAGCCTATATATTCCTACGGAAAAAATCTGTTAGAAAAGTAATTGAGCCCCACATATCAGGTCGGCGTCTGATGAAAAGATCCAGGCTCACATGAACGCACTTGATGCCAATTCAAAAACCTGTAGACAAAAACAAGGAAAAACAGGCTCGCTTGATGGATCAGCACATGGGAACAAATCTGTGCAGGCTCGCTTGATGGATCAACAATTGTGTAGAATGGATTTGTAGCTTTTTGGGTAGTTTTCGCCTATAGTTTTCGGATCAATATAGTTTTCACCTTTATTGAAACCATGGGTCAAAACCATTCAATTGCTAATGGTATTATTAAAAGTTGAACCAATCAAAATAATACTATAGCCAAGGTAAAGTACCAATAGCGTGCCGCTGATGGTTTCCTTTCTTTTATTTATCAAATTCGTGGAATTTGATAAATAAATATTATTCACAACCTTTGGCAATTAAATATATAATATAACTTTATAGTAATAACCAGCGCTTTTATCAAAAGGCTTTTAAATAGACCTTTGGTTCCGGCCCCACATACATAATCGACGGCCCAATCAATATAATTTAAAAAACTGGGGCCCATCGCTTACGATCGTTTCCATCCGACGGCGGAGAACACATCGCTTGGCATCAGATGATCCGACGGATATCGTTCGTTGATGATGCACGGATGATAACGCGCGACGGCACGCCGTACCTTGGGTAACTTTCGCGCATCTATAGCAAATGAACACCGTCCGATGACCTCTTCCCAGATCAACGGTGCTTATCAATATCGCTGGGCATCCTGGCTCGAGCAATAACGCGCGATGGCGCGCAGTGACAAGCGGTTTTGTGGAGTCGTACAAGGACGCGTGTCGCGCGTTCTATGGAATCGCTCCCAACCTCTTGAAAAATGCTTGCTCGTTGAAGGTGGTGCAATAGAAACCACAAACCACCTTTACTGTTTTCTCGGTCACGGTTCTGCTCTTCCACGCAGGGTTCCGTCGTGCTTCCATTTGTTATGTTCCACCTCTTTCCTTCCAGGTTCCGTTCATGATTCCAAAGGGTTAGTCCGTGTTCCACCGAAATTTCAATGCCAAATACTCTGTTTTAGTTCTTTCGCGTTATAACTGGTTTGCTCTCGCTCCTCGTTCCTTTCTCCATGAAAGCCAGTCAGCTCCTTACTAATAGAGTAGACCCTTCCATCATATATTTAACGAATATATATAACTCCACTGTCTACCAGTTTGGATACACTGTCAACCATATTAACATTGGTTCCTCGATCAACATACAGAGCACAGGGTTTCTTACGGATGTCAATTATCCTTCATCAGGATGCATACATATGTTCACACATGAATTAACTCGTCCTTATTTATATCGATTCTCCATTAAATACAAAGCTTTCCATCAAGGACAATCATATAATAGGATACAGGAAACATATTGCCAACATTGTCTTTAAATAATTTACTAATTATGCAGGTTTGTTGCATGTTGTTTATTATTTCAAACCAATAAATAATGGCCTTACTATTGTTTATTATTTCACAGGATTCGCAGGATTCATTTGATTCTATGGTCAGGTCTCTGAAAAAACCAATTAAACACTTAAATAGTCAAGATCTAGAAGACAGGCTTTACCCCCACCATAAATTGCTGAAAAACCGGCCTTCAGTTCAGCTTGTTGTGCTGAAGACAAGGGTGGATTTGCATGATCAGTTGAATGAAAATGAATCAGATATTCGGGATGCTTTTGAGGGCAGATCCATAATCCCCATAGATGAAGATCCCATTGCTGCAGAATTTCTGTCTGCGTTGAAGCACAAGTATAGTGTTATATCGGAATACAAATTAGAGGACAACTATACCAAGTCTAAATCAACTGAATCCAGTTCTAGTGCTCTTGAACTTACCGAATTAAAGCCAGAAACATGATTTACAATCTCTAATGGGAACGGGTATGGTAGTTCCAATATTGGATTGGATGTCCGAAGCTCTGCAATAGGCACTGGACCTGATCGTAATGAACCCCAACTAATTCAATGTGATGAAAATATGGACTTTGATGATGATCAGGAAAACAAGCTAGAGCATTTTGGCAATATTGAAGAAACTGAAGAGGTTTCCTGTGATCGATTGAATCAACTTAGCCATAAGACATCTACTGCAGGCTGGTTTGTATCAGAAGGAGAATCGGTTTTGCTTTCCCATGATGATGGATGCTGCTCTTTTCACAATATAGAAAATTCAGAGGTGTGGAGGTTTTAATTATTGTACTTAATTTTGGGGTTTATGGGTGTTATAATTTATACATTTTGGGATTTTCTATTAGAAATAGGGAAAAGCCTAAGGGTTAGATTATTCTCATGGTTTAAATTTCTATATTTGAAATAAAATTCACCAATTTCTATTTAAAAAAATGATTTGCCTAAATATTTGATGTAGTTCATTTCAAAAACTGTTGAAATTTTCTAGAAACTATGATTGGATTTCAAGAATATTTATGCACTCTTTAAATTTTCCCTTAACATAAAGGGCAGTTGATGTATGAGTAATACTCAGTATTGTTTTTTTCCAATCTCCAAGAGAAGGCTGAATATAAAGCTCCATATGGGCTTACCCCAAACATGTGGGGTGATTGCTGGTTGATCAGAGCAGCTGGTTCAGATGGTCGCTCTGGTAAATATGTTGTGGCAGCATTTGCAGGTTGTACATTGGACTCAGGTTTCTGTTCATGGGACTTTTATAATAAAGAAATTATGGCATTCCATACTGAATCAGAGGCCTTCACTTCAATGTCCAGTACCATGTCTCCAGTTTTGGCAGAGAGGGATGTCTCGGGGAGAAATTTTGGCTTTGCAAATGTTGTGCTAGAGAATCAACATTAGTGGTACAGGCCATGTGGGCCTCTTATGGTATCTACTGCCAGTGCCCAAAAGACAGTTAATATTTATGATATTCGTGATGGAGATCCTGTGATTACAATGTGTTTGTTTTGAAAGTTTAGGTTTCATAGTAAATCATCAATGGGCTCTAAAATAAGGCCACATTGAAATCTTGGATACATGTTTCATGCCAAAATCAGTTGTATCTTCCATAAATACACAATCTTGGACCACTCTGTATAAATCTGCTTCTCAGACAATATTACATCTCCCTCATTATACAGGTGGTGTTCTTACATGCATAGTAAAGGCATTGTTTTGGCAATCATTTTATAAGTCACTAGATATTGTGGGTACAAGGATCTAGGGTCTCCACATGAAACTGTGTTGCCCGGAGACTCACTCTGCCTGTCCTTAAATTTTTAAACATAGTAGTATGCCAATGCTTCTTTCATTTTGTATGCATAAGACGATTTTTTGTCAAAGTCCATAATTGTTTTTAAGTTTTATCCATCCCATTTTTGTTGTGAATGCACAGGTTTTTGGCTCAACACATATCTGTTATATCTTTTTACTTTTCCTTTACTAACTATTTGAAATTTCTAGTTATATTTAGAGGTGTCTTTTAAGGGATGAGAGGAATTACTTGGATTTAGTGCTACCAGGCTTATCATTTATTCTCCAAATGAAGCCCTGTAATCTGTAACACTATATGGGCATGCAGCTTACTTGTTAAAATATAGTTGATACAATACGTTGTACATGAAGCCTGGAATTGTGTACATTCCTGGAATATATTAATTTGCAGGCATGCTTAAAAGAGAGATAGGTTTTGATAAAATCAAAAACCCTTAACATGAAGAAAAAAAGAGGCAATTATTTTATACAAATAGAACCAAGACACTATCTCCTCATTAATAACAAAACCTCAGTCCAAAAATCATATGTACAAATTCTAGAAGTCGAAAGTTGAAAATTTCTGAAATGGAACCAGGCCCTTTTCAAAAGAATAAATTTAGTAAAAATGAGGGTGAAGAAAGTTATCTTATCAAAATTTCCACATACCGTGTTAGCAAGGAATGACTACGAGTCCTGAGCAGTGAGACTGAGGAATTGCTCTTTTGCTGCAGCTTGCAGTTCTCTTCTCCAACACGATGAAAAGAAAATTCTTAGCTTTGGAGTCTGAAGCCCGAGTCACAACTTGGAAGTTGGTAAGGAAAATTATCAGGGTTGTTGCCATTTGGCTTGGAGTTCGCAGCCTAATTAATTTTCTTTAATGCATTTCCTTCAATGTTGCGCCAGTTGTCACTGGCCAGCAACCTTTACAATAAAATTTATTAGACCCGTCACGCTACGAGGAAAATTTGACGTGATCACTGATCATTGATTTCTTATTGTGATAACAAACATTGGAGATTTACTGTCCTGTTTTAAAGTTTCATTTTTTTTTTTAAATTGAAACCGCCGTCGGCATACCGACGCCTTGTAAGCGTCGCTCTTCTGACGTTTTGAACGATTTCCATTTTCGTCGGTCTTGTGAAGTCCGTCGATATTGCGACAGTTCTAGAAACGTCAGAAGAGCGACAGAAAAAAGAGGTCGGAAGGGCGACGTTCAAAATTTCGGACCACATTTCGTCGGAATTGTGAAATTTCTTCCTGGCGTCGATATTGTGACGCTTCTGGAAAGCGTCGGTCTTGTGACACTTTTGCAATACGTCGATCTTCTGACACTTTTGTACGGCGTCGGAAATGCGACAGTTTAGACACGTCGAAAGAGCGACAGTATAAAGACATCGGAAGAGTGACGTTCAAAACGTCGGACGACATTTCGTCGGAATGGCGAGACTTTACAAATGTCGGAAGAGCGACGTTAAAAACGTCGGACGAAATTTCGTCGGAATGGCGACACTTTACAAACGTCGGTTTGGGAGACGTCGGAAGAGCGACGCGTGTTTGGAAGCGACGGGGAAGTGTCGGTAGTGCGACACTTTGTAAGGGCGTCGGAATTGCGACCGCACGACAAACCACGTTTTTCCCGGCCTCGAACTGTCGCTCTTGCGACGACTGTGTGTCGGAATAGCGACGATTTGGCCGTCGGAAATTGCGCCAAATCCTCTAGTGTCTTCTTAAGAACAATTCAAATTGATGTCATCCTTATACCAATTTAACAATTATAAATACCTCCTAGTTAAGAGGGAGTGTGGAGAAATGTAACTAGTATTAGTCCTCATAATTGTATTTAAGTCATAATATAAAGTAGCTCCTTTGAACTAAAGTGCCAGTAGCTCCTCCCAGATAATTACGCTCCTTTCTTGCCAGGAAACTAATGAGAATGTTTCATATATTTACTCCTCAACCCAAGCAGTACCTTTCTATATCTAGGTACGGGTCCAATATCCACTGGTACCTTATACTTATAATTTCCTTTATCTTCTATATTCACCTTCCAGTCATTGAAAAATATAACCAGTATCGATCTTCATATTGCATTTAAGTCATAATTTAAAGTCAATGTGGGTTGCTATAAGAATAAATTTCCCAATAATTCTAAGAATAAGAAGAGTGAAAGGGACAAAGCTATTGTTGCTACTAATGATAATCCTCAAAAAAAGTCTAAAAATGAGGACCCTGAAGTTAAATACTTATTCTATTAGGTCTCATATATACTTTACTTATAGCTTAGGCTATTATATTGATTCTTGTACAATTTATCTTATGCTTGTCTCTAGGATCAATATTTTTTATTTCTAGGGTTTATAAATTTAATATGTTTTTTTTTCTTAAGTTATTTTCATGAATTAAAAGAATCCCTCACAATAACATGATGATGTAAGATCAACAGGGATCTTCCCCACTTTTACACAAAATTTCTTTCTCTTGTGTTTTCCTTTGAAGGAAAAGGTATTTTCTATAAGGATTGTGGCTAGTTTCAAAGGGAGACAACAGAAGCTTTGTTACAGAGAGAGCCCTTCAATAGGAAACCCTACAAGGTTTTTGAAAGGAGAAACTCAAGGTATGTCTAATATTACAAGATTTGTTGCAGATACTATTCATATAAGAAGGTACGATAACTTTGTCTTTAAAAGTATTATATTACTAATTCTCTCATGTCTAAGGTTATAAATCATCAAAGTTCTTATTTAGGGTGAATAATATTTGAATAAAATCAACCCTTATTTCATTATTTATATTTTTTTCACTTTGATAAAACCATAACCTTTAGGGTTCGCTACAAAACACTAACTTTTTAGGGTTTGTTGATGATATCGATAACATATGATAATACCCTAGCTCTTTAGGGTTTATTGACTTAGGGTTTATGACAAAACCATTATAATATTTAATGTAAAATTATAGGAATCAAACGCTATTTGTATATGTTATTGTATGATTGAAACCCTAACATGGTTATTATATTAAAGTTTTGATAATTGTATCTACGGTTTACAATGAAACCTTAGTAGATATTCTAGAAACGCTAGATGTAAAATGATTTTTCTATGATTGAAATGCTAACTTAATTAATTTTTTTAATATTTAAAGTTTATTTTTATGGTATCTAGGGTTTTTTACATAACCCTAGCAAAACATTGTTGTAAAAGTCTAAAGCATGAAAATGTAAATCTAGTCAATTGCTTCTCTTTTGATTATCACATTTAAGTTATTGGTTATACTTAATGTTGAATATTTGCAAGTATACAATATTCAATATATTGAAGATTCCAACCTACCTCATATTTTTGATGATTTGATAATGATGTTGAGCATGATGGAAAGACGAAACTATAAGAATCTTAATGACATTGGAGATTAAATGAGATGACCTGGTTGACATATGAATATAGAAGGAATGATGTTTTGAAGATTCAAGTTCTCTTACGATATAATAATGTGAAAGAGAGAACTTGTATGGTTGAATTGTTGATAGTAAAGAAGAATCTTGCGTAAATAAAGTGTATATCTCCTCAGTAAAGAAGGAAGGAATATTGTGACAACTATACTAAAGACTTTGAAGAAAGAGTAAGATCGGAGAAAGGATAAATCACTACAAATGATTACTTATGATTTATGGAGTTGTGAACAAGAATTGGATGCCTTGGAAAGTGTTGAGGATGAGTTTGGTGTTACTGGAAAATTTCAAGAAGCAAGATTTTACGAAGATGTGTTTGGATATTTTGCTAACCAAAGAAACATAAAAATAGTTGAAGACCCCAAAGATTGTGCTAGCATTAATTTAAAAGTTTTAATATTGATTTTGGTCATGAAGCTATAATACATGCCAAAAGATGAATAGGTAGCTAATGAATTGATAAAATATATTCCCAAAAAGAAGTTAGACTATTTAGGAGCACGCTTAGATTACTAGATATTTGTGATTTTATTGAGGGAGAGATAAGTATCAAAAAACTTCCTCTATGATGATACTTGGAAGGACACCATGGTTTGGTTAATATTGAGATCACAGTTGATTTCTAGATCCCAGAGGGAGTGTATGGCATGGAGCTCCGGTTTAGTGTTGATACTTGGATCCCTATAAGGGTTGTTGTAAGGGCATGGATGGCATCCATATCCTATTTTATGGATACCAAGGATGTAGCTTGATGATACCTATACTGGAAATTTTCTATATGACTCCGTAGTCCCTGTTGGTAGGATACCTCGGCAGTGAGGGTATCCATAATATTGTGCATTTTGTTATACTCTTCTTAAGAACATTTCAAACTGAGGTCATCCTTATACCGATTGAACAACTATGAACCTCCATATTTATGAGGGAGTGTGGAGAAATGTAACTAGTATTAGTCGTCATAATTGTATTTAAGTCATAATAGAAGAGGCTAGTAGCTCCTCACAGAGAATTACGCTCCTTTCCTGCCAGGAAACTAATGAAAATGTTTCATATATTTACTCCTCAACCCAAGCAGTGTTGTTTTATCTCTGGAAACGTTAGGCGAATTTTGATGTCTAAAATGGGCCTCCTAAGGAAATTATAAAATAATAGTGGAAATAATAAAATAATATTTGATTACATCATCAAATTTTAGAGGGAAAAAGGAAAAAACTACTTTTTTAACTTGTATTGCAACTTATATCCCTATGGGTTTACTCAAATTTCGAGTGGGAACATGCGTTGGATGCATAATTTGATTACCCATCCAAGGAGTACCCATGTTTCATACTTTCGATGGACCCTGCTACATGAAAAATTAGAAATACATGAAAAACGTGATTGCAATCCCCAACCCAGCTCTTAGTACCTTCTGCGCAGTTTCTTTTTCGGCATAGTGACCTCCTGCCACTACTCCATGGGCTTCTTCTAAAATGGCTTGTCTTTCATGCTCCAGTACATACCTTCGCAGCACCTCATCAGCTCCCAGCTTGTACAATTGGCCCGCAATGATGGTAAAGTCAACGACACAGGTGACCAATTCTCTTTTCTGTTGTACCGAGTAGTCTGTAGGCACCATCCCCATAGTTAATAATTAAATAATATCTGCAAAGTGCTCGTCAGCCACCTTAATATAAAATAGCTACACATCGGGGAAGCCTTCTTCTAGGTTAGTTGGCTCTTCACCACTCTCTATTCGGGACAAGTGGTCCGGTCCAGTATTTAGTCTCCCAAGATTCACAATTATCTCAAAATGATACTCCTGAAATAGTAGTAACCATCGGCAAATCTTCCCCCCCAACACAGGCATATTGACTAGGTACTTCAAAGTTGGATTATCCATGAACATCTTGAAGTGCCCTTCCAGTAGATAGTGCTAATATTTCTGCAGGGCATACATCATTTCCAGTCCCTCGCATTCAGTAGTAGAGTAATTACATTCTGCACTAGAAGGTTTTCTACTAGAAAAAGCAACTGAGTGGTCAATGTCCCCTTCCCCGAGCTGCATAAGGACAGTGCCTAGGGCGATCCCTGAGGCGTCCACATTGACATGAAAAACCTTTGCCCAGTCAGGAAATATGAGGATAGGTGCAGAGACCATATTTTCCTTTAGTAGCTCAAAACTCTTCTGACACTCCGCGTTCCAGAAAAAAATACGTCCTTCTTTAACAGCCTCTCCATTGGTGCTGTGATCAGTGTGTACCCTTGAATAAATTTCCTATAGTAGCCAATGTGCCCAAAGATGGAGCGTAGCTGCTTCTCAGTTGTGGGAATGGCTAAATTGATAATAATTTCCACCTTGTATAGGTCAACCATCAATCATTGTCGACAGACCACACGTCCTAACAAGATCCCAAAAGGTACATAGAATACACACTTCTTAATGTTTAGGTAAATTTGGTGCTTTCTGCAGGCATCCAACATCATGTGTAGGTTCAACACGTGTTTCTTTACAAATCCAAAGATTTTACAATCGTCAAAGTATACTTCCATAAACTTGTGAATCGATTCCTTGAACACTACCACCACTGCTCATGAAAATATGGCAGGGGCATTTTTTAGCCCAAAGGGCATGACGGTGTATTAGAAGGATCCCCATTCGGTTGCGAAGGTATTTTTGCTACGATCTTCGAGTGAGATTCTGATATGATGGTGGCTTGAAAACCCTTCAGTGAATGAGCATGCTTCCTGACCCCCCACATTGTCAAGAATTTCATTAGAGAATGGTGTAGGGAAGGGATCATGTAAGCAAGCATCATCCAATTTGCGCAGGTCTACACAGATTCTTATTTCCCTTTTGTATTCTTTTCTTGGACCACCATAGGGCTTACCCAATCATATTTTTCTACAGGTTCGATGATACCTATGACTATCATTTTATCAATTTCTTCTCTGACTTTCTTCTTATATTTGGGGTTCAATCGGTAAGGTCACTGCTTGAAAAGACGCGCATATGGTTTTAAGGTGATCCGCTTGACACCCAAGTCCCCCTACAATCCCTTTGAGCTCTGAAAATTTTGTGGGAAACAGATCCCGATATTCAGTGAGAAGTTCTGTGATTTTTCCAACGCTATCATCATCTCAGTAATCCCCAGTTTTATCCATCTTGAGTTGTTCTTCCGTTCGAATGTTGACTTCCTTTAATTTGAGAGGCTTAGTCATGTCTAATGCTTGTAATAGGGGTCCAGCAACTGAGCATTCACCCTCAGACTCCGGAATAGTGAGATTTCGCAGGTCCTCGTCACATTCTTCCACTAATAGATTCTGACAGTTGGAAATAACTTGCATCTACACATCCCAAGCTACTTCCCCACATTCTATGTGAGGGCGTGATTCATTAAATACTAGAGCATCTATGTCTTGCAGGGCTTCATCTAATTTCTCAGTCCCACCTATCAATACAAACGTCCCAAAAAAATATTCCCTCACGGTGTCCTAGTGGCGAGTGCGCTGATGTAACTTTTCATCCAAATACCACGTGGTGGGGATAGGTCCCAAGGTGTGGATAAACATGTGGACCCATTTTTCCAAAGTCCTTTCGCACCATACTTCCATCCATAACGACAAGTGCTTGCATGGGTCCACGCAGCCGAGGAAAATCTCAATGGGTAGGTGGACCGGAGGTTCGAATCGTAGGATAAGAATTCTGGGACATTCCTCCCAATCCTGGAAAGTCCCCTTATGAGTTTCCCACAACTACGTAGGGGTCGAATGCATAGCTAGGTAAGTGCCCACATCCTTCGTTCCCATGGGACTTCTGCTTTGAATTCTCTAAGAAAATCCCTAACACTACTAGAATCATCAAAATAGGGTAGCTCTCTTACCTGAGGAGATACATCAAAAGCTCATTGTGATCTTTAGGCATCGTATCATACATACGTCATGCAACCAGTTCTGCAAATTTTCTATCTCCTCATCTGAGTCAGAGAGACATTCATTGTCCTTCTCCCAACAGAGGACGTCATCAGCAGTAGGGTTGATCCAATCCTCGTTCTAGGCAGTCAGCTTGTAAATCTGATCAACATCATCCCTTTCACACACTGGTTCTGTATATCACTCACCCTCTACCGAATCTAGAGTGACTATTACTCGTGTACCCTCGTCTTCAAAACCCATGTTTCGCCTTTTTAAGTTGATAATACCTCCCATGTTTATAGCCCAATCTAGTCCTAAAAGTGCAGTGTAAGGGTCTACATCATCTACAATTTGAATCACCTCAAAATCTGTGTATACCTTAACTCCCGCGATGTCTACCATAACCTATGATAGCCCTCCTAGCGGTATGATCTTTTGTTGGTTCTCCATGCGTAGCTGTATAGTAGACCATTCTAGCTTGGGCTGTCCCATCCTCTGCCAAGTCTGTTTAGGCAGGACATTTGCATCAGATCCTAAAATCAAGGATGATCTGATCCATTTCATAATCTCCAATCTGCATAGTTATCTGCATTTCCCAACCAATTCTCTTCTTATGCATATAAAGTTTGTTGACATCTCTCACTTCTGTTGGTGGGGAAATATTTTATATGCAACTGTCTATCAATGCTTGGAGGTTCTCGACTGCCTTCTTGTTGCATAGTAACTTCAGACATGCCTGCAGGAACGGCTTCACTTCTTCGTCTGCTTTCAGATCCGTTGGGGTCTTGGAGGTAGATGCCTCGTTTTTGGGAAATTATTTTCCAGCTTCAAGGAAGGTTTCTTTCTCTTTCTATAAGTCCAAGCTTTCCCTTTTGTAAGTGGATTTTCTGATAAGTGGTTTGGTTGTAGCCTTTTCCTTAGCTCCTCCTGTGGCCATGCCACATCGCATAATTATGTTAATATTGGGCCCCTCATCGTGGGGTTCTACCTTAACCCTTTACACATTTTGCATCGTCGTTTGCTATTTTTCCTGCATCTTTGCTATCAATATAGGACAGTCTTCGATTACATGATCCCACTGCCTACAATACCTACAAGATTGTCATGCAGGGTTTAGACAGTCCCTTGTGAATTGTCTCACCTCTCCATAGTTATAACAGATCAGTTGTCCTCTTCCCCGTCCTGTGCTTCCACCTCTTCCCCCCCTCGGCCTCTTGCCTGGGAGCCTCCTTGTCCAGAGACAGATAGTGGTGTGGAAGGGTTATTATTAACCCTATAAAATTTTCCTCTATCTATCATTAAATCATATGTTCGACGGTTGTGCTTATCATGTGCTACAGACGAGAAGAATCTGCACCACTACTGCTTCAATTCTGGGACATAGGCACCAAGTAGGGGGCAGTGGTTTGTATCATGCAATCTGACTAGTCGAAATTTAGCGCACCATAACATGGGGGTGCTTGGTCCTGCAACCTCTTTGGGGTGTAATGGGTTAGGCCCCCCAACCTACATGTATTTTAATAGCAGAGGGCATTAATCCTTGTTGTGGCCTGACACCCTGCACCGTATGCACCAAATTTTTGTGTTGGCTTCTTTTCCCCATTATTTTCATAGATTCTAGATTTCCAGGTGCATCACCTCCAACTGGCCCTGGATCTGCTGCACCCCAAACTAGGCATTGTCCCTTGGCGCAACTTCTAGCTTCATGGCAATTTCCAGGGCCTTTTCTTGTGTATCAATCGTCTGCTAGCCCATAGGCCCACACAAGTGTGGTAATAACATGGAAATGAACCATTATTTGTGTTGTATATCTTTGTGCTTAAAATCTCCATCCCTGATAACTTTCTTCAACCATTGATCGGCCTCCCACACCGACTCTATAGGTCCATGTTGAAAATATTTCAAGTCAATCACCAGTTGAGCATAGGACTTCGGCTTCCGAAATTTTTATTTTAAGGCATCCTTAATTTCTTATATTACGGATCTGCGTGCTAGCTGACGTACCCCATGAACCAATCCAAGGCTCTTCCCTCAAAGGCTAGGGATAGCTTTGCCCTTTTTATAGCATCACTAGCAACATTCTGCGCAGTCCATATTTATTCTGCTACAAACCAAAATCAATCCATTTACTCATCCCCCACGCCCTTAAAGGTAGGTAGTTTTGTGTGCGTGGCCATGTCGTTTTCTAGTAGTGGTGGTGGGGTAGGAAAATTCTTGCCCTTTTGTGGATTTGACAGTGGGGTAACAAGAGGACTAGTTCCTGCGTGCGTAGGCGGCTCTCTTAAGGGACTATACACCGATCTGTCCCCTTCTTGATTAACCTTGTAATATTTACCACTTCGTGTTGTACTTTCATTATGATCGTAGGTAATTCACATGGTGTAACTACACAACACACCTTTATCGCACAATAGTATCTTAATTAGTAGAGGCAATGTTTGCAAAAACTTACCTCAAAACCCTTTGAATAACCTCTGCTCAACTTTAGAATAAGATATGAATTGATCAACTATGAATTCCGTTACAAATCCTCCCAAAACACTATCCACCCAGTGATCTACAGTCTGGGTTATTTTTTTCATCCCTCCCCAACTGTCGGATCAATTCAGGAGTTCATTGTGTAACCTTATAGTTCTTCCCATAGGTCTAGAACTGCGCTAAGCTTGTTAACCACTCATGTAGTTCGTGTGCGAAGGTTACAAAGAAAATCTCATATAATTCTGTAAATATATACTTGTTTTTCCACTCTTCGGTAGTCAGCCTTTTACTTCAATTCTCTTTTAAGGAAAATTCCTGGATCTCTTTCTTGAACCAATCTTCAAGCTCAAACTTCTCAGGCCGCTAGTTACCTCGTGGCATTACCCAATTTCTCTGAAAATGCTCCCGGTCCTGGAAACGGATGTATAAATTCAAACAATACAATGATGTATTACTGGACTCCCCTGAACTAACAATTAAATCCATTTTTAAATACATAATCCTTCTACTCAATTCTTTGTGGAAATTAAATCGCCAATTGCAAACACATGAAGAAAAATCAATCACACATAACAAGATGCTTTTACTAGGAAAGCTTAAAGCTAAAAACCCCAACTCTCATATATTATGTATATCATGGATCATGAAACAATCTCATACAAAGCTTAGCTCATAGAGCTCTCAGTACAATATACAATCTTCTCACATTGTCATACAAAAATTGGTTCACACATGCACCAATTTACTGCCTCCTGGCAGCCTACCTCCACTGTGCAATCCTCGCTAAAGAAGATCCCTGAATGAATTCGATCTTGCCTTGTCTTGACTGCGCAATCCTCATTGGCATATCCAATGTGTGTAGATGCATTGAATGCATCACTATAGTCACAACTGATATTCAACCAGACCCTTTCACCTATCTCTCCACTAGGTCTCCACTGGATTTGACATGCAAATAGTTAACAGTTGTATTTCTTCAGTTTCATGTGAGACACTACTTGTGAATTAATTCACTGATCTCTCACTAGTGTATCTTTAGTTACAACTAGCACAACTGATTTTAACTCACTTAACTGAGTTAAACTAAATAACAGCTCACATAACTACTCTTCCAACTCTGTTACAACTTTGTCACACTCAGTTACAATGAAGTCCTTTGTGCATGTCCCACCAACCAACCTTGGAATGTGTAATTTATTCAGCTAAATGGTTTGCCACATCAGTTAACTAAAATCAAGTTCTTCAAGAGAATAAGTTATTATTTATTGTCTGATTAGTATTAAGGGCTAATAATAATCGACATCCATTCTATTTTTAGATATGCGATCTATAAATAGACTTCACCCATGATCTAAAAATATAAACTCGTCTAAAGATAGAATGTTCTCAACCATCTAGAACTAGTCTCCTACTAATTTTAGAATATGCTCACCATTTTAAAAATAGACATACACATAAAAATAGCCTGCGGGTCCCACCTGGTGAAGGTGCTTAATTTTCACTAGGATCATCATCTTGTTGAATCTCAACACTCCATCTCAACAAGAAAAAGATTATCCTTCACCCTGATCGTGCCTCTATTGTATTCAAATTTTCTCTTGGTGAGAGTGCCTTCGTCAGAATATCTGCATCTTGATCTTCCGTAGGAATGTCAGTGAAGCAACATGATCTTACGCTGCACACAATATCTGATATGATGATACTAGATATCTATATGCTTAGATCTATCATGAAACATAGGATTAATAGAGATTTTAATGCAACTTTTATTATCACAATGAATCACTATAGGATCTAAATGAGAACCAAACAAACTGACCAGGATCTTCCTCATCCAGATAGCCTCACATGCAACTTGAATTTTTGCCATGTATTATGCTTCCATTGAATTTAGTGCCACGGATCTGTGTTTCCTGCTGTACCAAGAAACAACTGTAGATCCGATATTGAAAACCCTTCCTGATGTTCTCTTTCTGTCCGTTGGGCTGCCTGCCCAATCTTCATTTGTGAAGCCATGCAACTTCACCTCATCTGTTTGTCTGTTCCATAAGCCATTCCCAGATGTTCCCCTGAGATATCTTAGGACATGCTTGCCTGCCTTCCAAAAGAGCTTGGTAGGCTTAACCATCGCTTGACTAAGATGGTTCACCGCATATCATATGTTTGGTCTTGTATTAACTAAATACATGAGCAAACCCACCAACTGTCGATAAACAGTAGCATTCACTACCTCTGCCGATGTGGCATCCTCTTTCCTCCAATTTCCTGGAAGAGGAGTATCCATGGGTTTGCAGCCCTCCATGTGAAACTTATCGAGTATCTCCCTTGCATACTTTCCTTGAGACACAAATAGTTCACCATCTCGTTGCCATATTTCTAATCGAAGGAAATAGTGAAGGAGGCCCATATCCTTCATCTCGAACTCCTTTGCAAGGTCCTCCTTGCATGAGCGTATCATTTGCTCATCACCAGACAGTACTAAATCATCAACATAAAGAACAATGATTAAAATCCTACCCTCCACCGTAATCTGGTATAGGTTTGCATCTGCCTCACTCTTGGTGAAGCCAAGTCTAGTGAAATAGTTGTCGATCCGAGTGTATCAAGCACACATGCTTGATACACATATAGCCCATATAGCGCTATTTTGAGTCTGCACACATGCGACTCACTGCTGAAGATCTCAAATCCTTCAAGGTGCTTAATGTACACTTCTTCCTCAATGATCCCATTAAGGATCGCAGTCTTCACATCCATCTGATGAATGTGCCAACCCATCTGCGCTGAGAGAGCAAGGATGGTCCTTATGGAAGAATACCATGTGACAAGTGCAAAGGTTTCTTCATAATCAATCCCCTTGATCTGTGAGAAGCCTCGGGAAACAAATATTGCCTTATACTTCTCAACACTCCCATCAGCAGCTTGCTTTACCTTGTAGATCCATCTTGAACCTACTGCTGATTTATCAACCGGCCTTGGAACAATTTCCCAAGCACTATTTCTGACAATGGAGTCATACTCCTCCACCATTGCATCTACCCATGTGGGCTCCTACATTACTTCCTAAAAGTAATATGGCTCAGTCACAATACATTTTCTCATGAGATCCATGTATCCAGTGAATCAGTCAGGAGACTGTCTCTCTCTGGACTGTGAAGTAAGGTCTCCTACATTCTGTGCTCCATAAATCTTCAACCTCTCAGCTTCTATGGTACACCTTCTGCCAGTTTTGATGTTTGGCTCTGTGTGAGTGGATTCCTCCACTCCATGATCCTCTTATGGTTGATCCACATCTAGAGGCTCATCTTTGGGAACCAAAATTTCCTCCTCTGCATGCAAGTCTAGCTCCCTCTCAAGCGACAACTTCATGGCTTTATCCTCATTGAATTTTATATCCCGTCACACCATAGTCATTTGATTTTTTTGAAAATACACACGATAATTATGGGGTTTTTTTGTGTACCCCACAAATATACCAACTTCAGCAGTCGGCTCCAGCTTCTTCCTGGCGCTCTTGGTCACATGAACATAAACAAATGAGCCAAAAATTTTAAAGTGAGAAAAATTCGGTTTCTTACTAGTAAAATATTCTTTAGGTTTACTCATGCCAAGTACTCTATGAGGGCAACATTTTTGCACATAAACTACGGGGTTGCATGCTTCCACCCACAAGTGCATTGGTAAGCCCTACTCATGTAGCATAGCTCGTGCAGCACCCACGATCATTATGTTCTTCCTCTCTGCGACCCCATTCTGTTGTGGGTTATGAGGATCTATGAGTTCTCTTTGATTTCCTTCTTTGCTACAGAAGTCTTTGAATATTTTCGAGATATATTGACCACCATTATTGCTCCGCAGAGCCTTCACTTGATTCCCCGACTCTTTCTCCACCGATGCTTTAAACTCACAGAACATTGAGAATGTTTGATCCTTCTTATATATGAAGAAGAGCCAGCATCTACGAGAATATTCATAAAAAAAATAACATAATAAATGTGTTTTGTTGTTGAAGCAACCGAGAATGGTCCACACACGTCTGTGTGAACTCTCTCCGAGTTCTCTGAAGCACGGTTCTTCTTTTCAT
Organism: Pinus albicaulis; assembly: GCA_034641835.2. Classification (NCBI taxonomy): domain Eukaryota; kingdom Viridiplantae; phylum Streptophyta; class Pinopsida; order Pinales; family Pinaceae; genus Pinus; species Pinus albicaulis. The sequence continues at coordinate 1,107,186,306 of CM076572.1, read as the reverse complement.
GAAAGGTGGTCTTCAAAAACTTACCCATAGTACATCCCTTGCACTGATCTATCTACACAAGTGTACCCTTGGGAAGTCCAGTAGAAATTTGCTGCAAAATATTCATGGCGCCATGGTGAAGATGGCCCAATCACCTGTGCCATAATTTGCCCTCATCCAGGCTCACCACTTCTTCTTATTTTCCCACCATTGCAATGTAGCCATCTACCTCCAGCGTGTAGATATTATTGACTCAAATCCCTATCCTCTTGGTTTGAGCCATTGTTTTATGTCATAGGAAAGATTTTCCATCACTGAAAACAACGTCAAAACCTTTGTCCTAAAACTTCGCGACTGAGACCAAGTTCTTCTTTAGACCTGGAACATGCATAACATATTTCAATAGAAATGATTTACCTGACTCCCTCTCAAAGGTAATGGTACCAATGTCAGTCGCACTGTATCGTCCATCGTCACCCATGTTTGGTCTCAACCTAGTCTCCTAAATTGAGTTCATTTAATTGTCAACCAGGGTTGGTAAACTGCTGAAGTGAAGTGCACTGTATGTGCCTAAGTGTTTGTTTCTTAATGCGTTATGTTTAGTGTTTTATGATGTTTTTGGTCTTTTGATGGTTTTATGTTCACAAGGAAAAGAACTAGATGCTAGTGGAAAGAAGCTACTGGTTAAAAACAGAGTGAAGCCTAATTTATTGATGACAAATGAAAAATGCAAATGCAAATACTGAAACAGAATCAAACCTAAACTATGACTAAGCAGAATACAAAGCTTGATAATGACTTCAAGAAAATGAATCAAAACATAAACTTAACTTGTCCAATTCTTTCATTAAAGGTATTTTGGAAGAGCTTGAGAAATGGGCAGCTAAGTATACAAATTCTCCTAACTAAACATTTAAACAATCAGCTTATAATAATACAACATCTTATCCATGATTAAAGGTTTTTTGAAGCATATTTGGAGAAGAATATTGGTAACATCATAAGATCTCTACTCTCAGACGAGCTCCTAATTCTATTCTGCAACTTAATTTAACATCACTAAACTTTACTCAAAAGTTATAGATTTCTTTTTAAAGTAGTCTTTTGAGGAAAGGCTTTGTTTATGAAATGATAAAGATGTTGCAAAAGTACTTCAGGCCTTGGGATGATACTGTCTTCTGTCCATATGGTTATGAGTCAATTATAGATTTGGAACAAAAGAGGTTTTGTAAATAACGAAGGCCGTAGTGTTTAAGTTTAACAACTAATGTAATCTAATATGCAATGGATGACAGCTAAATGTGGAATGTAAATACAATGAGCTAGGCTAGAACTGAACTAAGGTGCCACTAGTCTACAATAAACAGTGCTGAACTAACAAGCCATTATCAAACTTAAAACGAAATAGCAGAGCATGAATTGAATGCAATTTGACTCCGGAGTACCCTAACTAAGTTATCATGCAATTAACTGAATGGATTCTACAAATTACTTATCCCAATGTTAATGGCATGGAAGAGCTTACAGAAGAACTGTATGTGCCAATTCATTGCAAATGCAAACATAAAGACTGAAAGCAATTTAAAAACTAAGACATCACAGCTATCTCCTACCCATTATTATGATATTTTGGAAGAGCGTTTTAAGAGTAAGATCAGCTATGCTACTTAGTGTAAACAAACAACTGAAACTTTCAGTATCACAGTCATGCCTTAGACATCATAAGGATTTTTTGGAAGAGTTTGCTTAGTATAAGTTCAATTGTGATAATGAACAAAAGAAATTACAAATAAATCCTACAACACTACAGCCATTTCTCATTCATTATCATGATCTTTTGGAAGAGTTTCTTAGAACAAGTATAGCTATAGTGACTAATGAAATTAACTATGAACTCAAACTTCAAAAACATGAAAACGACTAAGATACTTATCTAAATTACGAAAGTAAAGTCGTGCAGGAGGCAGGGGCCCTCTACCACCAAACGGAATCTAACTCAAAATCAACTCAACGCGTTCAAAGCAATGCTATCTTCTTCATTAAAGGAAAATAACTTGAAACAGAGTATTCTCGGTCTTCAGAAATATAGTAGTCAATCCATGAAATCTAAGCAAAATCTAGAGCGTGTCTCTCGGTTTCCCGAGTGCTTTTATAACAAATCTACATAACAGAACTTGCAACAATACGGGGATCATTGTCTTTCCTTATCAAAATCGTACTAGGACTCTAAAGATGGCAACGTAAAGGGACAAAGGACATCTGGACTATCCTAGTCCTATTAGAAGTCTGCCTCCTTGAATGAGTTCCCACGTACCAAAACCACGTCCAGAATTCGATTCATTCTTCATGGTGAGCAACGAATGATGAGGACATGATGTGGAATATACCCATGTGTGGCTTTTCCTGAGAGGACACCTGGAACATGCTTGAACGTGAAGACAGCTGCAGAATTGGCGGTTAGCTACGAAATGTTTGAATTATGTAGCTAGTTTCGGTTCAAAATGCATTACAATGACAAAATCACAAAACTTAGCAAGTTAGCCATGTTATTCATTCTAAAAGTAATTTTAACTAATTTCATTGATCAATTGGGCCTGGGATAACAATGGAAAAGGGAAAATGGGGTAAATTAATATGAAAGAAAGAACAATCTTGGGGCTCAACATACCCCCACTGCTGACTTCTTGCATGTCCTCATGCAACTTATTCCATAAACTCAGAGACTTCTGCAAGAACATCCAACCCTCTTCTTCTTCTTTGCCTGGAAGTTAAAGGTCTTCTGGGTTTCCTGATGACTAACTTGAATCTTAAATTGGTAAGTGCCCTAATTAGCTTCTTGTTCCTCTTTTTCAACTTTTCATTAGCCTTTTCCATTTTGTCCATTTGTAGAGATAAGGTTGAGTTCATACTGGTTTTGAGTTTGACTTGTTCCTTGAGAATATCATTCTCAATTCTGATATGTCTATTAAGTACTTCCAGCTCATACCTATCTCTTCTTAACACATCTATTTTGGACAGTGGAGGACTAGGGGTTCTATCTCTACTCTCTGAAGCTTTCCTTTCCAATGTTTCAACATAGTCATAAACTTCTTGTTGTGCAGGGTCAATTTCAGGGGTTTCTTCATTAAAATCTTCTTCAACATCTTCTTCAATAGATGTTTCCTCATCTTCTATGTTTATCACCCCTGTTTGTTTGATATGTGTTTTCCTTAGTTTCCTGCTGAGTCTATGGCTTCTTCTTGGCTGGATGATCCCTCTCCTTTTTCTGTGGCAGATTTTCTGATTACCCTCTCTTTCTTAAGTTGTCTCTTAATCTGAGTCAACTTCTCAGAGATTATTTCTTCACTACTTTCCTGTATTGTTTTGTCAATTTCAATTTTAGAGGCTCTCCATTTTCTGCTTCTCTTTGTAGGCTGATGTTCAGGTGAAGGCTCTTTTGGTTCCTCAAAATGATTTCTTACTAAGAAATTATCCCAAGTATCTTTTGTTTTGGCTAAATGGTGTTCAATTAAAATCTTAACCAAGCCATGATGGTATAGAGTTGTCTCTAGGAATTGGACTCTCCTTTGAACACCAGAAGCCATCTTTTTTAAACTTTGAAGCAAGAAATAGGGCAAATTTAGCTCTTCCTCTAGAAAATGCATTATCAACCTAATATGGTAAACATAAAATGTGCCATATCTACCTTCACAAGTGACAATTTTTTGTAGAATAAGCAATATGTTTCTCCATTTATTTTTTAATGCAGAACTTGGAATTCCCTTTTTAAACACAGTGACATCCATACCTGGTGATTTTAGGATTTGCTTCCATGATTCATTATGAAATTCTCTGTTTTTAAACCATCTTTCTCCATGTCTAAGAAATCCTGTTGCTTCTGCAATAAAAACCTCTGTGACAGTGAATTTAACATCTCCAACTTCAACCTCGGCTCCTTTGAATGACCTTGAAAATGTTTTAGTAACTTCTTTGTGGAAGCCATTAAATTTCTCAAGAAATTGTAGCCATCCTGCCTGTTGCAACATTTCTCTGATGTGAGCGTATCCTTCCAGGTATTTTGTGCCCACTGGTTCAGTTCTTACAATGAGGCCCATAATTTCTTCTTCAATCTTCAGATTAGTACTCTTTCTGCTCACAGAAACAATGACTTCAACCTTCAAACTGATATACCTCTGGTTCACAGTGATAGTGCTTCAATCTTCAAACTGATATATCTCTGCTCCACGGTGACAATGGCTTCAAATTCCAAACTGATATACCTCTGCTTCACGGTGATAGTGCTTCAATCTCTGCTCACGGTGATAGTGGTTTGATATTTCAAACTGATATACCTCTACTCACAGTGATAGTGGTTCAATATTTCAAATTGATATACCTCTGCTTTGCGGAATGAAATGATGAAGGGCTGGCTACGGAATGGAGTAATAGGAAGTGGTTACGGAATGAGTTAATGAAGTGAGGTGAAGAAAACAAATCAATGAGTGAAAATACTGCGGAGATTTTTTACAACGGATTCAAAAAATCATCATTAAATGATTTGGCTGGGTGACGTAAGGAAATCAAACACTTCAGCCTTTTAACCGCTTAAATGATGATCGGGTATAGAATTTGAAATGAAAGATTTTTATCCAAATTTTTGCGGAGGGTATATTTGGCATGATCAATAAAAATAATCAAAACAACTTTTCGAATGATTCATAACTAGACTATACTAAAGTTTTTATGAAATGCCATTATAACCAGAACTTTTTACCTTTGCTTTTCATTTGCTTTTTGTGGTCTTTGTATACTTTGTTCTCCTCTGGAAGAGTCTTCATAATCCTTCTTGATTCTTCTTGTTCATGGATATACTGGATCATCTTGTTGCAATTCAAATGTTTGTTGATCAGTGCCTTCAGGATCTGTAGCTGCAGAATGACTGTCTGGCTGCGGAAAGTCTGATTAGCTGCAGAATATCTGTTTAGCTGCAGAATGTACCTGTAGAGAGTTTTTAATCATGGAATGGAGTGGTTTGGAATATACATAGAATATTTTATGAAATGAGTGAAGATAGGTGATGAAACATGGTATAATGGAATATGTATGAAGTGAATGATGGAATGGGATGGATTCAATTTATGAAATGGAGTGGAAGAATATAAGAAATGGCCTGCAATCCATGACATGTGTTATTCATTTGCAGAAAAACATGAAACTTTAAATTTTGATATGGAAATGAGGTGGATGAAGTATGAAATGAGATGAATGAAATATGGAATGAAGTGAGGTATGAATGAATGAATGAAATGGAGTATGGATGGATAAGTAAATGGAATGAAATGAAATGAGATGGATCATAAGTGCAATGGATCTGAACTTATGATTTTGTAACAGCTGCTTGCAAAAAAAAATTGGAAAAGTTAGAGTGTCAGAAAGACTCTGATTTTAACCCTATCTTTTATGTATAAACATGCCAATCAATGATTGGTTTTCATGTTTATACATTTTTTTTTTATTTTTTATTTTTTATTTTTTAAAGAAATGTTTCAGAAAATTCAATCAAGTTGATGAAGAAGAAAGATTCTTCTTCATTAACTTCACATCACTGTGTTCCTGGAACTTCTTGACAAATTCTTCTCTTGAGAGTGGTTTGTGATACAGCTTCAATCTATGACCATTCATAAGAAAAGTGACCTCTTCTTCATCTATTGTCCTGATTTTTACTGCTCCATTGTCAAAAATTTCAACAATTTCATATGGCCCAAGCCAATGTGTTTGAAATTTACCTTGAAAATCCTTGAATTTTGAATCAAACAAGAGAGCCTAGTCACCTTCTTTTAATTTCTTCTCTTTGATGTACTTATCATTCCATCTAGTCCTTTGCTGTTGGACTAGACTTGTTTTCTGAACTACATATTGTCTGATCTCATCCAATTCATTAATCTGCTCCAATCTATGCTTTTGTGCCTCCGTTAAATCAAGTCCTAGCTGAACTTCCATTTTGAAGGTTTGAATCTGGAACTCTATGGGAAACAAAACTTGCTTTCCATAAACAAGTTCATAAGGAGTATGGCCTGTTGTGTTTCTCCATGTAGTTCTATAGGCCCACAAGGCTTCAGGAAGCCTATCTACCCAATCTCTTCTATGTAAATGAGCAGTCTTTGTTAGGATTCCTTCAATGACCTTATTAGTAGATTCCACTTGACCATTTGCTTGTGGATGATAAGGAGTAGATTTTCTATGCCTGATTTTGTATCTCTCCATCATTTGTTCCACTAGCCTTGATGTAAATTGAGCTCCTTGATCTGTAACAATTTCCCTTGGGACACCAAAACGAGTAAAAATATCATCAAAAAGAAAATTAACTACAGATGCTTCATTAGCAAAAAGTAATGGCTTGGCCTCTACCCATTTGGTAACATAATCAGTGCAAACTAATATATATCTCTTTTGTCTTGATGGAGGACTAATAGGTCCTACAAAATCCAAAGCCCATTTTTCAAAAGGTTCAATATGTACCTGAGGTTGTAATGGCATCTCACCTGAAGGAGAAGGTTTCCCTACCCTCTGGAAACTGTCACACCTTTTGACATACTCTTTAGCATCTTTAAACAAGGATGGCCAATAATATCCTAAATTAAGAATCGTATAGGATTTCCTCTTATTAGCAAAGTGTCCGCCACAAGGTTCATCATGACATGCTTTGAGAATCTCAGGCATCTCATCTTCACGAACACACCTTCTAATGATCAAATCTGGACCTGTCTTGTACAACTCATTAGCAACCCATGAATATTTTGCACTGTCATAAATGATTTTTCTTTTATCTCTTGCATTCATTATTGAAGGAAATTTTTCTGAAACTAAATAATTAGCAATGTCAGCAAACCAAGGAGTTTGAGTAGAAATTGCAAAAAGATATTCATCAGGAAATTGATCTTCAACTGGAGTGTCATCTTTGATGTTTTGGAGTCTAGATAGGAAATCGGCTACTGTGTTTTGTTTTCTAGGCCTATCTAGAATGGTAATGTTGAATTCTTGTAAAAGCAATAACCATCTTATGACTCTGCCATTAGTAATTGATTTGTTCATTAAGTATCTAATTGCAGAATGATCAGTGTGAACAAAAGTTTCATAACCTGTTATATAGTGTCTGAATTTGTTTATGGCATGAACAACAGCTAAAAACTCTTTTTCAGTTACAGTATAGTTTAACTCTAAAGGAGTCAAATTTTTACTGGTATAGTAGATGGCATAAGGAATCAAGTCTTTTTGTCCCAATACTGCTCCTAGAGTTGTATCTGAGGCATCTGTTGAAATATGAAAAGGTAACTTCTAGTTAGGTCCCCTTAAAATAGGTGCTTCAGATATTTTTGTTTTCAGGGTCTCAAAGGCTAACTGGCAATCAGGATTCCACTTGAATTCATAGTCTTTGGTAAGTAATTTGAAAAGTGGAGATGCTATCTTGGTGATGTTTTCTATAAACCTTCGATAATATCCTGTAAATCCTAGAAAACTCCTAACATCTTTTTGACAACTTGGAATAGATAAGTTAGAGATGACTTCAACTTTTGACTCATCAACTCTAATCCCATCCCCTGAAATGTGATGCCCCAAAACAATACCTTCAGTAAACATCATAAAACATTTCTCATGACTAAGTGAAAGATTTGCTTCCTGACATCTCTTTAAAACTTTTTCCAAGTTTGCTAAAGCTTCTTCAAATGTGTTTCCATAAAATGTGAAATCATCCATGTATACCTCTACACAATCATGTATTAGATCTGAAAAAATTCCTAATACTGCCCTTTGGAATGTTGCAGGTGCATTGCATAATCCAAATGGCAATACTCGATAAACATAGGTACCCCAAGGACAGGTAAATGTGGTTTTGTCTTGATCTTCAAGTGCTACTTGGATTTGGTTGTAACCACTAAACCCATCTAGGAATGAGAAGTACTTTTTGCCAGCGAATGTATCTAACACTTGATCTATGAAAGGTAAGGGAAAATGGTCTTTAAGAGTAGCTTTGTTTAGTTCCCGATAGTCAACACATACCCTCCATTTATCATTTTTCTTTGGCATAATTACCAAAGGAGAAACCCACTGACTATCTGAAATAGGATAGATGAAGTTAACATTTAACAATTTTTGCAATTCTTCTTTAACAATCTCCCTAAGATTTGGATTCATCCGTCTTTGAGGTTGTCTGATTGGTTTGCAATTTTCCTCTATATAGATGTGATGAGTGCAAGTCTTGGGGCTTATGCCTTTCATGTCAGTGTATTCCCATGCATATGCAGAAGAATTTCCCTGTAATACTTTGACTAACTCTTCTTGTTGAGATTTTTCTAGGTTCTTATTTATGTTCAAAGTTTTGCCTGGAAATATCTCACTTGTAGAGCTGCCAAATTTATCCATAGAATGAAGAGACATCTGCCTTGATGACAAAAACTCAATACTGGATCCCTCTTGAAATGATTCATGTTTGTGTTCTGTAGAGGATTCAAAGTTTTCTAGAGTATTCAGAATTTGATTATCTTCACTAATTTCTGAAATTGTGAAGAGAGGTTGTAAATCTTCTTCATCCTCTATCCATTGAGTGTCATCTAGATCTGTAATTGTCCTAGCTGGAGGATATAAAGTGAATTTCTTAGTTGAACTACCATCGGAGATATACATATCGCCGGATCTACAACTAATAAAAGCATCAGCTGTAGCCAACCAAGGTCTTCCTAATATAACAGGATGTCCTCCTAGATTATTCTTAGGAGTTAGGATCATGAAATCCACAGGGTACTCCCAAGAATCTAGGGACATTGGAATGTCTTCTATTACCCCATCTGGTTTGATCACAAATCTGTCTGCTAATTGTAATAGTGTGGGTGTAAAGAGAAGATTAGGAAGTTTCAGTTTATCCATGATTTGTCTACTCATGATATTGATTGCTGCTCCTAAATCAATGAGTGTGTTTTGGATTTCAATTCCATTGATGTGAATTTTGACAATTGGATTTCCTGGGTCAAGATACTTTGGAATAGCAATCTTGCCCATCATAATGTCTGCTATTTTTCCTGCCAGTTGAATTTTCTTTGTTTCTCTTATTCTTTTTCTTGTTTTCTTCATGCTCAACTCCTTTATTGTTTTGGCTAAAATTGGAATTTCCTTGATGCCTTGTAATAATGGAATTTTAATGCAAACATTTCTCAGCTCATCTAGGAAATCATAATTAGGCACCATAATTTGTTTTTCTACACCTCTATCAATTTGTAATATTTCTGGAAAGGGAGGTATAGAAGTAGATGTGGATGGTTGCTCTAATACAAGAGTTGAAATTATTGGATCTTTTTGCTTTAATTTTTCAGTGTTTGGGTCTTGAAAAGATGTGTCTTCCTCAAGACTTTTATTCACCCGTAGAGAGTCTTCCTCAGAGTTATCTTGTTCTTGTATGATCACAGAAGGTTTCCTCTTTTCAAGTATTCTTCCAGACCTAAGTTAAACATCACTAAGGTCTAAAGGAGTAATTAAATAAGTTGGAAATTGTTGACCTTCTATCATGTATGTATTATGAGGATTTTTATTATTGGGGTTTGGTATGGGTTGAGCAGGCAATTGATTTGATTTTTGAGGGAATGGTAATGGAAGTGGTTGATTTTGATGTGGTGGATTCTGATGATGTTGTTGAGGATTTTGTTGAAAATTTTGTTGAGGATTTTGAGGATAAAAATGTGGGTATGGTGGATAGGATGGTGGATACTAATAGTATTGAGAGTATCTTCCATAGGGATTTTGTGCTCCTTGTGCCTAAGCTTGAGATTGATTTTGAAATTGAGGCCAAGGTTGCTGCCAAGAATTCCAAGTTGGAGGTTGATTATACATTTGATCATGGAATCCTTGTGTTTGAGGTCCCTGCCAAGGCCTTCTAGCGACAAAATTAAGAGATTCTGTGGAATCTGTAGGAGTTTCCTTTTGAAAGACAGCTTTGAGACCAGGAAGAGAAGGACAATTATTGGTCTCATGTTTTTCAGAACAAATGACACAGGTCTCTACAACTTTTACATCCAAAGGACACTCTCTCAAGGCATGTTTCTTTCTACATTTGGGACAAAAGATTGCCAAGGCATCAGATTCAGCTTTTTGCTTGTTTTGTATCTTAAGGGTGTCTATTTGTTCACTAAGACTCCCTAAGATGTCAGATTTGAAATCATCAAGCATATGTCTTATTTCTGATCTACTTACTGTCCTAGAAGTAGACTTACTTGCCCTTGCAAGAGCAGGATCTCTTGGACCTTTTACAGTTTTAGATTTCCCTCTTGAAAGGTTGATACATAACTCAGATATTTCAGGTGATGTGAGCTGTGATATATCCCCTTTTCCCATCATGTTAAGGATATCCAACCATTCATCCCTAATTGTTTTCAACAAAAGAGCTTTTAAGGTGTCTTGATCTAAGTTTTCCATTTTTGCTCTTTTGATGTTGTAATAAAATCTCTCCAACAAATCTTCCAAGTTTTCATCTTCTTTTTGTAACATCTTAAACACTTCTTCCTTATGATTGACCGGCATACAATAATCCAAATACCTCTCTAGAAATGCTTGTTTCATATCTTCCCATGTCCTAATAGAAATGTTGATCAAACTCATAAACCACTTCAATGCTGCTCCTTTCAATGTTGAAGGAAATAGTTTAAGTTTTTGAGCATCTTGTAAGTAGTCATAAGTTCTACACTGGATTTCAAATTCAAATAGGAAGGTTTCAGGATCTTCAGTTTTAATTCCATAGAAGTTTGGAAGGACAGAGGGTGAAATGTTTTTCATGGTTGTATTAGTTTCTTCATCAATTATAGGGAACCCAAAAGAGCTTCCCATTTCTCTTCTACCTCTTCGTCCTTCTGCACCTCTACCTCCTTTTCCTCTACCTCTACCTCCAAATAATGTGTGTTCTCCATTAAAGACTCTTCCTCCCCCTTCTTCTGCCATGGTTGACTCTCCTATGGAAGTGGAAAAGTTTGTGTCCCTAACAGGAGTCTTTAGATCTTCTTCTAAGGCAGGTTCGGTGGATGAAGTGGAATGTTTCTCTAATGGAATATCTGATCTTAGGTCTTCTAGAAGTCCAGGATCAGTAAAGGATGGAATGTGGCTCTGAGTTGAAGGTGTACTAGCTCTTGGTCTAGGTGAAACAAGTGGTGTTCTAGAAATCAAACTTCTGTTTCTGCTGCTTATGAATCTACCCCTTGAGTCTCTCTCTCTATGCATATAATTGTTTTTGGGAGTTAAGAAACAAAGGTTACCTAGTTTTCACTTCCCCGGCAACGGCGCCAAAATGTTTGGTCTCAACCTAGTCTCCTAAATTGAGTTCATTTAGTTGTCAACCAGGGTTGGTAAACTGCTGAAGTGAAGTGCACTGTATGTGCCTAAGTGTTTGTTTCTTAATGCATTGTGTTTAGTGTTTTATGATGTTTTTGGTATTTTGATGGTTTTATGTTCACAAGGAAAAGAACTAGATGCTAGTGGAAAGAAGTTGTTGGTTAAAAACAGAGTGAAGCCTAATTTATTGATGAAAAATGACAAATGCAAATGCAAATACTGAAACAGAATCAAACCTAAACTATGACTAAGTAGAATACAAAGCTTGATAATACTTCAAGAAAATGAATCAAAACATAAACTTAACTTGCCCAATTCTTTCATTAAAGGTATTTTGGAAGAGCTTGAGAAATGGGCAGCTAAGTGTACAAATTCTCCTAACTAAACAATTAAACAATCAGCTTATAATGATACAACATCTTATCCATGATTAAAGATTTGTTGAAACATATTTGGAGAAGAACATTGGTAACATCATAAGATCTCTACTCTAAGACTAGCTCCTAATTCTATTCTGCAACTTAATTTAACATCACTAAACTTTACTCAAAAGTTATAGATTTCTTTTTTAAAGTAGTCTTTTGAGGAAAGGCTTTGTTTATGAAATGATAAAGAGGTTGCAAAAGTACTTCAGGCCTTGGGATGATATTGTCTTTTGTCCAGATGGTTATGAGTCAATTATAGATTTGGAACAAAAGAGGTTTTGTAAATAATGAAGGCCGTAGTGTTTAAGTTTAACAACTAATGTAATCTAATATGCAATGGATGACAACTAAATGTGGAATGTAAATACAATGAGCTAGGCTAGAACTGAACTAAGGTGCCACTAGTCTACAATAAACAGTGATGAACTAACAAGCCATTATCAAACTTAAAACGAAATAGCAGAGCATGAATTGAATGCAATTTGACTCCGGAGTACCCTAACTAAGTTATCATGCAATTAATCTATGGGATTCTATAGCCTATTTTGTCCATCATGAATGGTATTTTGGAAGAGCTTGTTAGAACAATCATGGCTGTACAATTCAGTGCAAATGCAAACATAAAGACTGAAAGCAATTTAAAAACTAAGACATCACAGCTATCTCCTACCCATTATAATGATATTTTGGAAGAGCGTTTTAAGAGTAAGATCAGCTATGCTACTTAGTGTAAACAAACAACTGGAACATTCAGTATCACATTCATGCCTTAGACATCATAAGGATTTTTTAGAAGAGTTTACTAGAATAAGTTCAACTGTGATAATGAACAAAAGAAATTACAAATAAAACCTACAACACTACAGCCATTTCCCATTCATTATCATGATCTTTTGGAAGATTTTCTTAGAACAAGTATAGCTATAGTGACTAATGAAATTAACTATGAACTCAAACTTTAAAAACGTGAAAACGACTAAGATACTTATCTAAATTACGAAAGTAAAGTCGTGCAGGAGGCAGGGGCCCTCTACCACCAGACGGAATCTAACTCAAAATAAACTCAACACATTCAAAGCAATGTTGTCTTCTTCATTAAAGGAAAATAACTTGAAACAGAGTATTCTCGGTCTTCAGAAATATAGCAGTCAATCCATGAAATCTAAGCAAAATCTAGAGCTTGTCTCTCGGTTTCCCGAGTGCTTTTATAACAAATCTACATAACAGAACTTGCAACAATACGAGGATCATTGTCTTTCCTTATCAAAATCGTACTAGGACTCTAAAGATGGCAGCGTAAAGGGACAAAGGACATCTGGACTAGGACAGTCCTATTAGAAGTCTGCCTCCTTGAATGAGTTCCCACGTACCAAAACCACGTCCAGAATTCGGTTCATTCTTCATGGTGAGCAACAAACGATGAGGACATGATGTGGAATATACCCATGTGTGGATTTTCCTGAGAGGACACCTGGAACATGCTTGAATGTGAAGACAACTACAGAATTGGTGGTTAGCTACGGAATGTCTGCATTCTGTAGCTAGTTTCGGTTCAAAATGCATTACAATGACAAAATCACAAAACTTAGCAAGTTAGCCATGTTATTCATTCTAAAAGTAATTTTAACTAATTTCATTGATCAATTGGGCCTGGGATAACAATGGAAAAAGTAAAATGGGGTAAAGTAAGATGAAAGAAAGAACAATCTTGGGGCTCAACAACCCATATCTATATGCATTTGGAGATCTTTCTCCTCCAAGTCACTGAAAATCTACTTATCTCTCGTCATGTGGAAAGAAGCACCACTATCAAGCTACCACACCGATCCCATTACGCTTGAAACCAAGCATGCAATCAAATTGAAATCAAGTTCAAATTGTGAGGCAACAGCCTCACCAGCTGCAGCCTTCTTGTTCTTCCTTTTCTATGGGCAGTTAGTGGCGAGATGCCCATGTTCGTGACATTGAAAACACTTCACCTTGGATAAATCTAGCTTCTTGCCTTTAGGCTCGGATTTTGAGTGGAATTTATTCCCCTTCCCTTTCCTTGCTTTAGTAGGGAAAAGCACAATCCTCTTCATCATCATGCTTTGATGAAGAGCCATCCCTGGTGTTTTGTTGGAACTCCTCCTGCACTAGATCCGACCACAGTTGTTCCCAATCAAGTAGATTTTACCGTCTGTTGACAGAGTCTTGATAACTGTGCCAACTCTTAGGAAGTCCCAAAATATCCAAGCTCACCAAATCATCATTAGCAACCATAATTCCCACACTCCCCAGTTCATCCCAACATTGGACAAACTTCGTGAGATAATTTGGAATATTGTTGCCCTTCTCCATTTTGATTTTTATGAGTTCATCCTTCAGCGCCAACTTCCTATGGTCGTTGCTGCTTTGGAAAATATCTATCAAAGCCTTCCACCTTGCAAATGGAGTGGCTTTCCCATGAAGGCTTTACACAATATGGTCCTTCACACCTTCCAACAAAATCCTTCTCATCTTCGCTACTTTCTTTTTCCAGGCGTCAAGTACTGCAGCATCCATTGAAGTGGGCTTAGGAACATCATTGTCGATGAATTCATTCAAGCCATTATATTCAAGCACCACCTCCATCGTATCCTTCCATGAAATTTAGTTCGAGCTACCCTCGAGTGCATACTCCAACCGCAAACCATTGAAATCCATTTTGATTTTTACTCAACAGTGACACCAAGAAATTCTTGTAGCAAATTCGAATTGTTCCACCAATAAAACTCAGCACTGCTTCAATATTGCAATCTTCAGTGATTAACACTGCTCTGATACCATGTATAAATTTAAACAATACAATGATGTAATACCAAACTCCCCTGATCTAACAATTAAATCCACTATTAAATACAGAATCCTTCTACTCAATTCTTTGCGGAAATTAAATCGCCAATTGCAAATACATGAAGAAAAATCAATCACACATAACAAGATGTTTTTACCGGAAAAGTTTAAAGCTAAAAACCCCAACTATCATATATTATGTATATCATGTATCATGAAACAATATCATACAAAGCTCAGCTCATAGAGCTCTCAGTACAATATACAATCGTCTCACATTGTCATACAAAAATTGGTCCACACATGCACCAATTTATTGCCTCCTGACAGCCTGCCTCCACTGTGCAATCCCTGCTGAAGAAGATCCCTAAATGAATTCGATTTTTCCTTGCCTTGACTACGCAATCCTCATTGGAATCTTCAATGTGTGTGTAGATGCATTGAATGCATAACTATAGTCACAATTTATAGTCAACCATACCCTTTCACCTATCTCTCCACTGGGTCTCCACTAGATTTGACATGCAAGTAGTTAACAATTGTATTTCTTCAGTTGCATGTGAGACACTGCTTGTGAATTAATTAAATAATTAATTCACTGATCTCTCACTAGTGTATCTTTAGTTACAACTAGTACAACTAATTTTAACTCACTTAACTGAGTTAAACTAAATAACAACTCACATAACTACTCTTCCAACTCTGTTACAACTTTGTCACACTCAGTTATAATGAAGTCCTTTGTGCATGTCCCACCAACTAACCTTGGAATGCGTAATTCCTTCAGCTAACTAGTTTTCCACATCAGTTAACGCAAATCATGTGCTTCAAGAGAATAAGTTATTATTTAATGTCTGATTATTATTAAGGGCTAATAATAATCGACATGTATTCTATTTTTAGATATGTGATCTATAAATAGACTTTTCCCATTATCTAAAAATAGAAACTCATCTAAAGATATAATTTTCTCAACCATCTAGAATTAGTCTCCTGCTAATTTTAGACTATGCTCAACATTCTAAAAATAGACATACACCTAAAAATAACCTGCAGGCCCCACCTAGTGAAGGTGCTTAATTTTCACTAGGATCATCATCTTGTTGAATATGAACAGCGGAACCATTTGTTGGCTTGAGGGGTCCTGACCTAGGTTCGAATTTAAGTTTTTCCAAAAAACCCTATAATACTGGCCCTTTCGGCAATGACCTGCTTGCGCAGGCCAAGGTCTCACCCGAAGTAGTATGGGAGTGTGTTGGAACCAGGTTTCCGCACCCTAAGATAAAGAGAGTTAATAGAGGCAGCCTTGTTAAGATCTATCATATTTTCACAGAGGAAATATTATCGCACAACCTTTAACAGTATACATGCAGAATGTGAAGTGCATAAACCCATAGGTAGCATAAATAAGCAAATTATTACTAATCAGATCTCAGTAATACCTTCGCATCCACGTGTGCATCGATATTAATCAACAAAATGAATCATCGTAATACCATAAACACAACCAGTTCTTATAACACAAAGTTATGAACAAACAGATTTATCATTCATTAGCTTCCAAAATCCACTTACAGACCCAATTCCCAATCCGTGCACACAGCCAACGGGATTCGCACACAATAGGACTGAGGATCTCCGCGCACACAGCCAGTCAGAATCCTTACCCAAATACAACCCAAAACATATCTCAACAGTTTTCAATTAGCATTAATCAATCTTAACCTACCTCTAAACTTGATCTACCCATCTACTTATAGCACCTTAGCCTGCGCTATCCTATGGTCTGCAAACTGTGATTTGCGGACCCTTGGTCTACCCATTTTACCCCTTACAATTCATTGGGGGTTTTACCTACACCAAAACCCTTCGCTAGACCAAATATTACAAAACTAAGAAAAATTAGGGCTAGGAACCCCGTTCCAACACTCCCTCACTTTCTCTTTTTCCATCCACCATGATTTTCTTGAATGCATCCCTTTTAAGCCAAGAATATACTCCATTTCTCCCCATCATGAATTCCTAGTCCTATGTCGAGGATGATGTCTTCTGGTAGCTCGACTAGATATTCTGGTGCAAAATATTCCACTATAAGGACTTGCCCCACTTCTTTCATGTCCATAATCAATAGAGGCTCATAAAGCTTCATATTTTCAACATTCACTACTGAGTACATTTTCATATATAAATATGAAAATCGAGATGAAAATAATTGTCTCTAATTTTATCCAATATGGTAAATGGACCATATCAAATTGGTCGCAAATTCTTTCCTTATCCTTTCATTTTGTCCTTGTTGATGTGGAGCCACACTTTTTCCCTAACCTGAAACTAGGGGTCGACTCGGTGTTTTTCATGTCAAGCCTTATATTGATACTTAATCTTCTCTAACTGCTCCTACATTATTTGGTGAATCACCTGTATCCGTTGGATGAATCTTCACACCTTGTCCCTATCATATTGCCCATTATAATATGTGTCTCTCCCAAAGACCATTTCTAAATGATCCCTTGGTAAATAACCAAAGCATGTCTCGAATAGTGAGCTTTGTGTGGATGAATGCACTAATCATTTGTATGCATGTTGCACATAGGGAAGTTGTTCATCCCACAACTTGAGCGTTTTCCACAATAGCCTCGTAGTAAGTGTATCATGGTATGATTGAAAACCTTTATCTACCTATCATTTTTTGGATGAAATGTGATACTTCTCTTCAACTTGGTGTCCATCATTCTCCAAAATTTAGGCCAAAACTCTTTGATTTCAAGCGAGGGTCTCAATCTGACATAATCAAACTGGGAAACCCAAAATGGACCCAAACAAACTAAAAGAAGAGATAAGTAGTCTGCTCTGTAGTGACTTTATTTTTACAAGGCGTTAATATACACATTTTACTAAAATTTTCCACAGTGACATACAAATAGTATTGACCTTTCCTAGACATAGGAAAACCACCTACAAAGTCCATCGACACATTTTCCATGGACGACTCGGAATAGGGATTGGTGTGTAGATCCTGAGTTTTCTATTAGAGGGCTTGGAAACAAAACACATAACGCATCCCTTTACATATCGAGTCACAATGTTTTTCATATGAAGCTAAAAAAAAACCTTTGTAAATGACATAAAGTTTTTTCGACACCAAAATGTCCTCACACAATAGAGGTATGAGCCTCTCTGATTACATGTACTCTTTCATCTGTGGGTATGCACAATTTTCCAAGGTGATGCAACAGTTTTTCGTGCAAATGATAGTTGTCCACCTGTGATCTATTAGTCAGTTTTGTATAAATATCCTTAAAATCATTATCATTAGCATATTGCTCATCATAACTTTAAAAGTGCAAAGAAGCATTATGAAAAAATATAGAACCAAAAATACGAGGGTGAGAAAGCATATATGCCACTTTGTTGCTAGTTCCCTTCTTATACTTTATTACCAGATGAAACTATTGAAGAAATCCCATCCATCTGAAGTGACAGGTCTGCTGAAGCTTGGTATGTAACTGAAGGCACTGCAAGGGTTGGTGATCTGTATGGATGATGGTATCCTTTTCGATCAAGTAGTGTTTCCACTTTTTCACGCTTTGGACCAAGGCATACAACTCCTTATCATAAGTGGGACAATTCACAACATCCTAGTAGAATTTATCTGAATGGTAACATATAGGCTTCCTTTTTTGCATCAGTACATCCCCCATGGCATATCCACTGGCATATGTTTCGATCTCAAAAGGCTGTTGGAGATCGGGTAAGGTAAAGACTGGTGTGGTGCTAATATTCTCTTTCAGTGCTTTAAAGGATTTTTGTTACTTTCCTCCCCACTAAAAGGTATGCTTCACACTATTCAATGCATGTGAGGGAAATGCAATAACATAAAAGTCATCAATGAACCTTCCAATATTGTACTTCACCCAAAAATCTACGGACCTCTATTACAATTATGGGTTTAGGCCACTTTACAGTCACCTCAACTTTAGAAGGGTTTGTTTTCAACTATCCATTACTGAAAATATGACCTAAATAAACCAAAGAGGTTTCCGCAAACTCACACTTTGAAAATTTTACATACAAATTTTCTCTTTTTAAAACATCAAGCACTTTCTTGACATGACACACATGTTCACCCCAAGTCATACTAAAAACAATAATATCATCCAAACATACAATAACAAACTCATCAAGAAGAGGCCTAAAAAGATCATTCATAACCCTCATAAATGTGGTTGAATCATTGCACAGTCCGAATGACATCACCATCCACACGAACAACCCCTGTTTAGTCTTGAATGTGGTTTTCCATACGTCATGTTCTGCAATTCTAACCTAGTGATAAACACTACACAAATCCAATTTTTTTTAAATAGATATCATTCTTCAACTAATCTAATAAATCATCAATGTGAGGGAGAGGGTATCGATTCTTCACCGTTATTTTTTTTTAGTGCCCTATAATCTACGCATATCCAACATGTTCCATATTTCTTTGGCATCAACATAATTGTTGAGCCACATGGAGAAGAACTTGGTATGATGACCCCTCAGTTCAACAATTCCTACACCTTCTTTTTTATCTCCTCCATCTCGATAGATGACATCTTGTACATACCAATGTTCGGTAAAGGAGCATCCTACTGCAAATGAATCTCTTGTTGGATTTCTCATTTTGGGGGAAATACTCTTGGTTCCTAAAACATCTCATCATAGTTAGAAAAAATTTAACATAATTCATTTTTATGAATAGGATCACAACCTTAGAAAGCATCAGATGTTTCTGCATCTTTTTCTCTCATAACCATGAGCATGCACCCTATGCTGGAATTAACCAAACTGTTCATCTGTACTGCACTTACAAGACTGGAACTTACTTTGGTTTGATGAGATCTAAAAATATACTTTACCCCATATTTTTTGATTTGGTATTTGTTCTCATGTTGAAATAATACTGCTTTCCTGTCATATAGATACAAACTCCCCAATACAATACCAAAGATATCCAAAGTTATGACATCAAGATCTACCTCATCAACTAGTTTGGAAGCAATCACAAATATAACCCTGCACTACTTGGTTGCATGTAATTTTTCTTTATCACACACCAACTATGTGGATATGGTCTCGGGTGAGGCTTGCTCTCTAAGCCTACATTTTTAACCAAGGATTCTAAAATTAAGTTTTCTTGAGAACCCAAATCAAACAGAGTTTCGACTTTAGTATGTTTTATAATGACTAGAATGTGGAATAATGAAATTATCGTTAGTTCATTAGCAAGAGGCTCATTCAAAGAAATAATACTTGCATACGATTAAGAATTAGCATAAATATAAAGAGTACCTTGTGTTCCCACTTTTGCGATCAATGTTTCATCATCAAAATCAGATCCAAGGTCTTGTTGCGTGATTGCTACCATCTAATGCTTGCCCTTTACACCATATCTCTTTGGTTTCATCTCTGGAAGAAATTTCCAATAATTATCACCATCATGACCTTCCCTCTTACAATGAACGCAAGATGGATTTTCTCCTTCCTCTTTCTTGGTTTTTGTCATCTTCCTATCATTTCCCTTTCCTTTCCCTTTGAACTTTACATTAGGAGGTTTGAAAGGTGGTTTATTAGACTAATCGTCCTTATCATTCGTGCCCCTGTTTTCAAGATGAATGGCCTTCACACTGGTTGAATCAATAGTATTAGGCTCAAACAATAACAATGAGTGTATTATGTATTTATGTAAAGAACCAATATACTTAGTTACAATTTCGGGTCAATCTAGTGAAATGCACAAATTCGATGCTTGTTTTCTAAATTATTCAAAGAAGCTTTGCACATTTTGGCCTTTGCCTTGCCTTAATTATTTCCATTCCATTAAGGATTTTTTTTTATAAACTAAAGGGTAAAATTTATCTTTCAATGCATAAACAAAATTGGAATATGAAGAAAGAAGGTTATCCAAAAAAAAAATTCCCTGCGATTTTCTCTCCCACCAAACAAGAGCAGTGTGACTGAGTTGAAGAGATTCCAACTGGATATTTGCCTCATCTTCCTCGATCTGTTGAATCTGGAAGTAGACCTCGATATTTCTAATCCAAATGCTAAGCTTTTCTGCATTACATTCTCCA
This sequence comes from Pinus albicaulis, assembly GCA_034641835.2. Classification (NCBI taxonomy): domain Eukaryota; kingdom Viridiplantae; phylum Streptophyta; class Pinopsida; order Pinales; family Pinaceae; genus Pinus; species Pinus albicaulis. Next base: position 1,107,165,626 of record CM076572.1, on the reverse strand, counting down.
TTATACATGGGAAAATCAAACTTTACATCTAGTTGAAAGAAAGGTTTTCTATATCTATATCTCTGATGTTTATGAGAATGATGAGAAGAAGAGGAATAATTTTCACTAGTGGAAGGGGAGGGAGGAAATTATTCTCCTCCACCTCCATGATTTAATGATGCATGATCATCTAGCTTGTTCTCCTCTAGTTTCATTGTCTCCTCAATCTTTGCAAACAGCTTGTTGACTTTCTCTGCCATGGTATAGATATCCTTGCATTAGTTTCGCTATTCTGCCCAACGAGTTTCATCATCTTCCATGTTCTGTATTCGTGGTGCACACCCCATTTCAGGATAAAAGGACTTAAGCTTTCCTTTTCCTCTTTGGCGCTTGTTCCTACTTAGCATATACTCATGCAATTCGCATTGAAAAATACTTACTCTGATACCACTTGATCCAAGATCTTTGCAAACAGATGCATAAAGAATTACATGTGACAGAGTTTCTTTTTTTCTTTTCTTTTTTCTAGAGGAATCAGCAATGATGGAGGTATCGTACTCGAGTAACATAGGGTCGAATCCCCCTGGCTACTACTATAACCCCAAGGGGAGAACGCAAGGCCCGCATGCATTCTTCCTGGGTTATCGACCGAGGTCGAGAATTGAACTCGTGACCTACTTAACAACATGAACACCTTAACAGAATGTTCGTTGATCACTAGGCCAAGCCCCATTGGCTACGTGACAGAGAATTTTAACTAGGAAAAATAAAACGCAAATGAAACAAAGAGAAATGAACATGAAAATATGAAAAGACGACATGAAGAATTCGTTACGGAGGTCGTCCAATTTGGACTATGTATCTAGGTCATTCTCAACAGTGGGGTGGCCTTATTTCATTAATTGGCCTTAAAGAGAAAAATTACAAGTGAAATTTACATAAAGGACCCTTATACCTACAAGCTGGAAGATGGCCGAAAAATGGAGGCATCAGCTGTTGAAACTGACGTCACCACTGAGTTCCTGCTGAAAAATCGTGCAAAAATGAATATCCACGCATCCAATTTTGATAAAATTCCTTTCTTCACCTCTCAAAAAAAAATTATGCCCTCAAGGTTCCCTAGGGAAAGGTTCTAGCCTCCTGCCAGCCTCAGGGTTCTGCCTTTCCTCCAACTCCGCTCTATGTTTCCCAATGAAAATTTAAATGGTTAGCTTATATGGTGAAGGGGTGGAAGACTTTACAAAGCCACCACCCATGGTGTAATGGTTTGGCGGAGAAATAGAGTCGGGGTGGTCGGGGTTCGAATCCCCGCCTCCCAATATTGGCAAACTATTTTGGTAGCCCAGTGCAATGATTTATAATTTACGATCTTCGACATGGTTACATGAACATTTCATGGCTATGGTAGAGTTGGCTCCATCGTCGGTTTATGCAAATACATATATCGTTTATCGGTTTATCGTTGGCGGGTCCGTCGGGGGTGGCCCACCCCCAACCTTTTTTGGTTTAAATGTGATATATGACAGTGCAAGGGTGGCGGGGGTGTTGGTCTGCCACCTATTATTATATTTTTTTATTTCATAAACCAATTGTTTATTTTTTTATTTTGTCGATTCTAAGGGTTATTAGAAAAATTAAACATCCAAAAAATTTGCTTGCTCTCAGGGGATAGGTTTCACACTCCAGTGTCGGTCAAATTGTAGAACCCTTAAACCTGGCCCACTACCCACTTTGACCACAAATTTGACAAGCTCTAATTTCTTCATACGAACTCATATTGGAGTGTTTTTCGCACCGTTGGAATCAGGACAATAAGCACTTTGATCTGGTCCTGGTCTTTTTGACATCTAACCACTTCGATTTTTGAGCCACTTCTAATGCCACTTGTACTTTGAGACCCACTTATACTTTTGAGATCCACTTGGATCAGTGATTCACTCAAAACACTAGATAGAAAAAAATTTAAATTTTACCATTAAAAATTTTTACAATTTCTATTAGATTTATTCACAATTCAGAAAAAATAAAAATAATTAATTAATTAATTATTAATAATAATTATAATAAATAAATAATAATAATAATAATAATAATAAATAATATATAATAAAAAATTAAATAAATTTATTAAAACCATGTATAATAAAAAAATTGCTATAGAGTTTACTAGTAGAAAATTTTACATTCTTTGCTCCTATTTAAATTTAATTAAAATTGAGAGAAAAAACAAAAATAATCAATACTTACCTTAAACCCTTGCTTCTTGCTACAAAATTTCACCTTAGGGTTTAACACGGGGGCTTCATTGGGGGAGTAATACCATACCACGTGTATTCATATTGGGGGATATATACTGAGGAAAAAATGACATAATATATTGAGCATATAATATGGGGTAAAGGGTTTTTATGTTGAAAAGTATAAAAAAATTAAGCTCAAATTTAATGAAAAATTATAAAGGGCTATAAAAAGTATTAATGAAAAAATAGATACCTACAATATCTAGTGAAAGTAAGGGTTTTTTAAATTAGGAAAGTGTATTGGGTCTGTATTGGTAGGTGTTTAAATAATGTGATTTTTAGATTTATTTTCCAATATGTAGTCAAATTAAGGATATTTTTAGTATGCCACAAATGCACTTTCTATTCAGATGTTCTTTGAGTGAACCCCTGTGGGATTTAACTTGCTCTACCACTTCACAATTAGCGTTTTTCATTTTAGGCATTTTATATTTGATGGGTTTGTGTACGTACTATATATAGGGAGTTTGACATGTAAAATAGGGGAATCACTTATTGAATTACATTCAAACCCTTTCGGCCATCCCCTTTTTTTTTTAAACAAATTATATGTTTTGTGGTGCTACCTCTATAATATTATAACACTGTCGATTTTCTCCAGTATGTTCATAGTTTCTCCCAGTGTAATATAACGCATCAGCGTACCTCTTCCAAATTGCATTGTTAAATCATTGCAATGTGTTTAGTCTTAAAAAGCGCACCACTATAATTTAAAATTATTTTAAAAATTTAATTTTTCATGACAATGTTGAATAATTGAACGTCTAGTGCATTTAATTGGATAAATGCAATGATTCGTTTATTCAGATAAACGCATCAGTTATCAAAGCTATTTTTGGAAAAGAATTACTTGATTTATTTGTAAAATATATTTAATGGCTTTTGTTGAATGTTATAAGTTGTATATTGATAAACATTGTCTCAGAATGTGTCAAGTAACAAAAATATTGATCAACACAATGATAACACATAAAAAAATAGAGATGACAATTTATTTGTAATTTCTTTACAAAATTAACATGTTTGAACTATATGTAAGTTTAACTAATATGTATTGGTTGGTATGTGTCATGCAAAGGCACAAAATGAAGAAGGTCAATAATATTATTTCTAATCTATGTGCAGAAGAGCATAAAATCCTGATAGAAAAATTGCAGAAGGATGAATCAAGTGTACGAAAAATATTATTCAATATGAGTTTTTTTTTTGAATTTTCATTAATAATATACGTAATAATATCATATAACATGTTATAAACAATATTTTAATTCATATATATTTAATTTTCTACACGGAGCAACAATTAAGGAACATATCAATGTCGTTCTAAGAAAATAAAAATTATATAACATGTAAATGACGATGAATTGGTCCTTAGTTCATCAAGAGTGGTGTTGGAGTTTAATGAAAGTGGGGGTGGGGAAGGGGGGGATTTTTACAAAAATATGAGGGACCTAGTAGAACAAACATATAGATGTACTTTCCACTTACAATACAAAAATCAATCCAATGATTCTAAGACCAAATTATATCTAAACAACAGGAAGTGTTTCTAGAGAAATGGTCAATGAGACATGTCAAACTTGCAATAGAAAAAACATACAACAACAACAACAAAAATTATTCAAAAGGAAATATTCATAATTAAAATGATTTTATAGAATTATATGCATATTACTACAAACCATTCATTTATTTATATCGATTTTGAATATAATTCATTTGATGATTATGAAAATCCCAAATGTTCAACGAATTGATATGTGAAACATGCCCGTAGAAATGTCCAAAAAAGTGTACAAGGAGATGCTCAAAGAAATAGACATAATTGCATCATGGGAGGAGTCATCTCAGCAACAACATGCTTCAAATGTATGTAATCATGATTGAATTTGTACATATAAAAATTTAATTTAGCATTAAATATTAATTTTCAAGTATTTTCTTGCAGAAAATAAAACAAAATGGAACTCATTCAGCACATAAAATAGGACGACGAGGAAGAAAATGGTTGATTTCAAATTTTGTGAGTAATTGTTAATATTTCCTTATAACAACTCAAGGTTTCATTTTTGTATATTTTAAGTTTTTTTACAGCAACCATCCTTGAATGTATTCAAATAGGTGCTAACATACAAAGAAGAGTCATCAGAAGAATTGATTGACATTAGGTTAAATAAGGATTGTGAGTATATGTTGGCATATAAAAATTTAATTGTGGAGTTTATAAGTATATATGTTGTTTTACTTCTCTAATTTTATAATTAATAGAACAAAAAAATCTTCTATATTAAATCTATGATTTATAATGGGGTTTAAAACATGCAGGAAACAAAGTATGGAACTACGTCGGTAGAAGAGTTATTGCAACAAGGCATGAGACTTTGTTTTGAAACCATGTTCACATTTTATGAGTCACTTACTTGGTTTTGAAACCACGTGCACAGTTTATGAGTCACTTCTTGCTATAGCACATTATTATTCAATTTACATTGATGTATATTATTTATTTCAATTTTCAATATTCTCACCAATGTAAATACACCCATTACACTTTATTTTTATGTTTGTAGATGGAACTTGAAGAAGACGAAAAGAATCGATGAAATCAACAAAACATTCCTCCAAATAACTCAATTCATGGAAGTAACTTGAGCACTGATAGCATTTTCAGCAAATAATGATGGTCTATTAGGAAATCAATGCAACCTGCTGTATTTTTTTGAAATAAATGTATGTAAAAATCAGACATTTTGTTTAATGTAGTGGACACAGTGTCCCAATTGAAAGATCCCATTTTCATGACAAAGAGTCTCTTATTGATATATAATAAAATACATTTTAATTTATTCTATTGTGTTATCCAAGATCATTGTGAAATGTTACACCACTAATTAAATATATGGATAATTAAATATTATAATGAAGAGATGTGAAATCTGATAATATAAAAAATAATCCAAACATCATATACAAATGCTCTAATCAAATTTCAATTTATATGAATATTTATATAAGATATATGTTGATTTTTCAATCAATAACAAATTTTAAAAATTACAGTCATTGCACTGTCACATGTCGATGTTTCCAAAGAAGAGAAAATCTCATACAAAAAATTGGTGCGTCCATAACATAAAAATGCACTGGTGCATTATGTTATATAAAAGCACCATGACTACATCATTTTTCATGATCAGTTACTTTGCAGAAAATGATAAGACTGAGGTGTTTATCTCTTCAAGTGCCCGTATTGTTTGCAATTTAATGTCATAGTGCATTGTAATTCTTAACGTACTAGTGCTTTTATATAACTAACACCCTGATCCAACAAAATACTATTTCCAACCCTGATGCATTAGTCATATTAATATCACTGGTCCTTTCATATAACAAACCCACCAATGGTTTTATACAAAAAGTATGCATCGGTGTTACAAGTTTAAACAAAAGCACCAAGACTGAATTATTTTTTGTGTGCCCTGAAGTCGTTCCTTACATGAACACCTGGGGGATTTTTTTTTATCTATTAGGACCAGTGCATTAACAACACCGATACTTTTTTATCACTAACAGATTAGGGCGTCTATACAAACTATATGCATCAGCGCTGAAAGTTTCAACAAAATCGTTGGCACAACGATTATTTTTTGCGTGCCCCGGTGTCACCCCTTACACGAACACCCTGGGGATTTTTTTACCTATTAGCACCAGTGTCATATATATTATGCACCAGTGTACTTTGTATTCAACACCTCAGTGCTTTTAGTTATGTATGTGTCCTGACTCATTTATATATTCCATGAAGTGCACATAAAAAACAAAAACTCCCCCCCCCCCCCCATATTTTTTCAGTTGTGATGAAGTTTCGTTAAAATATCTGCTAAGACATCCGTTATCAAAAATAGATGTTTTTTTGACATTTTTTGTCAATTTAATAACACTAAAGACCTCTGTTATAACCTCCGCTAGAAGGTATTTTTCTTGTAGTGCTAGTATCCTTGGCATAAGCCTTACCCCCTCTAACAAGTTTTTATCTCTAGCATCGGTTTTGACCATTGGATGATGGAGGATTTCAAGCTCCCTATTTCGACACTATCTCTCAATTTAATGTGATTGGTAAGAATTATTGGGATGCCTACCCCACCAACCTTAACCTAAATATAAGATTTTTTTTCCCTTGGTTCCCAAGTGAGCTTAAATATATGTTGTTTAGAATTATGTTTTTGTGTTTAATAGTCTTTTCTTGGAGGTTCTAACCAAGCCCTCATTCACTTAAAGTATGAAATGTGTGTGAAAATATGTGAATTTTCATTGGTATTTCATAAATAATTAAAAAAGTGTTTCTAAAAAGTAAACAGAACTGTAAATTAAACAGAAATGAACAGTAAATAGACAGTTCCAAAGACACTCTACTTCCCACCCAAAAGGGGCTAAAAATCAACACAAAAATACAAAAATAATGCAAGGAATTGGGAACAAAATATCAAATTCCAAATGGGGCTAGGATATAAGGTCTAAAATCCTACTTTATGAAGAAAAAACCAACAAAGAAATCATGATATCTAGGATGGATATGGCAACAAACAACCGACTAAAGAAGAGATGAAAACAATGAAGACTATAAGGGAGGATAGATCAAAGGCCTAGTTGGGGCCCAAATGCAATTTCTAATTATAACAAAATACTAAAAAAGAGAGGTTACTGCTACAAAAAATATAGATGTTTATAGATCTAAACGGAAGACTCCCAACTCAATAAAATCCCCATGAATGTAGTGGAGGTGTACTTCAAACCATAAAGGGTTCTTTTCCATCCTCCTAAAGTAGGGAATGTGAGGAGATCAAGGCCTTCATTGGACTGACATGACATGTAACAACACTCCTAATAGAAAGACATAACTAGACTGGAGAAAAAAAAGGAAAAGAAATAGGAAAAAGTTGCAATGCATTTTTTTACCTATTCTTGCATTGTAATGCAGGTTGTGGCCCTGCTCCCAAAGACACTCAACTTCCTACCCAAAAGGGGCTAAAAAGAAACACAAAAAGACACAAATAATGCAAGAAATGGGGACAAAATATCAAATTCCAAATGGGTCTAGGATATAAGGTCTAATATCCTACTTTATGAATAAAAAACCAACAAAGAAATCATGATATCTAGGCTGGAAATGGAAACAAACCACTGACTAAAGAAGATATGCAAAAATGAAGACTATAAGGGAAGATAGATCAAAGGCCTAGGTGGGGCCCAAATGAAATTTCCAAGTATAAAAAAATACTAAAAAAAGAGGTTAATGCTACAAAAAATAGACATTTATAGATCTAAACAGAAGACTCCCAACTCAGTAAAATCCCCATGAATGTAGTGGAGGTGTACTTAAAACCATAAAGGGTTCTTTTCCATCCTCCTAAATTAGGGATTGTGAGGATATCAGGGCCTTCATTGGGTTGACATGACATGTAACAAACCTCTAATAGACAAACATAACTAAACTGGATCAAAAAAAGGAAAAAAAATAGGAAAAAGTTGCAATGCATTTTTTTACCTATTCTTGCATTGTAATGCAGGTTGTGGCCCTATTCCTACATTTCCCACTACAATTTTCCATCTAAAAAATTAATTAGGTCTGCATAAGGTCCTACTCCGAGGATCAAACTAGTTTTTTTTCATTTCTTGTGCAACTGGTACCTATAACCTGCAAAACAAAGATGAAAACACAAAAACAAACTTTTTTACAAACAACCACTAATAACTAAAAATAGACATAAGTAAGAGAGAAAAATAGCAACAAAATTTAATCATCAGGGATCTATAGATTGAGCATAGTTGAGTCTCCATTTGCTGATGACTAAGAGCCAGAGTCACCATTTTTTAGGTTAAAAATCTTGGGTTGATGTACCAAAATCTTATTTTTTTCAGTTAGTGATGTATTTGCCTAATAAGGAGATTAAAAAAAAATAGAAAAAGATGTTGGAACCCTACAATATTCAACTTCCGATCCTTATATCTGCATAAATTTTTGGAAACCTGCAAAAGAAACTTAACATATCCAAAAATATAAAAATATATGCCAAAGTTGTAGATGGAACACCCAATGGAAAAGAAGAAAAATATTAATTAAGACCACATGAGGAGAAGGACATAGACGCGGGTCTCTGAATTCCTCCTTTGTGGGAGGGTTATTTTGATATCCTTATAATTTTGTTGGTTATTTCTTTGTCTTGGTTGTAGAAACAAATAATGGAAATTTAACTCAAATTATGGAGCTCAAATGTAAGAAGATCATAGTGATGACAATGATAATGATCATGTGTAAGTAGTGAGGGAAACCCCTCTCTATTTGTAAAAAAATGTTAGGATAGATCAAAATCTAGTCAAATAATAAAAAAATATTAGACCAAATCAATATCTAACCGTTATGAATATTCTATTATATTTAAGAGAGGATTTTTTTTTTTGGGGGTAGGGAATCAACAATGGGTTTTGTTTTGTACTTGTGTCACAAGGGGTTGATTTCAACCACTATCACTATAACCTTAGGTTATTACGTAGCCCCTTCCACAACAATGGGTTAGTCTGTGGATTTGAACTCAAATCACTCTGATCATAACACTTCAATTCACATGGGCTTGCTAGTCGAGCTACCCCACAGGGGCAAGAAATGACAATATTAATGAAATGGTCAAAACTTTGTATTTAGAGTATTAACTCAAAAAATAATGATTACTTGAATTAATTAAGAAATTTGATTAAAGTAATGAATAAATAAAAATTATTTATTAATTTCTTTAAGAATATGTGGTCAAGGTAAGTTAAAAATAATTACTAAATAGTGATTTAATAATTCTTTCATGGGATAAATGTGTAAATATTAAGAAATAATAAATAAATAATAGTTATTTAATTATTCCTATGCATGAGTGAAAACATTTTTAATTATTTTCACTAAATGGATAAAATTATGAAAATAACATGAAGTTAAATAAATAATTTTTGGGTTCCTTTCACGTGGGTAAATTAATTCAAGAGAAATAACTTAGAAAAAATTGTTTTCTAAATTTTTCCTATGGTAAAAGTGAGTTTTAATGTGTAAAACCCATACTACATGGTGTATTTCGATCACCAAGGTGGAAATTGGCTAGGTCAACACTTTTTAGGTGATAATAATGCTCCTTGGGTTAATATTCATGCAATTCATGACTATGTGTACAGTTTGTCTTAATTCTTATTTGAAGTGTCGGATGATCATTTCATGGGACTACAACTTGGCTACATGGGTCAATTTTACTAGTCCACGAGTGGGATTCTCACGTGACTTCATATGTCTCATATGTTGGGGTGTAGGTTTGAAATAAATAATTGTCGTTATCCAAATTGATGGTGTTGCACGTTAGGGTTTCTTTTTGGACAAAAAACCCTTCTCACTAGTTCATTTGTTCATATGTCATTTTGGTTACCACTAGAGCACAATTCAACTCTGTTACTAGGTTTCATCCTACTCCTCTTGAACCCTTTTTCATACCAACTAGAACTTCATTTTCTCACCACGCATCAGTTCATATCTTTGAGTGCAGGTGTATTACAACCCCATGTGGAAAAGCAAGTAGTAGGGTATAGGATTCATCCTTGTGTGGTTAATTTCTACACTTCCTTACTTTGTTCTGGTTGAGATTTTTTTTTTTAATTAGACATTTGTCTTGTCTCTGCAATTTTAGTAGGGGTGTTTGCCTTATAATGATAATGAGACTCTTCAATTATTTTTCGCTAGTGAAATTCCCTACTTATTATTAATCTTAATTTTGTTGGGTTTTTGGCGATATTCATCCTCAAATTCCTCTTCCCTTGTCCAAGTAACCCTTTGTTTCCTATTCATACTTATGGTGTTTTCTTTATAAATGTTGAGACAAGGTTTATAATAAAATAATCTTGTATTTTTCATAGGTGCTTTGTGTGAAAATGGTACTTCTTATCACCTCTTATAGGAAAATTTTGTTAGTAGTAGGCGAATTATTTCTTACACCTACAAAAATTTACTTGCTCAATTCCTTATTTCTACAATTTACAGTTGGGTAGTTTCCCTTTGTTTTGAAAGAATTTTCAATTGCTTGAATGTAGACTATAGTGAGTATGGAAGTATATTCCTTATCAGGTATAGTTGTACTCAATTGTTATTTTGTTTCCTTTTTAACAATATAACTATTCTTTTTTTTGGCAGACTCTTGACCCATATCTTATATTGATAGGGTTTTTGTGGCTTGACTCAGGTACTATAGACCCTTGGCATAGTGTATGCATTTTGATTTAGTTCAAAAACTCTTATGACCCATGGCAAGTTCTTTGGGTTCCTTCCATACAGGTCAGGCACACTTGCTACTATGTTCCCTTTTGTGGAACTATAATACATTGAAATGAGAAGCCCCATAACTAATTTTCTGAGTTAGACATTATGAATATCTATCGACAATTTTTTATTTGAGGAAATTACATTGGTGAAGGAAATTATGCCCATGTCTCTTTGTATTTACATCAACACATGGTTGTGTACATTAAATCAAACTTGCAACCTTAATTATTGTTTTATGGAATAGGTCCAATTCAACCTTATTATTATGACCTAAAAACTTGTGGTTGATAGTTTGTACTCGGGTAGGTTTTATAACTAGAGGGAATCATTTCCTGAGTTATAAGGAATATGTATGAATTTCCTTAGTTTCCTTGTATTTTATGTATAAATTTCTATGGCTGATTTTTCCAATGTTAGCATGTCGAATGAGTTATGGTAAAATTATTATAGTTAATATTATTCCTTGAATTATTTCTTTTCTCTTTCCTCTAGTTTTGTAGAGATTGGATGCAACCCCTCATATCTCCAAGAAAAATCAATATTTACTACCATTAAAAACTCCTGAAGATGCATTTAGTTCCTTAAGAGTTAAATTAATGCATGTTTTTTTTGTTGGAGTTTTAATTATAAGCCTTGCATAATGTCCTTTCATCTTGTAAAATTTATAAACCCAAGTATGAAGATTTGAATCCTCTAGACTATTCCTTGTCTTTGACTTGTCATTACTGTAGATTTATCTTTGCTATAAACCCAATGTGTGGGTGTTTTATATACACTCTTCCTCATTAATTATATACAGGAATAATTATATCATTATTAAAAGAATATATCCTTGACAAATCCCTATATTTTCACTTTGTGGAATTATTACTAAGGATCGTGTCCTTTAGACATTGTATAACCACATTTTCATATTGGTTTGTGTTAATATATCTTGTATCTCCAATTCTTAGAATTCTAAATTTCCACACAAGTTAGTTACATCAAAATATTAACAAAACTCTAACGTTTAAATATTACGGGTGCTTTCTTGGAAGAGGCTATGAGTATTGGCTAGTCTCACAACCAGAACATTTGCATCTAATTGGTTTAATAAATCTTCTTATTTCCTATTTTCTTACCCAATTATGGAATATTTTTTTGTCTTTAACTCTGAGTCATAACTCCGATATTCCACTAACTACTATTTCTATAAGTTGCATGTAGTTCCTACCATGGCTTCTTCCATAAGCATATTACTTCATCATTTATATATGATGCATCTAACTAGGAATTCATTCTAATTTCATTCTCTATGGTGCATGATCATTTCTTGGGACTGCCATCTAGCTACATGGGTCAATTCTATTGGTCCACGAGTGGGATTCTCACATGAATTCACATGGCTCATAGGTGGGGTGTAGTTTTGAAATATATGATCACAATTTTTAATTTCCAAATCGACGGTGCTACACATTAGGGTTTATTTTTGGGAGAAAAACTGTTCCCACCAATTCATTTTTTCACTTCCATTATGGTTACCACCAGAGCACAACTTGAATTTGTTACTAGGTTTCAACTTTATCCTCTTTAACCCTTCTTTTCATACCAGCTAGAGATCCATTTTCTCTCCATGCATATGTTCATATATTCCAATGGAGGTGCCTTACAACCCCATGTGGCAAATAAATTAAGTAGTAAGGTATAATATTTGTCCTGACATAGTGTATTTCTACTCTTCCTTACTCTATTTTGGTTGAGATCTTATTTTTGTTTAATTAGACATTTGTTTTGTCTCTATAGGTTCAGTAGGAGTGTTTCCCATATAATGACATTGATACTCTTCCATTATTTTTCCTTGGAGAAATTCCCTTGTTATTGTTAATATTACTTTTGTTGGGTTTGTGGCAAGGGTCTTCCTCAAAATCCTCTTCCCTTCTCCAAGTAACCCTTTCTTTCGTCTTCATACTTATGGAATTTTCTTTCTAAATGTTGAGACAAGGTTTATAATAACATAATATATTTTGTGCTATAGGTGCTTCGCGTGAGAATGGTACTTCTTTTGGCCTCTTCTAGGAAAATATTGCTAACTATAGGTAAATTATTTCTTACCCCTACACACATTTACTTGCTTAGGTCCTTTTTCTTTACAATTTACAATTGGGTATTATCCCTTTGTTTTGACAGAGTTTGCAATTGCCTTCATATGTACTATAGGAAGTTCGGGAGGTAGATTTCTTATCAAGTATACTTGTATTCGATTGCTATTTTATTTCGTTTTTAACAAGATATTTTTTTTATTGGAAAAGTCCTAACCCATATCTTATATTGTCATGGTTTGTGTGGCTTGGCCTAGGTAGCCCAAACCCTTAGCGTAACATATGCATTTTGATTTTGTTTATAAACTCTCATGACCCATGACATGTTTTATGGCTTCCTTCCTTATACGTCGGATACACTTGCTACTTGGGTACACTTGTGTGGAACTCTATTATATTGAAATGAGACACACCATAGCCAATTTTCTAAGTTAGACATTATGAATATCCCTTCACTTTCTAGAGGAAATTACATTGGTCAAGGAAATTATGACCACGTCTCTTTGTATTTATATCAACACATGGTTGTGTACTTTAAATCAAACTTGCAACCTTAATTATTTTTTTATGGAATACGTCTAGTTCAACCTTATTATTATGATCTTCCAACTTGTGGTTCATAGTTTGTACCTGGTTGGATTGTATAACCAAAGGGAATCATTCCCCTATTTATAAGGAATATGTATGAATTTCCTTAGTTTCCATGTATTGTATTTATTGATTTATATGGTTAATTTTTCTATTGTTAGAATGAAGATTGAGTTAAGGTATAAATATTATAGTCAATAATATTCCTTTATTTATTTATTATGTCTTTCCTCTAGTTTTGTAGAGTTTGGATGTTTCCCCTCACATATCGAATAAAAACCTATATTTACTACTATTATAAACTCTTGAAGATACACTTAGTTCCTTACTGAGTTAAATTGATGTGTGTTTCTTATATTGGATTTCTAATTATAAGTTTTTCATAATGTCCTTTCATTTTGTAATATTTATAAACATAAGTATGAAAGATATGAATCCTCCAAACTATTCCATTTCTTTGACTTATCATTACTGTATAATTCTCTTTTCTAGAAATCTAATGTGTGAGTGCTTATATACTTTCTTCCTCATTAATTATATACATAAATAATAATATCCTTGTTAAAAGAATTGATTCTTGACAAATCCCAGTTTTTGCACTCCTTGGAATTATTGCTAAGGATCGTGTCCTTTAGGCATTGTAAAACCTCATTGTCATATTGGTTTATGTTAATATATCTTGTATCTCCATTTATTATAATTCTAACTTGTCGCACAAGTTAGTTACATCAAAATATTAACAAAACCATAATTCTTAAATATGACGAACGGTTTCTTGGAAGAGACCGTGAGTATTGGATAGTCTCACAACCGTAACTTGTGCATATAATTGGTTTAAAGATATTCTTATTCTATGTTTCCTTTTTCCTTTCCCAGTTATGGAATAGTTTTTTTTCTTTGATTGTAGTTAACTGTGATAACTCTAATATTGCACGCAAATACTATTTTTTGTAAGTTGCATGTAGTTCCTACCATGACTTCTTCCATAATTTAACTTTTCCTATTACTTCATAATTTATATATGATTCATATAACTAGGAATACATTCCAATTTCATTCTCTATAACCTAATAAAATACTGCATGTAGTTCTTGCCATGAATTCTTCCATAATTTAACTTTTCCTATTACTTCATCATTTATATATGATTCATCTAACTAGGAATACATTCCAATTTCATTCTCTATAACCTAATAAAATACAATCATATCTTAATTCATATCTCTGAGTCCAGTCACAACAAAACAAGTCAACCTTCCAACAATAAAATCCTTTGTTTAACTCAATACTCTGCTTATTACTGAATTATTCTACATGCACTAATAATATATACTCAATTCTACATATTTTCCTATAACATTTATCATCATATAACAATTAATTTTTATCCATTCTATAGAAATATATTACCAATTTCCTAATTAATATGGGAAACATATACCTTTTATATATAACACAATCACACAATAACAAAATATCTCATACAACTTCACAATAATTAAATAACATAATAAAACTATATGGAATAACTTGCTCAGAAAACTATTGGAGGAATCACATACCTCCCAACTAACTAGTTGCCATTAGTAACTCCCTCGATCTCAAACTTCTGGCCTCTAGGAATAAAAACATCTTATGTATTCCTAAGTGATATTTTATAATTTATTCCGAGCAAATTTTTCCTAGTAACATCCTTCCTTTAAGATCTGCACCCTTTTGAATTACCTAGGATTTTTCTTATTATTAGGAAACGGTCTTTTTCTCTCACGCTATGCTTTTCTCATTTCTCACCCAACTTAGCATTTCTCTCCAACTAAGTTTTTATTTCCACTTAGCATAATATTTCTCTCCAATTATGTTATTCTCGTAATGGTAATTTTCTCTGGGGATTTTTAGGACAAATATTTTGGAAGTTCCACCATGTGGACTTGACCACTTAACAAATTTTTAGAATAGCAAAAAGCGTCTATTTACTCATGCGATCTTTCTCATACAATTTCCAAAATTCAAAAAATTATCTATATAAAATTTAATTACATAAATCCTGGCCTCCACAGCCATTAGGTTGAAATAATAATCACAATAATCTAAAAATAGTCATGTATTTAAAAATAAAAGCTCAGAGGGTATCATGGCATATATTTATTTAATATTTTTGAGTTTTTGTTTTGCTTTAGTGAACATATCATCCTTTATAAGCCCTTCATCGTTGTATATCTATTTTTTGTGTCTAGATAATTTGATCAACATATGTAATTTTTTCTTCCTATAATTTGGGGTTAGGAAGAGTGGCTCAAAAACCTGGTTCTTGTATATGGACTTCACAAGGGTTGGTTTTTAGTAGCAGCATTGTGGTGTCTACGAGTTGGTGTGGTCTTAGGAATGTGTGGTTTCTCTTAAAGGGAAGAGAATTGAAGTTGGGAATGCCTTTTGAGCCATATGGGGACTATCTGTGTCCACTCAACAATTATTTTGTGAATCATCGATTTGGGGGAGTCTCCTACGTAAAAATTATTTGTACTTAAGTTTGTACCAATTCATCTAATCAATATTGGTTTTATGTCAATTGAAAAGGTTGGAATGGTCTTCATTATTCTCTAATTCTTAATACAAGGAGTCATGATTTAGTTTCATATCAATCCTTGGGGAAGTGAATCCTCTATAACTCAGGGGTGTTGGGCCTTATTAGCTTCAGCGTCTTAGGTTTAGGGGCCTCCTTTTGGTTGTATTTTGAGTTTATATTTCTCCATGGAATTGGATTCCTTTGAAACCATGACACAAGGAGAGGAGGGAAAGAATTAGGAAAATAAATACATCTAGAAACGATAATTTGTCACCACCCCTCTTGAAATGGCAGCATGCCCAATAAAAAATAAAATAAAATAATTGATAATTATAATTATCAATAAAACATTTAGACTAGGTCAAATCCCCTTCTGGCCAAGTGGATGGGGATAAGATGCCACCACCCACTTATGGCCAAGTGAATGGGGACATGGCATCATTCTTGACAAAAAAAATAAAATAATTAACAATTATGTTATCAATTAAACATTTAGACTAGGTCAAAATACACAAACTACAAATAAAAAATAGTTGAAGTGCTAAGTTACTGCAGCCCCTCTTAGCCAAATAAAAACATGAGGCATACAAAAAAAAATAATAATAATAATTATTAATAAAACATATAAAAAACAGATAAACTAAGTCAAATTACATGAATTAAAAATAAAAGTAAAATAAAAACAAAACTATAAAATTAATAATTATATTTATAAATAAATTATGCACCAAAAAAACCTTTGATAAACTTGAAATTGGAAAATTAAACAATTTAAAATTTTAATTTTTAAAAATTTCTATAAAACTTTAATAAAATTAACATGATCAAAAAAAGCTATTTTACCCCTTTGTTAAAAATGTTATGAAGCCAACTCCAAAAATAGAAGAAAAGAGATATCAACCCTTAGAATCCAACCACTTCGAGGGGGCAATTTCTTTTACATTACATAAATGAACAATTCTTGGGTGATACAAATGACAAAACCTCCTTTCTATATATAAGAGTCCATAGGGTCACAATATAATCCTAGTCGACCTAACAATAATAATGTAAGGGCACAACAATAACAATATTGAGGTTAAAGGGGTATAACACTAAGGGGGATACACTAATAACAATAAAGAACTAAACCAGTAATATAGGGACCTGACATGTCCCTCTCTTTCAAAAAAATGTTTTCCTCAACGCTGGAGTAGCTATGGATGCTTCTGTATAAGATTATCATCCTCTCACGTAAAATATTCAGTGGGTAAGTTCTTCCACTTTATGAGATACTCTGAAATTGATCGATTTCATACCTGTCGAGTTATTGTTTCCGTGACTACTTCAGGTTCCAATATGATTTTTCCTTCCTCATCAAGATTTGACAATATTGTTTGAACTGAAATTTTGTCAACTATAACCTTCTTTAAACCTGAAACATGAAAATTTGGATGCACTCGAGAAGCAGGAAGCTCCAATTTGTATGTCATTGTACCAATCTTTTGCAACACCTTGTAAAGACCATAGTACTTTGGCGATAATTTATTATCCTTCTTAGCTTGTTTGAGGGACATTTGTTTATATGGTTGTAGGGACTTTCCATTCCTTAATGGCTTTAATTTTGTTAAGGTCTACCTTAACACCCTCGTGAAATACAATATGACCTAGATATTCCACCTCTTGTACTGCAAAGAAACATTTGGAGATTTTTGTATATAATTGTTTCTCCTCCAATAGTTTGAGCACCCTATAATCGAGACAATGGCTGGAATATTAGTAGGTGTTAGATCCTCGCCCTTTATTTTATAGTTTTAGTTCTCCCCCCACTTTTTTAACCTTTATGAATATATAAATAAATCAATCAATTTATTTATGAATATATTAAAATTTTTAACAAAATGAAATCTAAAAAATCTGTTAAATATAAAATTTAGCTGATTTTTTATGACTAAGTCAAACTAGTTGTTATTCCAAACAGCGAGTTTGGGACCTCTCTGAATCTATTTAATCTTAATTTTTAGATGTGATCTCTCATCTCAATTACACTTGTTGGTTCGAAACACCTCGACAAAGTTCATTTTTATATGATTTTAACTGAAATATTTCTAAAAATTCCTATAAATCACAGAAGCCTCAATTTAATCTATATTAAAACCCTGATCGGTAGGGCCTTGGCGATGAAAATTCATCAATTTGAATGGGCACCTTTGACGTTATCCAAGATGAAGTCAGATATTATCATTTTAAAGAGATGTAGAGATACATCTGTCACTCCTTCTTTCGGTATAATTAAACATCCTCTTAATAATTCGAGCAACCATCATGTGTTTTTGAATGCAAGCCATGCGCTTATTCGGTGTGAAATCTCTAGAATTAGGAAATTCCTAGATTTTCCTGGCATTTGGAATTGTCAAATTCTATTCCGGCTGACCTGTGGTCATTGATCAAGGCTCGCTCGGCACTAAAAGCCCTCCGGTGATAAGTTCTTTCTAAAGACAAGCATAGATCAAAATTCACGAAGCTGGCTCAGAACTCTTCTAGTCCGAGTGATGGCGTGAGTTTCTCCAAGAGCATGATTGGAAGAGAACAAATCTTGGCCCTCCGCTCATTGGTTCATGATATCTCTTCCTCTACATATTATGTTTGCATAAAGGGTTCCCCGGCCTGCCAGGTTGTTAATCTTGGCTCTCTTATTCCTCAGCGTGAATATTCCCCAATGCCTTTCCTGAGGAGTGTTTTGATGGATTTGGACAGTGGGTTTAGCCACTTCCGGAGCTCCTCTCATCGATATTCGATGGCCTGTAGATCCTTGGCGACCTGTAGGCCTGGTCTCTCTGACAGGTGGAAAAAATTAAGACAGCCCGTGCCCGCACCTTCTTCTTCTGAAGCATTTATGGCGGATCTGGAAATTAGTTGCTCCTCGACAGTCTCTGGTTCGGACGCGGCACCCGGCACTTTTCCCTCGAATTCAGACTGTTCAGTGTGCTCCATCAACGGTTCCTGCTCTGCTCCTATTGAACCGTGCATCAATCGCAGTTTTTTACCATCTCCTGTAGGTTGTTCATTGCTCTCCGACATCAGCGCTTCCTGCTCCTCTACGGATTCACTCTGCAGCTGCAAGGATAGTCGCTGCGTCAATTTTCACGGTAGTCTCTCCATTAATATTTATAACATTGACCTAGATATTATAAATAAAAATATTAACAACACTTCTAAAATCCATAGCCATTTTAGCGACCAAAATCTTAATGAAAATATTTCTAATAATAATAAAAATAGGGGCAACCTTATTATTAATAAGAATTTTAATGGCTTCATCAAAGAAAATGCATTAAATAATATTAATATCAATAACCATAATGTTAATAATAATTTAGATTATGATAACCATAACAATTCTAGTAATGATATACTCGTTAATTATAGTAACATTAATATTAAGAATAATATTAAGGATGGTAACAAAACAAATAATATTATTAATAAAAATAATAATATTATTATTATTAATAAAAATAATAAGAATAATATTATTAATAAGAATGATAACTGAAATAATAATAACAATATTATTAATAATAATAATAATAATATGGTCGTTAACCTTTCAAGTTTCTCTTTTGATAGCCATTTTTATAGTCTTTTGGAGAAAGGGTGTAATTTTGCTTTAGCTCCTAGGAAAATCTCGATTCAAGATATTATTGGTGACATTGAATTGGGGATTAGGGACTTACCTCATACCTCTAAGGACATTATCACGCAAGATTGTGTAGTTATCTTGAGGAAAGCCAAATCCCCAATAGCAACCTTAGTAAACCTGAGCTTGAAGCTCTAAAAGCCTTGAACAATAACAAGGACATTATTGTTCTTAAGGCTGACAAGGGTGGTGTTGCTGTTATCTTAAACATAGATGACTATAGGAAGAAAATGCTTGATCGCTTGCAAAATAGTGGAAGCTACAAGAAATTGAGTAAAAACCCCCTTAAAAAGGTTTCAAAATTTGTTACTCTAACCATAAATTCTAGCAACTCTTTTAGCTCCTTGAGTAAGAAGCTTATTGAAAATAACCCTCTTACTCCTAGGATCTATGGTTTACCTAAGGTCCACAAAGTTGGGGTCCCTCTACATCCCATTTTTAATACCATAGGAGGTTTGACTTATCTTCTTGCTAAATTTTTAGCCAATAGGCTTAAACCTCTCGTAGGTCGCACTGGCTCCTTTGTCAATGACTCTTCCTCCTTTGTTAATGATTTAAAGGGCATAAATTTGGATCTTGATGATAATTTGGTTAGTTTTGATCTGGTTCCATTATTCACCAATATCCCTATTAAGGAAGCTATGGATTTCATTAATCCCATCACAGATCCAGATACTGCCCATTTTGTTGAAATATGCCTCACCTCCACTTTCTTTAGTTTCGAAGGTGAATTCTATGAGTAGACTTGTGGTGTGGCCATGGGTTCCCCCCTTTTCCCGATAGTAGCTAATCTCTTCATGGAGGAATTTGAATCCAAGGCCCTTTCTTCAGCTCTGTTCCAACCAAAGCTATGGAAAATGTTTGTAGATGACACTTGCGTCGATGTTTGGCCTCATGGAAAGGAGAAGTTAGAATCTTTTTTCACCATATTAATAGTCAATCCAATTCCATTAAGTTCACAATGGAATATGAGGTTGATGGCAGCCTTCCTTTCCTTGATGTTCTTATTTCTAGAAATGAGGATGGCTCTTTCTCCCATCAAGTTTTTTGGAAGAAGACAAACACTGAGCAATATATTCACACTAGCTCTCATCATTTCCCTGCTCAGAAATTAGGTTTCCTCAACACCTTAGCCACTAGGGCATTAAGAATTTCTGATGAATCTCACCTTGAAGGAGAAAAAATCCATCTCCTTGATGTCTTTAATAGGAATGGTTATAATAGATCCCAAGGCCTTAAAGCTTTTCTTAAAGCTGAAAAAGGTCCCAGGATTAAAAAAGATCCCAAGGAGTGGTATAGTGGTGTGTGCCTTCCCTTTATTCAAGGGATCAAAGATAAGATCTTGAGGATACTAAAAAACATGATGTTTCTTCATCCTTGTGACCCCTTAACATTATTCGCATCTCTCTTAGATCAACCAAAGATCCGATAAACCCTAGGAATGGGAAAGGTGTCTACATCATTCCATGCACCTGTGGGACTCCATACATTGGAGAAACGGGTCGGTCAATAAATAAAAGTTTTTGTGACCACGCTGCTGAAATTAAGCATAGAAGGTCTTGCTCCTCAGCCTTAGGTGAACATGTGATGCCCGGGAAACCTCTACTTATCCACATTTTCCTCTAAGTGCATATAAAAATGCATTCAAATTCATGCCCCAAATAAATCCACAATCTGGGCAACTCACAATAGTTATCAACCTGGAAATTTCAAAGATATGTCTGGAAGCTTTAATATCTCAAATCTGAGATTTGAGATATTAAATTAAACTCTCTTATGGTTATAAACCCATATGCCAAACCATACGCGGAAGCTTATTTATTCTCGTGGTTATAGAAACCACACAATAAATCCTCTCACTCTATGCTATGAGACCATACATGTTAAACTCAACAATCCAACATAATCAAGTCCTGCAACATATATTTATTCAATAACAAACTCCGCCCTTAATTCATGAGATCTCCTACCACCGTTGGAGTTTTATTATTAACCCCACTACATAATGGTCTACAGTAGTCAGTCATCAAATTCGTATTCATGACTTTATCAATTCACATCAGCCATAATATATTAACATATATTATGCCATCCATTCCATTGTTGAAAACGTTATAATAAAGCCTTTGATCTTGGATTTAAAGCCCATCACTCACATAAAATTGATTCGGGCCCACAAGCCTTATAGACTTACCTCGCCATTAATCTTCGAACATCGCACAATATGACCATCGTGAGATCTCAAGTGCCAACCATCGGAAGGTAATCGCATAAACAAACTGCACGAACCTTAATTCTCAAATTTTACGCGATAAAAGTGGTTTTGCACTTACCACTTATGCCGTGCGTCCTTCAAATAATGATATCGCGTTTTTTTTCAATATTCTTCTTACCGCCTAATAATAATGCGAAACTGCCGGTTTTTATCTTCAAAACCGCTTGTACTGTTTATTGTTCACGGCGGTGCAGTTTCTTTTCTGTTTTCGCTCAGAATCTGCAATATGGATCTTTCCCCTTAAGCAACTATCAATCCATTAATCCAGGGTCAATTGCTCCGGTTCTTTGCGCAATTCAATTTTGTTTGATTCTACCTTCACGGTTCCACATTCATCCATTAACTTCAACATGCCATTAACGTTCCATTCAACTTTATCCAAACTCCTTACTTCCTTACTATTAATTGCACTCCCTTTGTTCAACATAAGCGCTTATAAACCTGCGCCATTCCTTTGTTGTACTTTCGCTCTATTACTTCTCCATTGAAGATCCACCCTTAGCTATCCAGTAGTTCCATTGATTCTTCACTTGAAGATCTCCTTCCTCTCAGCATATGTTCCACGTGTGACTTATTCATTTCGATTGCTGTTTTGTTCACACGCATTCTTTGTGCCTTATGAAGCTCCATTGGCTTCATATTCTACTATGCATTCTGAGACTCCATGCTTCATCCCAAAAATGCTCGTGGGTGAATTCAACATGCCAAATAAACTATAAAGACCTCTATGCAAAGTTAACCCAAACAATACCCATATAATCCTCAATCTCATAAACTACCTTGTCGCAACAATTATATGGTTTCCTCAATTATGCACATAACATCGTTAAAACCCCAATTACAGAGATTATATCCGCATTGTTCACAGAATTGTTCATTGAGATTCAAAATCTATTCACAAAGAAGTAAATCAACCAATACTCATGTAATTCTGAGCAGATTCTTTCATATACAAGAATGAGATCACTTACAAACTTCTTATTGACCAGATCTTCAAATCAACTGGCCCTTTGTACAATTGCTCGGCACTCTGCACCCCTCCCTCTGCTTAGGGCCTTTGAGTCTTATTTATACAAATTAATAATAAAGTGGTTCAGCTCCCTTAACAGCTCAACAAAGACTCTTGGAATTCTCCAAAGTCCTAAAGTTAGACTCAATTCCTAAAATAACTGAAACTGCTCTTCATATTCCTAACTTAATCAACTTCTCCTCATGTTCTCCAATGATTCGAGAACATTTACAATTCCTCACTATTTTATTCAAAAATACTAATAATTACATGAGAATTTAGAAACATAAGACCCACCTATGTCTTATAAAAATGCAAAGTATTTCTAGAGCCTAATGCCCCTGCATCAACATGCATAAAAGACGAACCATCACATCTGCATCGAAGAGGCTAAATTTATTGCTAGGATTTACCATTTTCATCACCATAAGTTAATGGAGGCTTTAGAGATTTAAAAAAGACTTGCAAATCTCAATAGAGATAATCGCTGGAATATTAGCAGGTGTTGGATCCCCGTCGTTTATTCCTAGTTTTTTATTTTATTGGTTTAGTTTTACTTCTCCCTCCCCCCCCCCCCTTTTTAACCTTTATGAATATATAAATAAATTTATTTATGTGATTTCCCAGAATATTTATTATAAAATTATATAAAGCTTTAAATAATAATTTATTATTTAAAATTATTTATTTAAATCTTTAACAAAATGAAATTTAAAAATATTAAATATAAAATTTAGTTGATTTATTACAACTCAGTCAAACTAGTCGTTGTTCCAATTTGCTAGTTTGAGCCTTTTTCTTAAATGTATTGTAATTTTAATATTATATAAACCTTTAACAGATTAAAATTTTAAAATATTTATTAAAATGATTTTTAATATTAAAATTTTTTAAAAAATGAAATTTAAAAAAATTATTAAATATAAAATGTAGCTTATTTTTTTCTGACTAAGTCAAACTAGTCGTTATTCCAAACAGCTAGTTTGGGACCTCTCTACATCTATTTAAGCTTAATGTTTAGATATGATCTCTCATCTCGTCCTGAAGATGAACCACACTTGTTGGTTCGAAGCGCGTCAACAAAGTTCATTCTTATGTGATTTTAACCGAAATTTTTCTGAAATTCCTATGGATCACAGAAGCCTCAATTCAATCTGTAATTACATATATATATGTTCAACTCATATGTCTTCTAGTTGAGACATGTGTTGCTTCAACAATCTCTTACCTAGGTGATAGAATTATGTACGTTGGGTGAGATTCACAGCTTATGAAACTGCATCTTCAACCTTTAAATGCTACAAGTAATTCAAATGTGGAAGTTCTCAAAACATTTGTAAACTTGTGTGTTGTTGATATTTATAAAATACCAGGTGCAAGGGCACAAGCTGTAACTTTTTCAGGAGGATACAACCATGGTTCCCTTCATAAACTCAAATATGGTGTTCGATTCAATGAGACTCCATCTAAAATTTTTGCAAACATCAAAGGAATATGGTCATTAAAACCATCTTCAACTCTTGACATATTTGATTGTTTTTTGGTCATTAGATTATTTGGTGATCAGACACGTATACTTTGGATGAACTCAGAGAATGAGCTAGAAGAAACAGAAATTCAGGATTTTCCACAAATGCTCAAACATTATTTTGTCACATGTTGTACATGACCAGCTACTTCAGATAACATCCCTTTTTTGAATTTAGTAAGTGCGCTTTCTAAAACGCTAATGTTTGAATGGACAATGCCTCATGGATTATCAATAATCCTAGGTACAACTAATGCTGCGTAGGTTTTAATAGCCATTAGAGGGGGTCATCTAGTCTAATTGGAAATTGGAAAGGAATCACCTGTAGAGATTAAACATTTGAAAATTGAGTTTGACGTATCTTGCCATGACCTGAATCCTACTAGTGATAATTCCCAACGGAGTAAATTTGTAGTTGTTGGACTGTGGAAATACTATAGTATAAGGATTTACTCTCTTCCCAATTTAAAGTTGCTTCCAAGCTTCCACTTTGCATAAAAAGTTCAACCTTCGTATTTTCTGCTTTGAATATTTGAAGGGAATATTCCATACTTGCTATGTGTTCTTGGCTATGGGAATTTATATGAGTTTACAATTAATATGAGCAATATGAGCAATGGAAAGAAAGATTTATTTGTTATAAACAAGGTCTCGTTGGGTACAAAACAAATTAGCATTACCACATTTCGCTTTAAGGATAAGACACATGTTTTTGTATCATCAGAGTTGCCTGCAATAATCTACCTTCGCCACCACAGATTCACATAGATGAATGTGCATATCACAGATGTTGATCACATGTGTTCTTTCAATACAATTTATTTTCCTGACATCGTTGTCATTGTAAATAAAGGCAACCTTATTATTGGGTCAATAGATGACATTCAGAAACTTCATGTCTCTTCGGGAACTGGGCTATTGAAATAAATAGAGACAAAAAGAAGAGTATAAATAGCAGCTACCACTGCTAAATTACATACAAAAATACCAAGGTCGAGAGTGGTTTATGCATCTCTCACTGAGCATATCTATTTATAACAAAATTAGAGTCGGTGACATTAATTAGAATATTGATTTTGTGAGGCGGTGTTTCCCTTTCAATTCCAAATAAGCTAAGGTGATTGGCAGTTGGAGGAAATGTTGATTCTTGGAATCTAAATAAGTTAAAGTGGTGTTGATCGTGGCAAGAAGTGAAATACTTATCTCCAACATTCTCCCCCGAAATTATTTCACCCAAAAAAATTGGTGAGGATTTTGTAAATGTCTACAAATTGATCTTCTCATCTACATAACCCAAAAAAAAAATTGTCTTTAGTTGCTATTATCTTCTCTTTGGGATTTCTTCAAAGTGGGCATTCTTATTTTTTTTATTGTACTTGCATATAGTTGATTATTTATGTCCATATAAAAATAAATTTATCTACCGAGGTATATGGGTACAAACGGTTGTACTTGCCAGTTCTCTAGGAATCCTTTTCACCTACATGGTTCATCAATCATGTTAAACTTTCTCTAACTTGGTCGCTTACATTTCGACTAAATCTCACATTTTAACTTCCTTGGTTACACATCAAGCTTAAATACGAGTACACCAACCATCCTCATATCTACCTAGTGGTTAATTACACAACTTGATATCACATCCTCTCTCTACTAAAAAGGGATAAACACTACATTCCTTAACAAATACTCATAGTGCCCAGATACGAGTACACACTTGTATATACCTAGTGGTTAATTCCACAACTTGATATCACTCCCTCTCTACCTAAGAGGAATAAACATTGTGTGTCTCACTCAACAAGGCTTACAACATACTTGGGTAAAGGCTTACAACATACTTGGGTAAATCAACTTTGGGGTGTCGAGTACAACCGATCATGCACCCCTTACAACACAAATGACTCATAACAATAGTCTCAAATGACGCAATACAATAATCTCAATTCAAATATAATTATTAATATTCATATAGTTAATTATCTAACCAAACATATAAGCCCAATTAGATTTCATCAAAATGTGTTACCTTCTACTTACCTTCTGCTTTACCTCATCTTCTTAGAAATTATGCACACTGATGTGCCTTTGTATTCATTATCCTCATCATAAATTTACATTAAAGTTGGAAGAACAACCTTGTAACAAATTTCACACCACGGAATTTTCTCTTAGCTAACCACTCCACAGAGAATCTATTCCACGCAATGTTACATACACTTCTGAGCTCGAGCTCCTATGGTGGAAAAAATTTGACAATGTGTGCTTATCACACTTTCTTGGACATTCCAACTCCATATACAATAACATATCACTCTTGTTGTTAGGTCCCTATATTACTAGTGTAGCCCCTTGTTGTTGGTAGTCTAGCCCCCTTATTGTTATTGTTGTACCCCTGTAGCCCCCATATTGCTATTATTATGCCCCATAAACCCCATTATTGTTATTGTTGTGCCCTTACATTATTATTGTTAGGTCAGCTAGGATTATATTGTGACCCCATGGACTCCTATATATAGAAAGGAGGATTTGTCATTTAAATAATCCAAGAATTTTTCATTTATGTAATGTAAAGGAGGTTTCCCCCTCGAAGTGGCTTATTTCGAAGGTGTTGATGTCTCTTTTCTTCTATTTTTGGAGCTGGTTTCATAACATTTGGTATCAAAGCTTTGGATTCTAGAGTTTTGCTGCTCCAAACAGGTCATCGTGGAATTTTAGATATACCTTTTTTTCCACGAAGGTTCAAAAGCTGAAATTTTTGCAAAGTGTAGCCAAAATCCTAAGGAATGTCTTCTAAAAATTTCAGATCTTGGTTCGCAATATTTTTGGAGATATGATCTGTGGAAGTTAGGGCTTATTCAGGCTCCTGAATTTCAGCTAAACAGGTCATCGTGGAATTTTTGTTATAACTTTGTTTCTATGAAGTTTCAGAAGCTTAAAGTTTTATAGAGAGAATCCAAAATCCTGAGAAACGTCATGTAAAAATTTCAGATCTTGGTTCACAATATTTGTGGATATATTATCTATGGAAGTTAGGGCTATTTCAGGCTCTCGAATTTCATCTCAAAGAGGTGACCATGGGAAAATCATCATAACTCACTCTCTGAGCATCAGATTGGAATTATGTAAAAAGTGTCTACAAGTACACAGATTGAAGTAAATTTATATAAATTTTAGATTCGAACGAGGAAACAGTGACACATGGCATGTCGTACAAGTTTTCTCTACTGAACCATTCCATAATTAGGTCATTGTGGGAGATTGGACAGAAATTTGACTTGAAGAATTCAAATCAGGCCAGACCCATGGCATTTGAAAGAAGATTCAGAGGGCTACTACAGGGCCAAATTTCAGATATTGAAGATCCTAAATCACAGAGATAATTCAGTTTCGATATCGAACTTCTCAAAAGCAAGAAAAGGGCGTGTATTTTTTTTTTCGAATTGCATAAGTCTTGTGTGAAAAATAAGTTTGAAGTAATTCCAAGGACATATTGAATCATAGATATCAGTATTAGGTTCTGAAATGCCACCTAAAAATAATTCAACTCCCATTAAGCCTTCATAAGGCTCTACTATGAGTCATGAAGATGAAGAAATGCAACATGACATATCAAAATTACAAGAGCAAGTACGCCAAATTTATCTCTCGCAAAGAGCAACAAAAAATGAAATCCAATTTTTGAAGAAATGCATGGAAGCTAAGATGCATGGTTTGAAGAAAATCATGGAAGCTAAGATGGATGGTTTTAATAATAACTTGGATGGCATGGAAGCTGTCATGGAAGCTAAGATGGATGACATGGAAGCTAAGATCAATGAAAAAATGAAAGACAGCATGGAAGACATGAAGAATGATCTAAAAGTAGACATGGAAGGTTTGATGACAAGGTTGATACAAGAAATGATTCCTAGTGGCAAAAATATAGTAGAGGAAACTCATGATGAGAACAAAATCAATGTTAATCGTGATTTCATAAACTCTAATGTTGGATTGAAGACCCACCATATTCCAAAGATCGATATGAGGAAGTTTGATGGCAAGGATCTCGTAACATGGATACTACAGATGGAGCAATATTTTGATCTCAATAACGTGAAAAACACACAAAAGGTACGCATTTCAACTTTATATTTAGAACAAATACATTTGTATGGTATAGATGGCTTTTCTCCCGTAAAAAAATTGTGACTTGGTCAATTTTTATGAAGGAAATGATAGCACATTATGAGGATACAAAGAGCAACACCTTCTTTAGCCAATTGATAAATCTCAAAAAAAAGGGTTCAATGGTGGATCACATTAAGGACTTCCAAAAATTGAATATAAGGTTAGCTAATATTCCAGAGGAACACAGGATTGATATCTTGATAGGGACTTTAAAGGATAACATCCAACATGAGGTTCGAGTTTGGGAACCTGATTCATTGGAGAAGGCATTTAGGTTGGCAAGAAAAATTAAATGTAAAATTATGGCGACAAGGAAGCCTACCACTCACATATATAAAGATGGAAGTGTTTCTCCTCCTATACTTCCATAACCTACAAGGTTGACAACACAAAAATTGGAAGAAAAATGAGCAAAAGGGCTTTGCTACAGTTGTGATAGAAAATATACTAAAGGTCATAAGTGTGCTGAGAAGAAATTATTTTACATAGATTGTGAAGAGGAGGAAGAAAATGAACAAGAAACTTCAAAATAAGAGGATATACACCATGAACAGACCCTAGAGAAAGAATAAATGAGTCCGACCATATCGTGTAATGCATTGGCAGGAATTATTACTCCTCAAACTCTCAAGATAGAAGGACATATCAAGAAGAAAAAGGTAATAGTGTTGATTGATTCGTAGTACCCATAATTTTATTCATTATAAGGTAGCCAAGGAATTGAATTGCTTCCTATACCCAGCACCAGAATTTCAAGTGATGGTTGAAAATGGAGGAACTATAAATTTGCTCTGGAAAATGCCATAATATCAATCTAGCCATGGGGGAATATGTATTGAATATTCCAATGCTTTCCATTCCAATGGGAGGTGTTGATGTTGTACTAGGAATACAATGGTTACAATCTTTGAGGATGATAGCTTTTAATTTTCAAGAACTTTTTTGGAGATTTTTTTCAAAAGGAAAGGAAGTCAAATTATGGGGTTTCGCAAGGAAGCCGGGAAAGATAATAAGCTCTAATTTCATGACAAAGCTTCTGAAAAAAGAACAACGAGGCGTAATTGCACAACTATGCTCACTAGAAGTTCCAACATCAAAATCATATATTTCTCTAGATATCCAAAAGGTCTTGGACAATCATTCCAAGGTGTTGGAAACTCCTAAAGGACTCCCACCTATTCGTGATCATGATCATGTTATTCATTTGATTCTAGGAAGTGTTCCTCCAAATATCAAGCCTTACAAATATCCTTATGTCCAAAAGAGCGAAATTGAACGTATGATTGCAGAAATGTTAGAGGCTGGTATAATTCAACCTTCTCAAAGTTCTTTCTCTGCTCTAGTAGTATTGGTGCATAAGAAGGATGGATCATGGTGCATGTGTCTAGATTATAGGGAGCTCAATAATCTCACTATTAAAGATAAATTTCCCATTCCTAAGATTGATGAATTATTGGATGAATTACATGGAGCAATTTATTTTACCAAGTTGGATCTTCGTTCAGGATATCATAAAATTAGAATGAAGACTGAAGATATTCTGAAAACAACATTTTGAACTCATGAGGGTCATTATGAATTTTTGGTCATTCCTTTTGGCCTTACCAATGCACCTTCTACATTTCAAGGATTGATGAATTTCATTTTCAAACCCTTCCTTAGGAAATTTTTGTTAGTATTTTTTTATGATATACCAATCTACCGAAGGTCTTGGAATGATCATGTTCAACATGTTGACAGGGTGCTCAAACTATTGGAGGAGAAACAATTATATGAAAAAACATCCAAATGTTTCTTTAGAGTTCAAGAGGTGGAATATCTGGGTCATATTGTATCTCTCGAGAGTGTTAAGGTAGACCCTAACAAAATTAAATCCATTAAGGAATGGAAATTCGCCACAACCATAAAGCAGTTGCAAGGATTTCTCGGGTTAACAGGGTATTATCGCAAGTTTGTTAAGAATTATGGGAGAATAACAACACCTCTAACAACATTATTGAAGAAAGATGCATTTTCATGGACTCCCGAAGCAACTAAGGCCTTTGAACATCTTAAAGAGGCAATGTGCCTAGCACCGGTCTTAGCTACACTAGACTTTAAAAAACCTTTATTATGGAATGTGATGCCTTAGGAAATGGAATTAGTGATGTTTTAATGCAAGAAGGAAGACCCATTGCTTTCGAAATTCGTCCAATCAAAGGAAATTATTTACAGAAAGATATTTATGAGAAGGAAATGTTGGAAATACTACATGCACTAAAGAAATGACGACCTTACCTAATGGGAAGACACTTCAAGGTAAAAATTGATCATGATAGTCTTAAACACTTTTTGGAACAAAGACTATCTTTAGAAAAATGAGAAAAAATGGTCACAAAGATTGTCAGGTTATGACTTTGGAATCATCTACAATAAGGGAAGCTAAATTTTGTTGCGGATGCACTCTCAAGAAAGGATGACGAGGTGGAAGCATTGCTTTTTATTGCCATTTCTATTATCCAACGGAAATTGGATAACCGAAGCAAGGGATGAATGGAATAAGGACGAAGAAGTGTGGACACTCATTCAAAAGTTGGCAAGATCCTAGTACATCTGATACATTTAGTTGGAAAAATTATTCCTTATGGTACAAAGATCGCTTATATCTTTGTAAGAATTCCCAACTAAAACAAAAGATTCTTTTGGAATTGCACACTTCTCCTTTAGGAGGACACTCGGGATTTATAAAAACATACCACAGGCTGAATAATGAATTTTTTTGGGATGGCCTTAAATCTGATATTCAAAATTTTGTGGCGGAATGTTTGGTTTTCCAGCAAAATAATGTTGAGACAATTAAGACCCCGGGTCTTCTACATCCTTTATCCATTCCAAGTCAACATTCGGAGGAGATTTCAACAGATTTTATCACAGGTCTACCTAAGTCCGAAGGAAAAAGTGTCATCATGGTGGTAGTTGATATACTTACCAAGTATGCACACTTTTGTGCATTATCTCATCCATTTAAAGCAAGTACAGTTGCTACTCCATTTATGGAAACAATTCAAAAGCTACATGAAACCCAAATATTATTGTAAGCGACAGAGATCCAATTTTTACTGGAAATTTTTGGACGGAATTATTTTCTTGTTTGGGTACTCAACTAGCTCATAGCTCTTCTTATCATACTCAATATGACGGTTAAAATGAGATAGTGAACAAATGTTTGGGAGGATATTTTCGTTGTTTTGTATCTCATAAAAAAACATAATGGGTCAAGTGGTTACCTCTGGTTGAATGGTGGTATAACACTTCCTTTCATACTGCAGCAAAAATGACCCCATTTATGGCACTTTATGGATATCATCCACCGTCCATCACATCATCTTTAAGAGAAAATCCTAAGGTTCAAGCAGTGGAAGATCACATCAAGCATCAACAACAAGTTCTCCAACTCTTAAAGGATAACCTAAATTTGGCGCAAAATCGAATGAAACAACAGGCAAATCAACATCGTAGCAAGAGAAGTTTTGATATAGGAGACTGGGTATTTTTACGGCTACAACCATATAAACAAATGTCCCTCAAGAAAGCTAAGAAGGATAATAAATTATCGCCAAAGCATTATATGACATACAAATTGGAGCTTCCTGCTTCTTTTCCAGTGCATCCGGTTTTCCATGTTTCATGCTTAAAGAAGGTTATAGATGAAAAAAATCCAGTTCAAACAATATAGCCAAAACTTGATGAGGAAGGAAAAATCATATTCGAAATAAAGCAGTCACGGAAACAAGAACTCAACAGCTACGAAATCGATCAATTTCAGAGTATCTCATCAAGTGGAAGAACTTACCCACTGAAGATTCTACATGGGAGGATGAGAATTTTATACAAAAGCATCTTGAGCTACTCAAGCATTGAGGACAACACTCTTTTAAAGGAGAGGGGCATGTTAGGTCCCTATATTACTAGTGTAGCCCCTTATTGTTGCTAGTGTAGCCACCTTATTGTTATTGTTGTACCCCTGTAGCCCCCATATTGTTATTATTGTGCCCCATAAACCCCATTATTGTTATTGTTGTGCCCTTACATTATTATTGTTAGGTCGGCTAGGATTATATTGTGACCCCATGGACTCCTATATATAGAAAGCAGGATTTTTCATTTGGATAATCCAAGAATTGTTCATTTATGTAATGTAAAGGAGGTTGCCCCCTCGAAGTGCGTAATCAAAAAAATAATATAAATAATGATTAACTAGTTAATTGGTAATTAGGTTGAAAGGCCATGTCTGATGAGACATGACCTTTCGTAAAGAGGCACCTATCTAGGTATATAAGCATGCCTCATTTGTAACAATCAATCAACTCATCCTTCATACATTTTATAATAATATTTGTATCCTTGTGGATATTTTCATATTCCAAGTTTTCTGGAGTAATTAACTTGAGAAGGAACTTTGTTCACTTCATTTGGTAACAGAGCAGTCGATCTTCTGGCCGCTCACGCTGCACAAAGCCACGCTCTTTGATCTAGGTCCTTGACCATCAAATTAGTCAACATTGTTGTTGTTGAAGCATTTCGCTAAACCCTTGGAGTTTCTCCGCTGCTACTGAGTTCATCAGAGGCCCTTGGCCATTATAAGAAAATAATAATAATAATAATAATAATAGAAAGAATACTATGATAAGAAAATATATATATATAAAAAAAAAAAAAAAATTATACAAATAAAGCCACTAGACAAGGTTCTGCCAGAGCCACTATATATATTTAAAACATTCATATATATATATATATATATATATATATATATATATATATATATATCTGCACGGGCATGCCTTCTACAACTACACGCAGACTCCGCACCTACTTACTCTTTAGGACATCACCGTCGTCATCGTTTTCTGCCCCCATCATTCACTGCAACGCCACTACCTAATACACACTACCTCTTTGTTCTTTGTTCAACGTGGCTCGTCCGCTACAATTAAATCGACCCACTGCTTTCATGGAAGATACGTTGTTCTGCCTGCCATATTTACTGCAACTACACTCCACCACCAATGCCTTACCACATATCCTCCATAACCTTTTGTCCATGCTACCACCTGCCTACACTGTCGCTAAGATTTCTCATCTTCTCACCTGGTCACACATACCCCTCCACACCACTTCATTTGTTGTCAAGCGCCCATCCACAGAACTGCCAACGACAAAGACATCACCATATACAACATGTCTTATGGTGTTGCTTGCACTGCCGCCCTTCAAAAACCATCACTCCCTGCCATTTAACCTTCGTCGGACACCCAAACACCCCCGTTGACCATCTTGGCGGTGTAAATCATGGCCAGCTGGGTGTTTCAATAAGTCGTGTCTTTTCAAATCGATTGGCACCTATATTTATATTTAATTGGTGATTTTTCGTTAGTGGCTTACACATGTATTAAGCTACTATATAATTTCGTACATTGGGTTGACTATATAGTGGCCATATAAAATAATAATAATTATTATTATTATTATTACTATTATTTAAATATATAAATATATATATATAAAGGATAAAACAAAATTATCAAAAGGTAATATAGAAAAAAGTTACTTTATATATACAAAAGAGAAGTTTCAAGTACAAAGTGCAAGGGATTATTTTCAAAAGGTATTGATATATAAAAAGGGGAATACAATATCATGTTCCAAAATTTGTTTATATATCTAAACCCCCCAGTTAAAGTATTGTGGACGAAATTATCAGCGAAGTGAAATGGAAACTAGTAATGAAAGGTTTCCTAAAACCTTTAGTAAATGTGTTGATACACTGTTTAAAATTAAAGGATCACTTGCAGGAAGAGATATTATAATCTCCATCAGTCCTACTGAAGGAAGTAATTATGTTATTCCTAAATGTTCTAACCAATTAGTGATTCTTGAATCGAATATAATTGAAACAAAAATTGTTGACACAAGCAACAAACAATACGACATAAATAATTTACAACTAAGTATTGGGGATTATACTTTTATCTCGCAATTCACCGTGAAATATTTTTTAACGATCGTGAAATTGTGTTGTGTTCACCATGGATGGAAACCCTAGGGTCATTTATCTTAAATATGAAAAAGAATTTTTTAACATTCTCCTACAAAAAGAAGAAAATAACGCTACAGGACGTTAACTTGAAGCCAAGTTCAGTGACACCTGAAGACATACAAGAAATTTCAAAATTAATTCTTTAAGAAAGTAAAAAGGTGATCCAAAATATGCAAAAGGAAATTGACAAAATCACCACTAACAAGAATGAAGAAGTTGCTCGCCTCAAGGACCACAATGAAGAATTACTAACACAAATTAAGAAGCTGAAGAAAGATAAGAAGTCATTAGAAAACAAGGTGCAACAATTTGTCGAAAAGGAATCATCGAAACCATCAAATGTATAAATTCAAGTTGATGAAAAGACATCAAATAATGATCCAGTCAGTAACATAAATCAAAAAAACAACACAAATAAGATAAGGGAAACTCGAATCACTAGAATTCCCTATCAACATCCAAATCAAGGGAGTAGACAACTTGATCAAGCTACGTATTCAGAACATAATCAACAAGCTGATATTCCGAAGAATACTAATGTCAGTGCAATCCACTCATGTGATAACAAGTCGTCACAAGTTTCCAGTCATCATAAGATTCCAAAGAATATTGATTTAGGATGGTCCGATCCATTCTCAGTGTGACAATTTTGTTTGTCACTTAGAGTATTATATCAACTTGTATCGACAAGGATGACTACCCCGAGACGAGAAGACGTTTGTAGCAGGAAAAGAAATCAAGGCCTTTCATCAACAAGCTTTGAGGACAAAGATTTTTGAGGAGGAAGGAAATGTAATGAATAAAATAATATAAATAATGATTAATTAGTTAATTAGTAATTAGGTTGAAAGGCCATGTCTGATGAGACATGACGTTTCTTGAAGAGGCACCTGTCTAGGCATATAAGCAAGCCTCATTTGTAACAATCAATCAACTCATTCTTCATACCTTTTATAATAATATTTGTATCCTCACGGATATTTTCATATTCCAAGTTTTCTGGAGTAATTAACTTGAGAAGGAACTTTGTTCACTTCAAAGTGGCTTATTTCTAAGGTTTTGATCTCTCTTTTCTTCTATTTTTTGAGTTGGTTTCATAACACTTGCCAAAAAAAATCGGCAACTTGTGCTACAACACTTGCTTGAAAATGCTTCTTTAAACACTTAACCACAAAATCTCTTCGAACAAGCTAAGGGTTCATGACCGCTTCAGACCATTATACTTTACAAAGTTTCATCACACACTATGACTCAGACCCACACAGTGCATAGCTCAATGGTCACGTGTGCTCAACATCCGATGTCCATACTTTATACTGTTCTCATAGTTTCAACATAGCACATCTTTCACTTTTATATCAACTACAACAACTGGAATCTAATTTCATATGCAGCTCAATTTAATCAGCTAACCGAAAACTCTCACGATTTCCACAATATTTTAGGCACATTTTTCAACGTTGGTTACACAGACCGATGCACCTACGTAGCAACACAGTTTCACATCAATGCAAATCCACAATCCCAATTTCTCCTTCACACAACTTGCAATACCACACACTTTCTCCTAGCATCTCCTTATCCCACGATGGTTTCTCTACATAAATTAGCTTGAAAAAAATATTTTAACTGAACCCATAGGGGCTCTTATCCCTCTTATCATCGAACAACGTCATTACCACCACTACATCTGAGTAAATGCAGATGTGGTCCCAATGGAAAACAACGCCTTATTTCCAACTCAATGCCTTGATTCGAACTATCTCTTGATCTTTTTGATGTCTGAAAATCTAAATCTAAATTTTTGGTTCTCATATACTTTATTCAACTGATGCCCGCTCGGATGGAAGAGAATCTCATGAAAACACTCAACTCCACCATCAATTCCACGTAGCTCAGAGACTTCACACAGGAATATTTTATGCTACAGGACTTCGATTCTCAACTTTCGAGCGTATTAAATATTCCATGGTACAAGAAATATCCCACACACATGAAAATATAGTTGTTTAATGCTCTACGTCATTGGTTCGCAGGCCCTTCCATACACCATTCACTCAAATTCCACTGATCTACTCTTCCCTAGGCCCTCTGGTGAGGGATTAGGCTCATGGTCGGCTCTGATACCACTTGAAAGAAACAGATACAACAAGAAGAATATAAATCGCAGCTAAATTACATACAAAAATACAAAGTTGGGAGTGTTTTATCCATCTCTCACTTAGCATCTCTATTTATTAAAAAATAGATTCGGTTACATCAATTAGAATCTGATTTTTGAAGGCGGTGTTTCCCCTTCAACCTCGAATAAGCTAAAGCGGTGGGCGGTTGGAGGCAATGTTGAATCTTGGAATCAAAATAAGTTAAAGTGGTGCTAATCATGGCAAGAAGTGATATCTCCAACATCTATCGTATTTTTTATCAGGAGCAGTCTCACATGTTTGTTGTTTGTACTGAGAAAAAGAGCGAACAATTTCGTGCATCTCATGGATGATAAAAATTTGGAAAACATTTCATCATATTCACTTGATGGTAAGGAAGAATCATGTTTCATTTTGAGTGTAAGTATAGAGGAGGAGAAAGGGATATGGGATGTGGCCTGGAGCACAAGAGTTGGGATTGGAGCCAGACATCCATGGATAGAACAGAAGCAGAAGGAGGAAGTCAAAATTTTCCCTTACACATAGTAATCGAAACAGGGCGAACTCGCTTATATCGTTGTTATTGCAGGAAATAAGAACTAGGAGATTCAATATTGGAATTAGGCACCTGCAAAAAAAACACATTATACATAAAGGTTCTATTGGATAACATTTTGAAAGAAGCTTTTTATAGGAAGAGCAACAAAGGAGCATAAAGGAGAGTCTCACCAAGATTACAAGAGGACAAAGGAGGGATGGAAGTAGTTAAAGAACACAATATGTGAGACGAGGCAAGATCTAGTCAATTGTGTCAAGAGCACATAATAATTAAAGAGGATTCATAATACCTCCTTGTTATGAAATTTTACAAGAAGACGAATAGAGGAATGTGTAGGAACTTACATAGTATTTTTTTTTTAAATTATTCTACAGGTTTTAATTTCATTGAAATTGGAAAAGAATATTAGTTAAAATTGGTGAAAGATAGTTCATCATCAAGGTTGTGGATGTCGGAACAATTCCTCACGATGGAAGTGTGAGGGATGGCTACCAGATTCTACCCGTTGATGGGAATTGGTATATTTTGAATTTTTTCATTCTATGCTTCTCAGACAACCGGGTTGATATTAATTCTAATTGGACGCATTTACCTCGCCTATCTTCGAGGGTCTGATGTACCTATGTTCCAAACTCTTACCATGTCATTGATTGACACCTGCAAAGATTCTTGACATAATCTAACCTTGACATGCCTCCACCCATGCTCCTTTAAGTTTCTTGTTCCATAACCATCCACTTGCTATGACTTACCTTTTGATCCATACATATGTTTACCATGCAGATGCCCTCTTCCCCATATTTTGAGAGTCTTATTGCAG
Organism: Pinus albicaulis; assembly: GCA_034641835.2. Taxonomy (NCBI): domain Eukaryota; kingdom Viridiplantae; phylum Streptophyta; class Pinopsida; order Pinales; family Pinaceae; genus Pinus; species Pinus albicaulis. The sequence continues at coordinate 1,107,127,511 of CM076572.1, read as the reverse complement.
TCGTCATTAAGGTCAATTCTCACACCCATCCTTTTCCTAACCTCGATTGCGACACCACTTTTAATTATAACTTATCTCCCAGGCACTCATTAACAAACGGTTTACAAACCCATCCTCCCAGGAAGCATGGCAACAAACCATCTCTCCCTTTGAAGGTAATTGATGCTCCCAATCTTCTATCTATGCGGTCTGAGACTTTATGAGATAACCTTGAGATATTATAGTTGCATGCACTCCTCGACAGGTGGAAATTACTACACCTCTCGGGCAATTAGATAAAACAGTGGATATCAATATATTGGGTGTCGAAACTTGGCTATCGGTCGTGCATCAATATTCTTTAGAATGGTTGGGTTTGTTATCATTTTCTCAGCCTGATAGATGTGGATCTCATTCTTCGATCTCCCTGGGTTAAAGGTAGAGGGTTTCTCTTGCTACATGCTTGGCAGGCCGAATTCGACCCCCTCACGACAACCCTATAGCAGAATATTGTATGGGCCAAGTTGTTGGGTCTTCCACTAGAACTATGGACCCGTTTAGAGATTATTGACATTTCCAATTCCATTGGAATTTTTTACTTCTTGGATGAGGAGTGCATGGGTAAAATTTAAAAAAAAAAAAAAAAGCAGCAATGTTTTGGTCGAGGTGGACCTAGGAGGTGGTCCCTTATCTAGCCTGGAACTGAAGTGGGACTCTTACTCCCACGGCCTTAGTATCAACTATTGGGGCTTTCCTTATAGATGCTTGATATGCCACTCAACGAGACACCTTCGCGCTACCTATCCATGTCGAATACAGTCAGCTTGACACTCCCACTGGAGGTGCACAGTTACTCCATCGTCGAGGGCTCTGAACGAGAATACTTAGAACGATACATCTTCGGATTTACTAGATATTCCTCTTTCCTCCATTATTCGATTTTCACCTCCTACTCAGTCATCCTTACATGTTTTTTCCCCCTTTGATTTGTCGATAAGGGCTCATATCGTTGAGCCGCCAACATTTGTTGTTGTTATTCCTCCTATAGAATACCCTCCTACTAGACCTAATCCACCCCTAGTTACTTCTCCTCCCGGATCCTCATTACCTCTCTCCTCAACACTTCATTTTATCCATGCTTCTCCAGCTTCCCCCTCCTCCCCATACTAAGAACCGGAGGCTCTATTCTTCTCGGATTTTTTGGGATGGAGCCACTATCCATCAAAAAATATTTCTTCTACCAACGGGCGAGGTCAGAGATTGTACCTCCATCTCCCTCTTTTGTAGATGAAAAACACTCTATTTTTAGGAATAAGAAACCCCTTAATTTCAAGAAACTCTCATATGTTATTTTTGAGGCCTCACATCCCAGAGTATCTGCTTCTCCTAACGTTGATATTCCTGTTATTTTCTCCCCTGTTAATCGGGTCCTTAGAGAATAAATGCTCGTCTCTCTGGTTACCCTATGATCATTCTATCATACAATATTAAAGGATTTGGGGCCTCCCACAAATCCTGCTCCCTGAAAGGCCTCATTCACGGACTTCATCCAGACTTGGTTTTGCTTCATGAAACCATGATTTCCAAAGAAAATCTTGGGAAAATTTTCTCAACACTTTCCCTGGCTGACATTTCTATGCTTTATAGCCATTATGGTTTATCTAGTGTTGAATTTCCATGATCTTGGATCTAGGATAAAATCTTAAAATCTCTGATGCTACCAAACCAAGAATCTCAACGATATTACTTTGCATGATGGAATATAAATAACAGTAAATCACATATGCACATAATATAGAAAACATTTTACAATTTTCATCCCAAATTTATTATATTAACAACATATAATACAACAATCTAGGGCTCTAGTACTAGGGATAATGGCCCTCATATATCCACTCTTACAAGATACAAAAAAAAATACTCTAACAATATGGTTGTAGCATGCTCCCACAGCTTCTCTTAGTCATGCCTTGTACATGCTTGGTCCTTTGGCTCCCGATCTGCATCTCCTGCCTTTATCAATGCTTGTAGTCCATCTGGTCACTGAATCTCAGTTGTCAATATGCTCACTAGTTGTGCCTTAGTCCATCAAGGACACAACACATCGAGACTCTTGTCAAGTTGTTCACAGCACCACTTGTGAAAAAATATCAATCTATCCACTGCTCCTCTTCATCTACTTAAGGACTTAGCCCATTATGGTCTTCCTACACTGCTTTGATGAAGACCAACATAGCGTACGAAGGGCTTCCACCTATCACCACAATTTTTTCATCTCCCACAATGAACACGGGCTAGGAGGACTGCCCATCATCTATTATAGAATTCCTTCTCCACACACAAGTCTCAAGCTCCAAAAAATGCTCCTGGTTAATCAGACCCTTGATCTCCAACAACTACCACTCTAGCAACTACCTTTGTCCATTAAGGTGTTTCACATCGGGCTCCAACTTGGACATTATCACGTTGTCCTCCAGCATATCATAAGTTCCAAATCTACATCCACACTTGGTGTACTCTCACGCTTCCCTCCACGAGTCCATGAGTGACCAAGTTCATGTTGTAGCATTTGCACCTAGTTAGGACATCCAATCATCTAGGAAACCCTTCCACATGGCTCCTACATGCTCCTCAAATCAGTCCTCTCTTAGGACACTACATCACTCCATAGCAAGATCTGCTCCTATTTGGAGTTCCTTCATTCACAAGGCAACTCCAACACTTGGCTCCCAATATTCCAATAGACTTCTCCAAGTGATGAGTAATCACTGTATGAATTGCCATTGGTTAGGGCATTTAGCCACCAAGTCTGGCCCTCCACTTTTGCTACTTCAGGCTGCACTATGACCGATCCAAAACTGACCCAAAACACGAATCCAAAACCTAGAAAAATGTCCTTAAAAACATATCTTAACTCATTTTTTTGAGGTTCCTTAACTGCTGCAATTCTAGACTGGTTAAGGCGCCCAGCTAAAGTCCCTAACAGTCCTCAAATATGACCTCGAATTGCACCTTTTGTTGCAGTTTCCTTCTCCTAGCAAGCTCCAACTTCATGTTGCCTTGTTCCCTCCACCAGCACCTCCAATTAGACCTTATGGCCCTCTTGTATAGCCTAGAACAGGCCTGCGATGGTCTCTAAGCTTGTGTCTTTCTACAACAAGCCTTCTCCTTTCTTCGGTAGCCCTTCTTAAGGGTCTGCACCTTCCTTACTGCCCCCAAAATAGTCCACTCTCCCTCGACCTCTAAGAGCAAGCCTGCGGACTTGAAGACAATCCTTCGACCTCCACCATGTGACCCAAAAACAACCTCCAAGTCACCTTGTTGTCTGTTCCTCCTTGTTGCGGCTAGGGCAGAAAATCCAAGCTCCTTTCTTGTGTATATGTGTTGCACGATAAAATCCAATTCACCCTCATCACACCTTCTATTTATACCAAAGAGAAGGACTCCAAAATGCATGATTTAGGGGCTTCTAAAAATTTCATAGTTCATATTTACACCAAGCCGATCTTGACACACATGTATAAACCCCAACCATAACTTCAAAAATTCGTAACTCTTCAACGACAACTTGGAATAGGATGGTTTTTTATGCATTGTATTCGTCTCGATGAGAACTATCATCCTCATCCATCACATGTCGAAAAATCATCATGGTTTTGGCCAAAATTCTAATGAGTGCAAAACCCAAAGCTTGGGTTCCAAGCACACAAGTGACTCTCATGGCACATTTCCCTCCAAACCTCGAAGCCTACGGCTTGGATTACCTCCCAAGCTACCAAAAATAAACATATAGTGGATTGGTCATGACTTCGTAGCCCTCATGTCTTGAAATTTCGGCTTACTTGACACATGCGGGTATATTACTCATAGAAAATTCTCAGGGCTCCTCTACCCAGCTAAATATCATCAACATGTATGCGCATTATTCTGGTAGACGATCATTTTGGGAACATGTCACAAATTCTATAATGTTGGACCTATATTCACTTATTGTGGTCGGAGATCTCAATTTGACTGTAGATGTTAAGGAGAATTGGGTACATTAAGCGAAGGCTAACACTTTGGAGTCTTATTTTAACGATCCATTATACTCCTTGCCTCTTTGTGACATTATCCCTTCCAATATTTTCCCTACCTAGAGTAACAGTAGGATGGGAAATGATTGTGTTTCAAAGCATCTGGACCGCTTATTGGTCAAGGATATTTTGGCGGTGGGATTTAAGGACCTATCCTCTTTGGTAATCCCCTCTTTTGTCTCAGATCACCTTCTGCTCTCTCTCTCATGGGATGGGGAATCTAGGAAGAAGGCCCTACCTTTCAAATATAACCATACTTGGTTAGAACATGCATAATTCTCAGAAATTGTACTGAAGGTCTGGTAGGAAACTCGAGTGCAGTCTAGCCATATGGAAAAAAAATTCTACAAATTAAATTGTTTAAAAAAGAAGGTGTGCAACTAGATTATGAAGCTAAAAACAGAAGAGAATTGGAACCTAGCCTCCATAGAGGATTCCATTTCAGAGCATTTTGATCTGAATGATCCACTCTACAACTGTGTTGCACATAAATTATAGATTATGGAGTTGGAAGCTAGAAATCATTCCTTCTAATCGACATGGAGATTAAAAATTTGGGATATCTGGGTAGCGGTTGGTGACAAGAACACGAAGTTATTTCATAGATTTTCTACTATGTGAAGGAAAGAGAATGGAAAATGGAGCATTCGAGATGTCAAGAATTCCATCTACACATCTCAAGAGGATATTGAACAAGTCACATATCGACACTTTAAAGGTTTTTCTTAGCCGGAGAAAAATCATTTCAAGATCAAATGGAATTCATTAACTCATTACCTACAATGTTACAGGAACAAGAGAACTCGGTCCTGGGCTGACATGCTACGATAGAAGAAATTCATTGCTTTCTTCTTGCTTGCACCAAGGACAAGAGTCTTCGCCTAGACGGGTGGGGAGTTGAACTGAACTTGAATTTCTTTGACATTATGTCTAAAAAACTACTAGAAGTGTTGGAGGAATCTAGGGTAAAAGGTCACATCTCAGGTGCCATAAATGCTACATTTCTAGCACTAATTCCCAAGATGAAACATCCTATCACATTTCAGGATTTCCACCCCATCTCATTTTGAAACATTGTATATAAGTTATCTCCAAGCTCATTGCATTTAGGCTAAGATCTTATCTAATTGTTCACGTCTCACTAGAACAATTTGGGTTCATTGAGGGGTGGCAGATCTAGGATGCGGTGGCCACTGCGCAATAATGTCTACATACTATTAAGGTAAGGAGACATAATGCATGTCTAATGAAAATTTATATCTACAAGGATTTTAATAGCATAGACTGGGAATTTTTTAGAATAATCATTATAAAATTGGAATTTCTAAATATAATGCCAACTGGATCATGGCATGTGTGAAATCTGTTCATTTTGCAATTATCATCAATGGATTTCCCACTTATTTTTTCAAATCCTACATAGGTTTGCGTCAAGGGTGCGCTCTGTCACTTATTATTTTCATACTTGTTATGGAACTGCTTAGTAGGAATATTATTGATTACATAAATAGGGTCATGATAATTATAATTAAAATGACCCGTCAAGTCTAGGTTACTCACTATATGTTTGTCGATGACCTGCTTTTCGGAGGAGTCAAAAAGGTCACTGAATGGAAATATTATCACCACATTCTCGACTCTTTCGGATTTTCTTCAGGTTTTTATATGAAATCTACTAAATCAGAATTAATAGTTGATCATGTGGAAGCGAGTGAGGTTGAACAAATCAGCAGGCTTTTTGGATTCTCAATTCGGCCATTGGACTCTGGGTTCACATACATGGGATTCCATATCAAACCGAATGTCTATTTGATCTCAGATTAGGGATGGATCATTAATAAAATTGATCATAGGATTAATCAATTGGCCCACAGGTGGCCTACATTGGGTGGCATACTTATTATGATCAAGTTAATTTTACAATCCATATTTTCTTTCTAGATGCACCTTTAAATTTTGTTGATCGCCATCTGCAAGAAGATTGACACAATTCTGGCTAGATTTCTTTGGTCTAGTTAAGATGCACCAAAAAAATCCATTTTGTACGTTTTTCCACCCTGGCCAAATTTGTCGATTGTGGGGTTTTTGGGATTCTAGATACTTTATCCTTCAACAGAGCACTAATCTGCAAGATTTTATGGAGAGGACTAACTGGTAGGGGCATCTGGTCTCCGATTATCCGAGGTAAATACATGGCCTATAAGGAACTAGAAGATTGGATTAAATATGGTGTTAATTAAACATCTTCTTCCTCTTTTATTTAGCGAAGCATGATGAGAAATAGGAATTGGATGTTCGTGGGTCTATGTTGGGAAGTGGGGGTAACAGGACAGGTGTGGGTCCAAACATTGTTAAAGGTCTAATGGGCACGCATTTTTTGTCTGTGCCTCTACTCCAGCATCTGCACGGTAGAGGTATGTACTATATACCTCATATCGTTTCCCATATGACTCCATATCCTCACATCCAATCATGGTTTCGGGATGTAGACATTGATCTCACTGGTTCATTGGCTACTGGTACCTATACATCACTCAGGTTGAGGTTGCAGGAATTCAACTCACTGAAGAGGAGGACCTATTGACCTAGGTTGGGAAAACCAATTAGAGTCATATCACGATCAACGAAATTTATAAGTTCTTATCCAACACATCTCATGTTGTTGAAGTACCTCATTGGCTTCACAAGATATGGAAGTGGGATATTCCATTGAAACTAAAATGTTTTAGCTCGCTGGCTCTCCACGATAAAATACTCACATGGGGAAACCTCTCTCGCAAAGGTTTCTAAGGCCCTGGCATATGTCCTCTATGAATTCTAAACTTAAAGGATGTGTCTCATCTTCTTATCAACTACCTTATTGCAACAAAAATTTGGCTCTCTACTATCCATATTTTTAAGATCGATGGGAACTGGACACACCTTAACGTGGATGCATGTTACAAGTTATGGTTCACTTCACAGCAGGAATTCTACTCCTTACCCTTTTACATCATATGGGGCATCGATAACTATAGAAATAAAAGGATCTTTGAGAAAAAGAAAGTGGATATTAGACACACTATCTTGGGGATCGTGACATACTCTTTTGATATTAGACCCAAGAAATGTGATATCAAACAGAGACATATTTACAAAAAGGATGTGTGGGAAAAGCTACCGGTTGGTTTTTTTTATGGTGCATGTAACAACAATCATTGTGGATGTCGAGCACTCATTGTTAAGGAACCCGGATATTGTCTTCATTTTTGGTGGGAGGGAGGCAGGGGCAGAAACAATCATTCAGAAATTATAGCTCTTTGGGGTCTCCTTTTCTCGACACAATGGCATAAAATCAAAGACATATAGGTATTCAAATATTCAAAAGTTTGCATCGATTGGATCAAAGGACTCATATGTTTTCAACCACCAATGATCTCCTACTGGATGAAGTGCATATGATATATAGAGTGTACATTTCATCGTATCTCTTATGATCACATATACCGGGAACAAAACTCCATAGCAGACATGATCTCCAAAAGAGGTGTGACTGGTATTCCTGGGGTCATCCACTATGCCTCTTACAAGCAAGACACCATAGTTGATTATGTATTCATTCCCATTTCTTGAATGACACATCTTAGATTTTGATTCTATGAGAGATATCATGTTTTTTGAAGAAATATTTTATGATTGTAAAAATTGCTAAATATATTTTGAAACGACTCACAGTTTCTTAAATTTCCCTTTTTCTTTTTTGAACAAGTCACTAGGTCAAAGTTTTGTATTTTGTATAAATTCAGGTTGAACAGAAAGGACAAGATCCAAGTATATTTACTCTCTTTTCCACATATAAAAGAAAACGCGCTTTTTCTTCTAAAAAAATGACAGTAATATATATTATTTTGTGGGGACAATGTATATATATGATAAGGATGATGAACCAATGAAAAGTCGAATTTTGGTATTTTTAGTTGAAAATGGACAACTCCGGCTCGTTAGTGAAAATGATAAAAAGGGTGTGGTATTGAATGCCAATTCATTAGATGGAAAATTAGTTGCAGGAATCAACCAAAAAATCGAGTTGTACAAATGGATAACACATGATGGTTCGAGAGACCTTGAATGTGTATATTATGGCCATATTGTTGCTTTCCAATTTTAGACTTGTGGAACTTTCATCGTCATTGGTGACTTACGGACATCTATATATGTGTTGGAACAAAACACATCTCCTGACAATAGAAGTGTATTGACAGAGAGGGCTAGTGAAGAAAGTGAAAAATGGATGAAAGCAGTTGAATTTTTGGATGATGATATATACTTAGTAACATGTGTGAGAGTATGTGAGTGGGTTAGGGCATGGATCTCTTACTCTGCCTCATGTGTCTCACTCAGAATAGTGCGGTGGCGCTCCTTCATTTATATTTGGGACACGTAGCAGTATGATTGGTGTTGTTGTATCCCTTCCCAATTGACAGTATCATACTCGAGAAATTGCAATAGAACCTTGTGAAGGTAATTGAAGGAGTAGGTGGGTTAAGCCATGAGCATTGGCGTTCATTTAGAAATGGAATGGAGACTCGAGAAGCCAAAAAAAATTTGGATGGTGATTTCATTGAGTCATTTCTAGACCTCAATACAGATCAGAAATAAGACATGGAAACTACCATGAATGTTTCTGAAGAGGAGCTATCTTGTCTAGTGGCATGCCTTAAGCGATTACATTGATTTTTATGAATCTTCTTTTTCATTAGTATTTGATCTGTTATATTTTGAAAAACGTGTAGGCAACGAGTTCCTAGGATCCAAAACAAGTTCCTTCATGTGCATGACTCGAGTTCCTAAAAATAAAGACAAGTTCCTATAATTTAGGAATCATTCCCTTAAAAATAGGATGAGTTAGGGTGTAGTTAGCTAATTTTTTGAAATTGAAAATCAGGATCTTGATTTTCTATTGTGAGTTGATTGAGGAAAAAACAAGTGATAGAGTTTCAAGTTGTCGACTTGAAATAAGACAAGTTTCATGAGAATTTAACTCATGGTAACTCCATCAATTACAAAATCCTTCCTTAATTAGAATATTCACTAATTTTAACCATTTGAATTGATTTTAAAAGGAGGAACAGAGGCACAAGTTTGATCACTATTTTGGTGATCATGAGTTGGTGAGACCAAGTAATAGGAAGCACGTGTTTGTGCAGGGAGCTTATGAGAGGAAGAGTGTGCAAGAGAATCTTATGCACATGTTATAAGAGGGAAACAAAGATCAATAGTTTTGCAAGAGTTTTAAGCTTAGAACATGCACGAAATACATGTGTGTCTTTCATATTGAAACAGTTGTAATTTGTAAGATATCAATTGCTCAATTCTCTATCAATAAAATTATCAAACAAGAAGATTGTTTTCTCAGTTGGGTTCCCTAGATAATTTTTTGTTGTTGAATTATCTAATTGTGCTTTTATTTATGTTCTTATTCCACTTCATTTAGTAGAGAAATTATATGGTTATTTGAGAAGAAATTATATTTCATTTTGTTCATATTAGGAGATCAAAATTCCATGGATTTTTTACAATGGAGTTCCTAGACATCTCCTTACTTAGCACCGCATATTGTTATGTTGTCAATATCGAGAAAAAATTTAAACAAAAGAAGCAAGACTTTGGATCTACAAATCTAAGTAAGGAGAAGGCGTCCCCAAACCATGGAACAAAGGACAGAGCTAAGGTGCATCAAAGCCATAAGAAAATAACAACACCACAAAGACAAATAAGGAAACATGAAAGTGGTGTGAGTTCCACAAGATCCCCACTCACAACACAAGTGAGTTTCACACCAAACAGTCACTAGTGGTCGAGTTGAAGGCTTTAGATTCAGATGCATGTTCTGACTCAAATTTAGAACTCGACAAGGTGAATTAAAAATGGGAGCATATTATCGATATATATCTCAGCGCCACCATTGCCACCACCAGGATCCAAAATATTAAGCCATAAGATCCAAAGGAAGGAGAGCGTCTCTTCTACCCATATGTGGGTGAAGGTGTCTTTGTTGCAATTCTTTGTCGACAATGGGAGCTAAAAGAACCTCAACTCAGTAATGGTCGTTGAGACGTTCAGCCTACCGACCACACCACACCTGAAGCCATACACCATATTGCCACCTTCCATAAAACATCAAGCCCTTCATAGATGAGGTATTATGTGATGTTGCTCCTCTTGAAGTCTATGATGTGTTATTAAGACAACCATACTTATGGAAGAGACATGTTGTGTATGAGTCTAGGGATCATTTTGTTATTATTAGTTTGGGTAGTAATTTATACACGATACCAGAGGTAGCCCCTCCTACCGCCATCTCTTTGATATTTTCTAAGTGATGTAGTAAGATCATCTCCCAAACTGGGAAATTTGTCTACTTTATGATCTGCTCTCAAAGTAAGGGGAATATCGTGGCCACATCCATTACCCTTGAGAAGGGTTCCACCACATAGAAAAATCAGGTGGTTAAGATTGTGTAAGAATACAAGGACATCTTCTCCTGACCCATAGTGGTACCTTTGCACTGTCAGGTCAATCATTCAATCGATTAGGTGCATGGAGTGCCCCTACCCAATGGGTTCAATATACCGTCACTCTATTCTAGAAAATGAAGAAATCAAGTGACATATCCAGGATTTCCTGCAAAAAGGGAACATCTGGCCAAGTTCCTCACCTTATGGGAGATCGATTATACTTTTACGAAAGAAGGATGGGACCTGGACACTCTGCATTGATTATCGAGCATTAAATAAAATCATTTTCACGAACATGTATCTAATCCCACGGATTGATGACCTTATTGACCAACTCAAGGGTTCCAAGCACTTTAGCAAGATCGATTTAAAGTTTGGCTATCACTAGGTCCCAATAGATCCCACAAATGTATGGAAGACCACCTTCAAATCTAAGGAGGGCCTTTTTGAGTGGTTGGTCATGCCTTTCGGGTTAACAAATCCCCCTGCAATTTTTATGAGGTTGATGGATAACATCCTACATCCCTTTACCAACTTTTTCATGGTTATATATCTAGATGACATCCTCATCTTCAACAAGAATTGGGAAGAGAACTTGCAACAAATTTGGCAGGTCGTTCAAACCCTGCAACAACACAAGTTATGTGACAACTTGGAGAAATGTACCTTTGTCATGGTCCAGGTCCAATAATGGGTTATATCATTGATGACTAAGGCATGCATGTGGATCCAGCTAAGATACAAATCATTTAGGATTGGCTAGCCCTAACCACTCTAATAGAGCTTCATATATTTTTGGGCCTTGCCATTTTTTATCGGAGGTTCGTGTTGGGATTATGTCATATCACATGGCCTTTGAGTAAAGTTACCAAGAGTAGGGTGAAATACATGTTTTTTTGGTATGAGTCCCAACAAAAGGAATTCGTTGAGTTGAAGCACCGCCTTTGTTCAACACCAGTGCTCACACTGCCAAATCTACAGCAACCATTTGAAATTGAGACAAACCCCTTCGACTATGTTATTGGTGCATTTATAACCCAACAAGGGAATCTAGTGGTATATCACACTGAGACACTTTTTGATACAATTCAGAAACACCCCACCTATGATAAGGAAATGTATTCTGTCATGTAGGATTTCTGGCAATGGAAACATTACATTCTAGGGAAGGGGACGATCATCCACACATATCACCGACCTCTTCAATTTATATAGGCACAAGAGAAGTTGTAGAATGATCACCATAAAAAGTGGTCCACTTATATGAAACAATTCTATTTGAACAGTAAACACAAGAAGGGAAACACCAATCATGTTGCAGATTTCCTCAGTCGAACCCTAGTTGCAGCGCTGACCATTGTTCTAATCTCTTGTGGCCACGAGACCTCTGAATGGACACACCTATACAAAAATGATTCAAATTTTGCCACCACATACTAGATGCTAGTGGATGGCAAGCAAGTTTCAGACTTCCAACTCCACGACGCATTTTTATGCTACCTCGGCCACCTTTGTGTTCCTTTAAGCAAGTATGTCGAGCTAATTTGGGAGACACACTACAATCAGGTCACGGGACACTTTGGCATGGAGAAAATTGTGGCAGTATTATAGAAGTATTTTTATTGGCAAAAACTCTGAAAGGATGTTGGAAAATATATCACATCTTGCACTGCTTGTGCCATCGCCAAACCTACCATAACAAATCAAGGCCTATACACCCCTCTACCTACTCCTAGCGAGCCCTGGGAATCCATATCCATGGACTATCTATCTGGCCTCCCTTTTACCAAGCATGGTAATTATTGTATATTTTTAGTCGTGGACAATTCTTTTAGATGGCTATATTGACGACCTGCAAGAAGAGTACCACAACAAAGGAAATTTCCAAACTCTTCTTTGAACGAGTATTGGTACATTTTGGGATCCCGTTGACCATTATATCATACCAGGATAGTAGGTTCCCAAACACATTCTAGTCAAGCCTTTGGTCATTATTGGACACCAAGCTCACCAAGTCAACTATATTCCATCCCCAGATTGAAGGCCAGAGAAAGGTTGTCAACAGGATGATTGTGCACATACTGCGCATGTACAACTCCAAGCATCCATGAATATGGGTTGAGAGCCTTCTATGTGCAACACGACTATAAGAGAGATCTCCATAACTTGACGGACTGTAACCCCTTTCACGTCGGTCTAGGATTTCAAACGTTGTGCCTAATTGAAGTTGCCATGCCTCGTGCAACTACATAGAAAAAAATCCACACCCAGTGTTCAATGTGGACTTCCTTTGACTATACTTTCCACCATTCTTGGGCACATCAGACATTGCCGAACAATTGACACCAACTAAGCTCAACCCAGAATACCTGGAACAACCCACAAATGATCGGATCATGGACACACAAATTAAAAACACTTGTCAATAGAGGATCCAACTATATTAGGTTGTCAAATCTTAGCAACTCATGCACCATGGAAAGTTGCTCACCAGGGACCAAGTTCAGTAGAAGTTTCCCCATCTCAGGGATACACTCAACGCAATGGGGACCATCACTTCCTAAGTGGGGAGGAGTGATCCAAGTGGATATTGATAGCCACCTGTCTGTTCCACTTAGACCCCAAAACTGTTTCTTTCAGTTTCCTTAATTGTAGCATAATTTACTATTTTTGGTAGTTTTTCACGTCTTGAACTTTCAGAGTTATTTTGAGGCCGTAAACGATGTTTTTTTGGAAAATGTGAATACTTGAATACTATAATAGTGTAGAATATAATACTTGTAGTCAAAATTTGTAGTCCTCAGATAGATCTTTCTAACGAGGTATCGTATGCATCAAACGTAGATTGTATGCCAAAGTTAGGACCCTGAGAAGTTGATGTACCAATTAATTATACCAACAAGGTCAAAAAACTTTTGACACTTCATTTCTTAGGGTTAGGTTTTTAGATGTTTAGGGTTTTCCCTCGTTTCTCAATAATAAAAAGGTCTTGGAGCCTCATTATAACATGGTTCGAAAGCATGTAGTCATCACATCTCTGCTAAGAGATAAGCTACCATCGCCCGAGCTAGTTTATTTTAATTCTACATGTAAACAATTTTTAGTATTTGTTATTAATATATTGAAGTTTAGTTTTTTATGTAGCTCTGTGTTTTTGTTTGAATCTGTATTTCATTTTGTTCGTGCATAAATCTGGATCAAAGATTAAATTAAAACTTAACTTTACTAATTGAGTAACGTGTGAAGAAAGGTTTGATGAGTCTGTCCACATAGATGTTTGTGATTTAGATGAAGGGGATTCTAAAATTTGCCTCTTCTTGGAAATTTTTGGGGCTATTGTAACTTTTAGAACACATTAATGTAATAATTATTTAACTATTTAAACATTTATTATGGATAATAAATATTTAATAATCATACATGTTTTATTAAATTGAAAAAGTGGTTGAAATTGTTATTTTTAATCACATAAATGTTAATCTTATCCATTTTAATACTTGAATATAATAATTATTATATATATATATATATATATATATATATATATATATATATATATATTGTGTTTTTCTTATTTAATTTAAAGTAATATTTTTGTTCATTTAAATGAATTTAATGGTTAAAAGTATGTATTTTTTTGATAAAAAAGTTAAAGTTTCAAATTCAAATGAATTTTGGTATGTATGTCTTTGTAATTATTATTCTTATTTTTTAAGTTAGATATACTAATAACTTATAACCACTCTATTATTCTATACCTTATCACATGGGTTCAATATGTCTTGAGCATTAACCTCATTATTTTAAGCCTTATCACATGGGGCTGCCAATACCTGTAAGGCATTGAACTAGTCAATATGTCTTGTACATTAACCTCACTATTTTAAGCCTTATCACATGAGACTACCAATAAAGGCATTGAACTCATCATTTTAAACCTTATGACATGGTGAACTCTTCATTTTTAACCTTATCGCATGGGACCAATATGTCTAAAGCATTAGAGTGAAGGGTTACCTACTCTTCATATGTTATCACAATCACAATAGGTTAAACATGTAAAGTTAATAAATAAAAAGAACCAAGAAATTAGACTATTAACATAAAAACTAAGGCCCCAAAAAAAGGCCCCAAAAAATAATTTAACCATGGACATAAAAACTAAACTCAAAATAATATTATATAACGGTTGGTTCTAATGGTCTGGGGTTGTTTAACGCTAGCTGAACGTCGGCCACATGACTATAAAATATGTTTAACTTGTAGGTATACAAAAAGGTATATGTTCTCCTTGGAATGGTGTGACTTTTGGTGTAATTTTTACGATCATAAATTTTCTTCTTCAAGCAGAACATGAGATGAGTTGCAAAATAATCGTCAGACGAGATAATATATAGATATATTGACAGGTAGTTCTTCGGAATTGGAGTGATCTTGTAATTTGGGTTCGATTTGGTGTGGCCTGGATCTAAGATGAGTATCTGGAACTACGTTGCGACTGCTCACAAGCCCACCACTGTGACCCATTCCTGCGCCGGCAACTTTACTGGTCCTGACGACATTAACCTCATCATAGGAAAATGTACACGAATTGAGATCCATTCTCTCTGCACCAACGTTAACCACCGTTTGCAACAAATTGTAGAAGCACCAATCTATGGCCGAATTGCGGCGCTGGAGCTTTTCAGACCTAATGGGCAGCGACAGGATTATCTTTTCATTTCAACAGAAAAATATAAGTTCTGTATTCTTCAGTGGGATGCTGAATTTGGTCAGTTTATCACGAGGGCAACGGGAGATGTCACGGATCGTATTTGCAGGCGTCCTGCAGAGAATGGGCAGATTGGTATCATTGATCCACATTGTAGGGCCATAGGATTTCACGCATATGAGGATCTCTTCAAAGTTATACCATTGGAATATGACAATGGGTTATTACAACCCATGAGGGACTCTTTCGATATCTGGTTTGAGACGAATATTTTAGTTTTGGATATCAAGTTCCTCTATGGTTGTTTGAAACCAACAATTGCCGTGCTGTACCAACAACTAGGTATATCTGTTCTTAATGATATAGATGAACTCCATGTGAAGACATACGAGGTTGATCTGAAGGCCAAGAAATTTAATAAGGGGCCTTGGTCGCGAGCAAAGGTAGATCATGGTTCTGGTCTTTTAATACCTGTTGCCATGCATTTAGGAGGGGTTATCATTATTTCCGAACATAAAATAGTTTATTGCAATGCATCTGTTTCCATTGCAATTTCCAAATGTATGACTATTACTAAAGCGTATGACAGAGTTGACGATTGTAGATACCTGTTGGGTGACGACACATGCAAGCTCTATTTACTTTCCATAATTCATGAAGATGAGCATATGGTTACTGGTCTAGATTTAAGTTTTCTGGGCAGGACATGTGCTGCTTCAACAATCTCTTACCTAGGTGATGAAATTGTATACGTTGGGTCTAGGTATGGAGATTCACAGCTTATAAAACTGAATCTTCAACCAGCTAATGCTACAAGTAGTTCAAATATTGTGAAAGTTGTGGAAACATTTGTAAACATCGGTCCCATCATGGACTTTAGTGTTGTTGATATTGATAAGAGACCAGGTGCAGGGGCACAAATTGTAACTTGTTCAGGAGTATACAACCATGGTTCCCTTCGCAGACTCAGATATGGCGTTGGATTCAACGTGAAGGCATCTCAAAACATTGCAGGCATCAAGGGAATATGGTCATTAAAACCATCTTCAACTCCTGACATCTTTGATCGTTTTTTGGTCGTTAGCTTCGTTGTTGAGACACGCATTCTTTGGATGAACTCAGAGAATGAGCTAGAAGAAACAGAAATACAAGGATTTGCCAGAGATGCTCAAACATTATTTTGTCGCAATGCTGTACATGACCAGCTTGTTCAGATAACATCCAGTTTTGTGAGGTTAGTAAGTGCGTCTTCTAAAATGCTATTGTTTGAATGGAGAACACCTCATGGATTATCCATAATCCTTGGAACAGCTAATGGTACTCAGATTTTAATAACCACTAAAGGGGGTCATCTATTCTACTTGGAAATTGGAAAGGAAACACTGGTAGAGATGAAACATTTGGAAATTGAGTTTGATGTATCTTGCCTTGACCTAAATCCTTGCGGTGATAATCCCGATCGGAGTGAATTTGCAGCTGTTGGACTGTGGAAAGACAATAGTGTAAGGATTTACTCTCTTCCCAATTTAAAGTTGCTAATTACAAGCTCCAACTTTGCAGAAAACGTTCCACCTCGGTCTGTTCTGCTTTGTAGATTTGAAGGGACTTCATACTTGCTATGTGGTCTTGGCGATGGGAATTTATATGAGTTCAAAATTGATATGAGCAATGGAAAGAAAGAGCTTTCTGTTATGAACAAGATCCAGTTCGGTACAAAAGCAATTAACTTTACCACGTTTCGTTCTAAGAACAAGACGCATGTTTTTGTATCATCGGAGTTGCCTGCAGTAATTTACAGTGACAACTGTGCATTGGCACATATGAATGTCCATTTCACAAAAGTTAGTCACATGTGTTCTTTCAATACAATTTCTTTTCCTGACACCGTTGTGCTTGTGAAGGAAGAAAACCTTATTATTGGGTCAATGGATGACATTCAGAAACTTCATGTCTCCTCTGTACCTCTTGGGGAACTGCCCTATCGTATTTGTTATCAGGAGCAGTCTCACACACTCGCAGTTTGCACCGAGAAAAAGGGCGAACAATTTGGTGCGTCTCAGAAAAAGAGAAAAAGAACCAACAATATTAATGATTACGATGAGAGAAAAAGAGCCAACAATTTCAATTTCGTGCGTCTCTTCGATGATAAAAAACTTGTAAATGTTTCATCATTTTCACTTAATGCTAATGAACAAACATGTTGCATACTGAGTTGTTCATTCACGAGTGACAGAAATTTCTATTATTGTGTGGGGACAATGTATATGAATGATGAGCAAAGTGAAGATGAGCCAACGAGTGGTCGAATTTTGGTATTTTTAGTTAAAAATGGGCAACTCCAACTCGTTAGTGAAAAGGAGACAAAGGGTGCGGTATTCAATCTCAATTCATTAGATGGAAAATTGCTTGCAGGAATCAACCAAAAAGTCGAGTTGTACACATGGATAACCCATGATGATGATGGTGGTTCGGGAGAGCTTGAATGTGAATGTGTACATTGTGGTCATATTGTTGCTCTCAGAGTTCAAACTCGTGGGAGTTTTATCGCAGTTGGTGATTTACGACAATCTATATATGTGTTGGAATACAACACATCTGGTGCCGGAAGTGCATTGAGAGAGACGGCTCGTGACGAAAGTGAAAAATGGATGACGGCAGTTGAATTTTTGGATGATGATATATACTTGGGGGCAGAAACCAATTTGAACCTCTTTACAGCCAGGAAAAGTACTGAAAGTGTAGGACAATTGGAAATTGAAGGTGAATACCATGTTGGAGAGTTTGTGAACAGGTTTAGGCATGGATCTCTTGCTCTGCCTCATGGTCATATTCCTTCAGTTATATTTGGGACACGTAGCGGTATGATTGGTGTTGTTGCATCCCTTCCCGAGCGACAGTATCATACTCTGGAGAAATTGCAAGAGAACCTTGTGAATGTAGTCGAAGGAGTAGGTGGGTTAAGCCATGAGCATTGGCGTTCATTCAGCAATGAAATGGAGACTCGAAAAGCCAAAAAGTTTTTGGATGGCGATTTCATTGAGTCATTTCTGGACCTCAATACAGATCAGAAAGAAGAGATGGCAACTACCATGAATGTTTCTGAAGAGGAGCTCTCTTGTCTGGTGGCACGCTTTAAGAGATTACATTGATTTTTATGAATCTTGAAGCTGTTGATTGGCGTTATTGATTTATGGTAGTTGATTGGGTGACCTGAATCATCATTTTGACTGTTACATTTAAGAATTTACAATTTGACATGTGTTACTATGTTGATCTTGTTGGCTTCCCATATAATGAACTAAACTGCCATTATTGATTTATGGTAATTGATTGGGTGACCTGAGTCATGATTTGACTATTATATTTAATTATAAACAAGTTGACGTGATTGTTATATTTAATTATAAGCAATTTTACATCCCTTGTTATGTTGATTTGATTAGCTTCATAGATAATGAAATTTAGTATTGACTTATAGTAATTTATTGGTTGACTTGAGCTAATATTATAGTATTGACTTAGATTAATTAATTGGATTATTTGATTATGAGTGAACTAAAAGACTAATAAATTGGATTATTTTTATGTGTAACTATGATTTAAGTGATATGTCCTCTTCAAAAATGCGTTTGACATTAAATTTCATACATTTATTTCTGCCTATTTTCAATTTCTTTGAATATGAATTTAGAGTTGGGAATATAAATGGATGCTTATAATTTTAACACATGTGACATGTTTGACAAATATGTGTAAATCTTAAAACATTTAGCATATTGATAAAATTAGTTACTACATCTAATTCACACAAAATAGATTTTTAATATTTAGAAACATAAATTTCATTTTTTCATTGAGGTACTTGATTTATTTACAAGGAGATATAGGGGGGTGGTAGTTAAGGAGGGAGGGAGACAAAGATATAGTTGGAGGGGGAAGAGAAGGAGTGATAAAGGGGAGATGATCAAGCGATGGATAAACCCCTCTGTCTCCCCCCTCTAGCACATTGGATAAACCTCCATCAAGAAACATCAAAAAACCCCCATCAAAAAACCATTCGTTGCCAATCCTATGAAATTATCAAAGACTAATTTGAATCAAATTTTGATGCAGCCAAATGCCAATTATTTTTGTCTTTGTTAAAATTTAGGAGTTTAATTGTTGTTAGAAAAAATATTATGCATTAAACAATGAAAATATAGAAACAAGTAATCCCATCAGTATAAAGCTTGAGGATGCTTCTAAAAAAATTGGTAAGATCATTCGATATCAAGACCATAATACTAATCAATTGTCTTGGCATACTCAATTTTGAACAAGATCACAAGAAACATCATTTTCTAAAACACACATCCCATGTTATTAAATGCAATTTTTAAACCCTTTTAAAGTATTCTATTAGAAGAGATATCTTAGATATTGTTGGGCCTTAACCAATAATATACCTCATCCTTATATGAAGTTAATTGGAGTAATTAATGGACTAGTGCAAAATTTCTAGGATGTAACAAAATTAATAATGGGTTGTAGGGATCAAGAACCCCACATTAAACACTTCCTTGACACGAAACAAACATAATTCTATGAGAGATTCAAGAATACACATTTTGCACTTGGGCCAATGATCATTCGTGACATGCAAGCCTTGCTATGTTAAAATACAAAACTTGTAACTAATGTTGTTTCTAATACCACATTGAATACTCTTACTATTTTTTTTTAAATCTGATTCATGGACCTCGGAGATTGGTGACCACTATGTCCATAAAATATGTGTATCAAGTAGATCCACCCGAAGGGATCACTTCCTACTGGCTCAAAACAAATATTGACCCCGAGGGTGTCAATATAATTGAACCCATGACCTCACAATAAAAAATGTGCTCTAACGAAGGGGAATCGACCAATTGAGATAACCCTAAAAGCTATTAAATACTCTTACTATTGTGACACACACACACACACATGCATATTTGTATTGCATAACATCCTTGTGTAGGAATGCTCAACTATATTGTTGTTTTTTGACATCATCTAGAGAATTTATTTGCAGTATCTTGTGTGCAAGGTGTGATGGGGGTAAATTTTATAAAAAAATTGTTCATGGGGGACATGCCTTGGTTGTGGTAGAATGGTTATTGAAAAAGTACATCCATGCAAGTGACGAATATTAATTTAGGAGTAAGGAGGTTAATTTAAAATTCTTCAAATATCACATACAATGTTCAGGGAGGGAATGAATTAAAAAAATTACAATTGGCTGCTACCCGAGTTAATAATGAATACAATAATATTATATTTTTTTGTTCAAATTATAGTTTGATTTTAAGATTTAAATTTTAGCAATTTGTATTTGTGACAATGTTTTTATACATGTATTTATTTTTGTTCTACCAAGCACGATTATGTAACTTTTATTGAAATATGTTGTCATTAATGGAAACAAGGCTTCCACTAATGTCGACAAGTGGCACAAGTGTCAAAGAAGGACTTATGAGATTAGGTTCCAGGGATGAGAAGATTGAGAATTAGGATGGTAACAGCAATGGTGCAGATACTTTGGAGCTTGATCTGAGCAACAAATCATCTCAGAAGCAGATGCATTAGAGAAATTTTGAGGTTAAAAATGGGCTTGAAAACAAAAATGTACAACAAAAATCAACTTTACAAGAACCAATAGGATTAAATATGATGATGTCAACCATGGGGGATGATTTACCATTTTTTCAGTAAAAAGGTAAAAACACTAATAATAAATAAATAAATAAATAAACAAACTTACTTTTTCAACTAGTATTTTCAACTTATCTTCCTACCATTTCAGTCAACTTTTGAGTGGGAGCATTCGTTGTTTGTAAAATTTAATTTTTCATCTAAAGAGTACCCATGTTGCATACTTTTGATGGACCCTACTACACAAAAAATCTGAAATACATGAAAAAGTGTGATTGAAATCATGTATTTCACATTTTTCGTGTAGTAGGGTACATTGAAAGTATGAAACATGTGTTCTCCTTGGGTGAAAAAATAAATTTTGCATCCAATGAGTTCTCCTACTCTAAATTTGAGTAAAATCATAGAGAGAGAAGTTAAGAATATGAGTTGAAAATTTTGTTTTTTCTTTTTTCCCTCCAAAACTTGATGAGGTAATAAAATATTATTTTCTTATTTCCACCATTATTTTATAATATTCCTTAGGATGCCCATTTTAAACCTCAAAATTTCTCTAATTGCACCCATTCATATGGAAATATCTTGGAAAAATATTTCCAATGATATATGGAAGTTCGAAAATGGCCTCATATATAGAAAGATAAATTCAATCAAAGATATGGACCCCAAAAGTTAAAATGTGCAGAGACAAAATGCTTGGAGGCCCTTTTGGAGTAAAGGCAAGTTTGGCAGAGCATCCAAACCCATCAGCAAGGTTGGTGGACCTGCTATATAGAGTTCTGGGAAGACATAGACAAAAGCAGAGCAGCAAAAAGAATTTTTTATCAGACACAGGTAGAGCCTGCACCACATCTCATCCTAGTGGTGGTACCTCGACGAATGTACCTCGAAAAAGTTATAAGGATTCCTTACAGCACTAGAGTGGTATGAAACCAGTAGATGATACCATCCTGGTGGGTGCATCCCGGAGGTTTGCTAAGGGCGCACAA
Source organism: Pinus albicaulis (assembly GCA_034641835.2). NCBI lineage: Eukaryota > Viridiplantae > Streptophyta > Pinopsida > Pinales > Pinaceae > Pinus > Pinus albicaulis. Next base: position 1,107,105,583 of record CM076572.1, on the reverse strand, counting down.
AGGTAACTGTCGAGATGCAATAGAGCAGGATGACATAAGCATGAGTTAAACTGTAGGAAAATACATCAATGGTTGATGTGGTATGTGTGCCCACAAATATAGTGGAAATATATCAAAAGGAATGTGTGAGAATGAGATTTTCAGGTGTTAACAAGCGAGGGGGGTCGCACAAACTATAAGTTGTTTTGACCAAATCTTCGATTAAAGATCCACTGTGTTGGTTGACTACGCACCCCCCTCTAAAATAAAAAACCATGTTCAAAGTGGCATGCAAACCACGAATGTTTTGTGACCATGGAGGAAGGTCGCGAAACATGGCAACAACAGCTTAGCGTAGAAAATGGTCGAGAACCTTAGAAATTTTTATAAAGAAAAATGGCGAAAAAAAAGTACGAGACACCTTCTCTCTCCTCTCTGAAATAACAACAGGTGGCAGCATATTATTCATTAGAGGTGACATCAACATCGGCCCAATAGGAGGTGGACACGTGGCTTGTATTAAATGACCTTGGTAGAAGGGAAACCTTGCCAAGTTTTGTTTTTTTGGTTCTAAACCCCAAACTAACAGAATGTTCTCTACCACCAGTTCCACGTCAACATAATCTTTCTCCTTCCCCATGGAGCATACCACTGAGACCGGGTAAAGGCCCAACACCCGGTAACACAATATGGTGAAAAGGAAGCCCTATAACTACTTCCCATAAACAAACCTTAAACTTTCACTATTATAGAGTTCCAACTAAAACGATAAGTTGCTAAACCTCTCACAACAAGACAACCTCCGATAAATAAGGGAGAAAAAGTCGTAAAAAACGAACTGCAGAAGCACAGTGTAAGAGGATAACTATAAAATTACCACTATCGGACGCGAGAAACATGTGCTTCTTGACTCGAGACGACAATGAAAAGCCGTTCTCGTTAACAGAGTAGATACAAATGTAACCAAAGAAAAACAACACAAACCACCCACTGGGAACAAGTTCACAGACACCAACCTCGTTAAAACAAAAAAACAAGTAGGAAAAAACCAGCCAAGGTTCCTGTGCACAGGGTTTCTGAGCCCCAAGGCGATATGCGGGTATATGCCAAGTGGAGGTTGTCGACCCAAACTGAAAACACCTAGCCCGCCCTCCGACCATACACCTGCCCTCCATGTATCCCCCATCTGTATCTACACCACTGCATCATTCTGTATGCCAATAGGAGAACTAGGGTTTCCTCCATTGAAGTTTGTCAGTCAAAGCTCCCTCTCAGTTTCCTCTATAGAATAGATTTTTATGTTAAAGCCGATATAAAATTATGTTCAGATCTATTGAGCTTCATTTTAAAGCATGCTATTATTTTGTGTTCAGTTATAAGACACCGAGGATGGTGCTCCTCCAAGGGAGAGGGGTTTGTCAAAACCCGAGGCTAATTCACCCTCATTGTAAATAATATGTTATTTTTATTATAATTGAAAAAAGGGGCCTGAGAATTGGGACACAGATTCCAGAGTTTGAGGGAGGTTCCATGGGATTTAAAAGAGGCTTGATATGTTTATATGACAACCATTGAAGGTTGTCTGGTGTGTCTTAAATGGATTGGTTTTCTAAATTAATTAAGTTGAAGAAGAAGGTCAAGAGACCATGCTTGCCTTGGGTAAATATGTAAGGAAAAAAATATGAAATTGAATGAGAGATGGGATGCACTGACATATGAGAGACAAATAATTCATCCAACAAGAAGTGGGGGAGAAAGGAGTTATGGAACTACAACATTTCCTCCACCAATCAAACACAACAGAACCACCATGGATGAGAAGGAAGGTGCGACAACATTGTTAGCACACATAACATAAGACAGTTGCAATGGCTTGAGGAAAAACAAGGTATCGTTGGGGAAGAGGAGACCACACACGAGACAGCGAAGAAGTGCGGGGGGGTGAGGTGAGAGAGCATCTCATGCAAAGAGAATAAGGATTTAATTCTAATGTAGAAAGAAACCAGTGAGAACATAAGATAAATCAATCGAGAAAGAACAAGAGAAGATAGCTCTATCATACAAACAAAGCATAGGGAAGAAGAGTGACTATTCAGTTGAGAATTGGAAGGTATGATCAACTCTATGTTTGCCATGCCTCTCCTTGTACTTGCTTTGACTCTTCTCAAGTTGTTCTTGAACTTGTTGATGAATAATCTGAATTTTCTCAATGAAATTTTGAGCCTTGTCAATATCACTATGCCCATCAATTGCAACATCCTTCTCATAGATGAAGTCTAATGGCGATTTCGGAAAATACCCAAAGCAGGCTTCAAAAGGTGAAGTATTTGTAGAAGAGTGCTTGGCCCAGTTGTAAGCATGCTGAATGTAATGCAATTGTTCATCCCACAACTTGGGATTTTTGTTGCAATATCCTCTCAATAGATGCACAACGATTATGTTCACCACCTCGGTTTGGCCATTAGTTTGTGGATGAAAAGAAGTACTTTTTTCAACTTTGTGTCCATCATCTTCCAAAGATTGGACCAAAAATTCCCAACGAACCTGGAATCCATGTCACTAAAAATAGAAGTTGGAAAACCAAAATGAACCCATACATGTTGAAAATAAAGTTCAGCAGTAATGGTTTTCTTACATGGCATAAGTATACACATTTTACTGAATCTATCCACAACTACATAAAAATAATCATGTTTTTTTCTTGACATAGGTAGACCTCCAACAAAGTCCATGGAGATACTCTCCCATGGCCTTGATGGTACCGGTAGTGGCGTGTACAACCCAATATTCCTATTGCTAGGCTTGCTTGTTGCACACATAGAACATCCTCTTATAAAATGTGACACGCTATCTATCATGCGAGGCCAATAACACTACCTCTATAGATGCTCCATTGTTTTTCTTACGCCAAAGTGTCCAAAAATAAGAGACGAATGAGCCTCTCTCATGACACTAAGTCTCTCTCGTGGTATACACAGCTTGCCCAAATGAAATAGAAAATTGTTATGCATGTGATAATCATTTTCCTCAACTTAATTCACTTCATTCAAACTAGCATACACATGTTTAAAATCAACATCAGATGCATACTGTGCTATGTAACTCTCATGTACAATAGAATCATTTTAAAGCAAAATCGAAGCACTTATAATTGGCCTTGAAAGCATATCAACAAATTTATTGAAAATACCTTTCTCATACCTTATAACCAAGTGAAACTGTTGAAGAAATCCCATCCACCTGAAATGTCATGATTGCTGCAATTTTGTTTGCGACTCCAAGTACTGTAGCGGTTGGTGATCGATATGTATAATCCTCTCTTTACCCATCAACTAGTGTTTACACTTCCTGACGCTTTGTACCAACACATACATCTCTTTGTCATATGTTGGATAATTGATTACAGCACCATTGAATATTTCAGAATGAAAAGTGATAGGCTTACCATGCTGCAAAAGTACTGCTCCCATGGCATAATCACTAGCATCAGTTTGTACCTCCAATGGCTGTCTCAAATCCTGTAATGCAAGGACAGCATCTGAACTGATCTTGTCTTTTAAAGCTTCAAAAGCTTGTTGTTTTTTTCCTCCCCATTGGAAGCCTTTCTTCACACTTGTCACTGCATGCATAGGAGCTGCTATGGCAGAAAAGTTAGTAATAAACTTTCTCCAATACTAAGTTGCGCCTAAGAAACTTCATACCTCGGTTACTGATTTGGGATTGGGCCAATTCACAATGGCTTCCACTTTATAAGGATCAATTCTCAATGCACCTCCTCCTACAATGTGTTCCAAATAAACTAGAGAAGTCTTTCCAAATTCGCACTTAGACATCTTAAGAAATAATTGCTCTTCCTTTAAAACATCAAGTACCCTTTTAACATGCAAGACATGCTCTTCTCTTGTTTTGCTAAAAAGGAGTATATCATCTAAATACACAATCACAAAATCATCAAGAAATGGATGCAAAAAATTATCCATAACACGCATGAAATTCGACGGTGCATTACACAAACCAAATGGCATAACCAACCACTCAAAGAGTCCTTGTTTGGTTTTAAATGCAGTCTTCCTTATGTCACTTCTACAATTCTTACTTGATGATATCCACTTCGTAAATCTCACTTACTGAAATAATTTTCTTCTTTCAAATGATCTAACAAATTATCTATCCTTCAGAGTGGGTATCGATTCTTTACCGTTATATTGTTCAAAGCTCTGAAGTCAACACACCTGCACCAAGTCTGATATTTCTTCAGAATCAGGACTATGGGTGAGACACGTGGAAAAGTACTTGGACTTATGACTACCTTGTCCAACAAGTCCTTAATTTTCCTCTTTATTTCAGCATTCTCCATTATCGACATGCGATACATGCCGATGTTTGGAAGAGGACAATATTGTTGAAACTGAATCTCATGATGAATCTCCCTTTTAGGAGGCAATCTTGTTGGCTCCTGAAACATCTCATGATGTGCATCAAATACATCATATGAATATGATTTCAACTTAGAATCATAATCTTCAAATGGATCATGATTAACATCAGCTTTAGGCTTAATCATTAGAAGAAAAAAATTCTTACTTGAATTCACCAGCCTTTTTACATGTCTATCATTTACCATTTCAATATTTGTCTTCTTGCGATGTGCTATAACAATATACTCCTTGCCATATTTGAATAAATGGTATTTGTTCTCATGGTGATGGAAGATCACTTTCCTGTCATACAAGTAAGGACTACCCAACACTACACATGTAATATCTATCGGAACCACATCTAATTCAATTGTGTCAATGAAAAGTGCAGTTATTGCAAAGCGCAATTTACACTCTTTGAAACCTGTAAATTTGCTTCATTACAAATCCACCCAAGTGGATATGGTTTTGGATGTGGAATGGTCTCAAGATTAACTTTCTTGACCAAGTCTTCAGAAATTAAGTTCGCTTGTGAACCATTGTCAAATAGTGTATCAATGTTGGTATGTTTGGATATGACCCTCACGTGAAACAATTCAATTCTCTCTCCTTCATTTGGAGCTTCTATGTGACAGTTTAAAGTACTAGTACTGGGTTTTGTTTCAATTTATTTCCCCTTCGTGTTCTTCAATCCCATGGCTGTAATTTTAGTTTCATCACCTGAATCCTCTCCTAAGTCATGTTGAGTTGTAGCTGCAGTTTTCTGCTTCCCTTTGTTTTTGTTAATCTTGGGTCTCTTTTCAGGATGTAATTTCCAACAATTTTTCTCTTCATGGCCATCTCTTGAGCAATGTTTACAAACAACTTTCTCTCCCTCTTTCTCCAGGGATGCATTCTTTTATCGTTTTCCTTTTGAGGTCTTATATTTTTTTTTCACCTTAAAAGGTTTGTTTCTACCCTCTTCAAAACTATTTTTCCCTCTTGCTCCTAGATGTGTGGCTTGAACACATACCTCATCTAGACTTGTAGGATTAAACATGAGGATAGTGTGTCTAAGGTACCTATATAAGCCCCCTATGTACTTGAGCAAAGTATCTTGACTCTACAAATCTACCCCTAATAAGAGAGCTCTTCTCCTAATTTATTGGGTGTAGTCTTGTACATTTTGTCCTTTCAATTGTCTAAAATTTTTCCAGTTCATTATGGATTTCTGCATATGAGCTAATGGATAAAACTGTTGTTTTATTGCAGTAATGAAATTAGTCCATGATAGAATAATCTTACCATGCTTTTTGATCTCCTCCATTGTCTTGGCTTCCCACCAAACGAGAGATGCACTTTCCATCCTCAATGAAGCTAGTTGGATTTTGGTGTCATCGTCATGAAGGTTCTAAATTCTCAAATAAACCTCCAATTGCCTAATCTAATTATCAAGATTTTCTGCATTGACTTCACCATTAAACATTGGCAATTCAAACTTAACATCAAGTTTTAGAAAATTACTTTTGCCAGTGTTCTTTGACTTAGATGGATGATGTACTGAAGATGAAGTAGAAGATGATGAGGATGAAGATGAGGGTGATGATGGTGACTTTCCACTGCCTCTATTTCCTTCATTTCACTTCTTTGATTTATCTTCATCTTTCTGACCTCTTGATGATCCCTGACCTTCCTTGTAAAGTTTGGACCCTGCTCCTTCTAGTCTTTCATTCCTTTCTTGATAAGGGACTCTCGCCATTTTAGTCATGTCAAGGAATGCTTTCCTGAACACTCTTTCTTCCTCTTTGGGATCCACCTCTTCATGGGTTTCTTCTTCTCCTGGAGGCATGCTTGATGCTGCTTCCGCTTCTCTAAGAGGTGAAATAGGTGGTGGAGAATATGGAAATCTTGCCCTCCTTTGTTGTGGCTCACTTTGAGAGCCTCTTGCTTCCACCAATTTTCATTCTCCTCTCTTAAGATTGAGCCTAGTCAGCATGAAAACCCTTGCAAACAATTAACAAATATTTGCACATAAAAACACTAGAGATTAAATTGTAGCTTTGATACCAACTTGATCTGAAAGGAGTGTATTAGTTCAATTGTGCTAAGTGTCCTTTCAGTAATATAAACATGTACAATTTGTCTCCTTATGTTTGCTTAAGGAATGAGAGTTTTAACCATGAAATATAGATGAATTAGTGAACTTTAAGCATGAAAATAAGCCTTAAAAACACTGAACAATAGTGCATAATAGAGAAATACAATCACACATAAGTTTTACACAATAGGAATGATGAAGCAGTTCACCCCTCCTGGGCTACATCTACTGGTCTAACTCCCAATGGCATGTCCCTCTTTGTCATTATGCTCAAAATTGTAAATTAAATTTGTTTACAAGCCTCTAATGGTTGTTTTCTCTGCACCAATGGCTCCATAATGCTCAATTTAGTCTAGGTAGACTCTTGTTTCACCAAAATTGGTCGAAAATTGACCTCCAATGCATTTTTCGAAATGACTGCTAGAAAAGCTCCACTAAATGTGGAGACATGCACCTAATTGAAGTTATATTTAGTGGAAACCCTAAAAATTAGGGGTGCGCTCCAATTTTGGCAGACGGTTAACACTAGCATTAAATTGTTAGGAAGCGGGGTGGTCACATACCGACCCCTGTTGTAAACTATGTGGCTAACAGTTTGTATAATCTCCACAGAGTGGCATGGAACCTAGAGTCATGGTTCCATAACCATGGCATTACATTCCATAACTCTCGCATGTGATCAGTACTAAACCTCCTCCGGATTAGCTATCATCCAACTGTAAACTGCAACTTCATTTACCGTGACATGACATGTGATCACCTTCTTTACCACGGAGGTTAAGGTTTAATGTTGCGGTTACAATAACCATTTGTTGATGCGGTCTATAACATTTGAACAAGCATTGGGGCCGCTGGTAGTCCCCTCCCCCATATTCAAAACATTAACACTTTATTATGATGTGGTTTCCCTATAGGGTAAGAAACACATCACAGGTGGACTGGTCAAGCCGTTCGCGCCCATGCCCCAGGTCCCCAGTTCAATTCCTATACCCTCATCTTCTAAACAAGTGATTAAAGTCTTTTGGGGTCCAAAAGCTTCCCAATGGGGAGAAGTGATTAGGATATCATGTGTTATGCTCAAAATTGAAAGTGCTTGAAACAGGTCCGAACTTGAGCGACCTTATAACCAAGTGAAACTGTTGAAGAAATCCCATCCACCTGAAATGTCATGATTGCTGCAATTTTTTTTGTGACTCCAAGTACTGTAGCGGTTGGTGATCGATATGTATAATCCTCTCTTTACCCATCAAGTAGTGTTTACACTTCTTGACGCTTTGTACCAACGCATACATATCTTTGTCATATGTTGGATAATTGATTACAGCACCATTGAATATTTCAGAATGAAAATTGATAGGCTTACCATGCTGCAAAAGTACTACTCCCATGGCATAATCACTAGCATCGGTTTGTATATCGAATGGCTGTCTCAAATCCGGTAATGCAAGGACGGGAGCTGAACTGGTCTTGTCTTTTAAAGCTTGTTGTTTTTTTCCTCCCCATTGGAAGCCTTTCTTCACACGTGTCACTACATGCATAGGAGCTGCTATGACAGAAAAGTTAGCAATAAACTTTCTCCAATACTAAGTTGTGCCTAAGAAACTTATTACCTCAGTTACTGATTTGGGATTTGGGCCAATTCACAATGGCTTCCACTTTATAAGGATCAACTCTCAATGCACCTCCTCCTACAATGTGTTCCAAATAAACCAGAGAAGTCTTTCCAAATTCGCACTTAGACATCTTAAGAAATAATTGCTCTTTCTTCAAAACATCAAGTATCGTTTTAACATGCAAGACATGCTCTTCTCTTGTTTTGCTAAAAAGGAGTATATCACTAAATAAAAAATCACAAATTCATCAAGAAATGGACGCAAAACATTACCCATAACATGCATGAAAGTCGACGGTGCATTACACAAACCAAACGGCATAACCAACCACTCAAAGAGTTCTTGTTTGGTTTTGAATGCAGTCTTCCTTATGTCATTTTCTGCAATTCTTACTTGATGATATCCACTTCGTAAATCTAACTTAGTGAAATAATTTTCTTCTTTCAGCGGATCTAACAAATTATCTATCCTTAGGAGTGGGTATCGATTCTTTACCATTATATTTTTCAAAGCTTTGAAGTCGACACACATGCACCAAGTCCCATATTTCTTCGGAATCAAGAGTATGGGTGAGCCGCATGGAAAAGTACTTGGACTTATGAGTCCCTTGTCCAACAAGTCCTTAATTTTCCTCTTTATTTCAGCATTCTCCATTATCGACATGCAATACATGCCGATGTTTGGAAGAGGACAATCTTGTTGAAACTGAATCTCATGATGAATCTCCCTTTTAGGAGGCAATCTTGTTGGCTCCTGAAACATCTCATGATGTGAATCAACTACATCATATAAATATGATTTCAACTTAGGATCACAATCTTCAAATGGATCATGATTAACATCAGCTTTAGGCTTAATCATTAGAAGAAAAAAATTCTTACCTGAATTCACCAGCCTTTTTACATGTCTAGCATTTACCATTTCAATATTTGTCTTCTTGCGATGTGCTCTAACAATATACTCCTTGCCATATTTGAATAAATGGTATTTGTTCTCATGGCGATGGAAGATCGATTTCCTGTCATACAAGTAAGGACTGCCCAACACAACACATGTAATATCTAGTGGAACCACATCTAATTCAAATGTGTCAACGAAATGTGCAGTTATTGCAAAGCGCAATATACACTCTTTTTAACCTGTAAATTTGCATCATTACAAATCCACCCAAGTGGATATGGTTTTGGATGTGGAATGGTCTCAAGATTAAGTTTCTTGACCAAGTCTTCAAAAATTAAGTTCGCTTGTGAACCATTGTCAAACAGTGTATCAATGTTGGTATGTTTGGATATGACCCTCACATGAAACAATTCAATTCTCTCTCCTTCATTTGGAGCTTCTATGTGACAATTTGAAGTACTAGTACTGGGTTTTGTTTCAAATTATTTCCCCCTCGTTTTCTTCAATCCCATGGCTGTAATTTTTGTTTCATCACCTTAATCCTCTCCTAAGTCATGTTGAGTTGTAGCTGCAATTTTCTGCTTCCCTTTATTTTTGTTAAACTTGTGTCTCTTTTCAGGATGTAATTTCCAACAATTTTTCTCTTCATGGCCATCTCTTGAAAAATGTTTACAAACAACTTTCTCTCCATATTTCTTGAGAGATGCATTATTTTATCCTTTTCCTTTTGAGGTCTTATCTATTTTTTTCACCTTAAAAGGTTTGTTTCTACCCTCTTCAAAACTATTTTTCCCTCTTGCTTCTAGATGTGTGGCTTGAACACATACCTCATCTAGACTTGTAGGATTAAACATGAGGATAGTATGTCTAAGGTACCTATATAAGCCCCCTATGCACTTGAGCAAATTATCTTGACTCTACAAATATACCCCTAATAAGAGAGCTCTTCTCCTAATTTATTGGGTGTAGTCTTGTACATTTTTTCCTTTCAATTGTATAAAATTTTTCCAGTTCATTATGGATTTCTGCATATGAGCTAATGGATAAAACTGTTGTTTCGTTGCAGTAATGAAAGTATTCCATGATAGAATAATCTTACCATGCTTTTTGATATCCTCCTTTGTCTTGGCTTCCCACCAAACAAGAGATGCACCTTCCATCCTCACTGAAGCTAGTTGGATTTGGTGTCACCATCATGAAGGTTCTAAATTCTCAAATAAACCTCCAATTTCTTAATCCAATTATCAAGATTTTTTGCATTGACTTCACCATTAAACATTTGCAGTTCAAACTTAACATCAAGTTTTAGAAAATGACTTTTACCAGTGTTCTTTGACTTAGATGGATGATGTACTGAAGATGAAGTAGAAGATGATGAGGATGAAGATGAGGGTGATGATGGTGACTTTCCACTGCCTCTATTTCCTTCATTGCACTTCTTTGATTTATCTTCATCTTTCTAACCTCTTGATGATACCTGACCTTCCTTGTAAATTTTGGATCCTTCTCCTTCTAGTCTTTCATTCCTTTCTTGATAAAGGACTCTCGCCATTTCATTCATGTCAAGGAATGCTTTCCTGAACACTCTTTCTTCCTCTTTGGGATCCACCTCTTCATTGGTTTCTTCTTCTCCTGGAGGCACGCTTGATGTTGCTTACGCTTCTCTTGGAGGTGAAATAGGTGGTGGAGAATATGGAAATATTTCCCTCCTTTGTTGTGGCTCACTTTGAGAACCTCTTGCTTCCACCAATTTTCATTCTCCTCTCTTAAGCTTGAGCCTAGTAAGCATGAAAACCCTTGCAAACAATTAACAAATATTTGCACATAAAAACACCAGAGATTAAACTCTAGCTTTGATACCAACTTGATCTAAAAGGAGTGTATTAGTTCTGCTGTGCTAAGTGTCCTTTCAGTAATATAAACATGTACAATTTGTCTCCATATGTTTGCTTAAGGAATGAGAGTTTTAACCATGAAATATAGATGAATTAGTGAACTTTAAGCATGAAAATAAGCCTTAAAAACACTGAAAAATAGTGCATAACAGAGAAATACAATCACACATAAGTTTTACACAGTATGCATGATGAAGAAATTCACCCCTCCTGGGCTACATCTACTGGTCCAGCTCCCAATGGCATGTCCCTCTTTGTCATTATGCTAAAAATTGTAAATTACATGTGTTTATAGGCCTCTAATGGTTGTTTTCTCTACACCAATGGCTCCAGAGTGCTCAAATTAGTCTAGGTAGACTCTTGTTTCACCAAAATCGGTCGAAAATTGACCTCCAATGCATTTTTCGAAATGACTGCTAGAAAAGCTCCACTAAATGTGGAGACATGCACTTAATTGAAGTTACATTTAGTGGAAACCCTAAAAAATAGGGGTGTGCTCTAATTTTTGTAGACGGTTAAGGCTGGCATTAAATTGCTAGGAGGCAGGGTGGTCACATACCGACCCTGGCCGTAAACTATGTGGCTATTAGTTTGTATAATCTTCGCGGAGTGGCATGGAACCTGGAGTCGTGGTTATATAACCATGATATTACATGCCATAACTCCCGCACGTGATCAGTGCTAAACCTCCTCCGGATTAGCCATCATCCAACTGTAAACTGCAACTGCATTTACCGCAACATGACATGTGATCACCTTCTTTACCGTCGAGGTTAAGGTTTAATTTTGCATTTACAATAACCATTTGTTGATGATGTCTATAACATGTGAACAAGCATTGGGGCCGCTAGCAGGTTGGGACCGCTGGCAGTCCCCTCCCCCATATTCAAAACATTAACACTTTATTGTGATGTGGTTTCCCTATAGGATAAGAAACACCTCACAGGTGGACTGGTCAAGTCGTTCGCGCCCATGCCCCAGGTCTCCAGTTTGATTCCTATTCCCTCATCTTCTGAACAAGTGATTAAAGTCTTTTGGGGTCCAAAATCTTCCCAATTGGGGAGATGTGATTAGGATATCATGTGTTATGCTCAAAATTGGAAGTGCTTGAAACAAGTTTGAACTTGAGCGACCAGAAAGGTCTAGTCGTTGCAATTCTGGTGTCGCGAACAGTTCGAAAAGCTGATTTCGTATGAGGAAGATATCACGTTCTGTCTTTTTTCCCAAACAACAAAGATTTTGTGACCGGATGCCCAGTAAGCATACAGGTACAGTAATCAAGTATATTCTAGGGAATATTCTATTTTTCTCCAGCCAATCAGATCGCGCCACATGGCTTAATCTGGGTTGTTGATCTTTGGTGGTACGGTGGCTTGTTCTGACTGTTGGATGGATTTTGCATGGGTTGTTGGATGAGGGACACATGGCAAGCCTGTAGGCCGCCATGTGTCCTCAGGATGGTATATTAAAATATGTTTGAGGCTACAAGAATAGAACCGGAGACCTCGGGCATGGGCGTGAACGGCTTGACCAGTTCGCCTGTGAGGTGTTTCTTACCCTATAGGGCAACCGCATCATAATAAAGTGTTAATGTTTTGAATATGGGGGAGGGGACCGCTAGTGGTCCGAACTCGCTGGCGGCCCCAATGCTTGTTCACATGTTATAGACCGCAGCAATAAATGGTTATCGTAACCGCAACATTAAACCTTAACCTCAGCGATAAAGAAGGTGATCACATGTCATGTCGCGGTAAATGCAGTTGCAGTTTATGGTTGGACGGCAAAGGTTTAGTATTGATCACATGCAGGAGTTACGGCATGTAATTCCATGGTTATGGAGCCACAAATCCAGGTTCCATGCCACTCCACGGAGATTATTCAAATTGTTAGCCACGGAGTTTACGATGGGGGTCAGTATGTGACCACCCCGCCTCCTAACGATTTAATTCCAGCGTTAACCGTTCGCCAAAATTGGAGCGTGCCCCTATTTTTTAGGGTTTCCACTAAATGTAACTTCATTGAAATTCTCGTCTCCACGTTTAGTGGAGCTTTTCTAGCTATCATTGGGAAAAATACATTGGGAGGTCAATTTTCGACCAATTTTGGTGAAAAAAGAGTCTACCTGGAATAATTTGAGCATTCTGGATCCATTGGTGTAGAGAAAACAACCATTAGAGGCCTGTAAACACATGTAATTTACAATTTTTATCATAATGACAAAGAGGGACATGCCATTGGGAGCTGGACCAGCAGATGTAGCCCAGGAGGGGTGAACTGCTTCATCATGCCTACTATGTAAAACTTATGTGTGATTGTATTTCTTTGTTATGCACTAATGTTCAATGTTTTTAAGGCTTATTTTCATGCTTAAAGTTCACTAATTCATCTATTTTTCATGTTTAAAACTCTCATTCCTTAAGCAAACATATGGAGACAATTTGTACATGTTTATATTACTGAAAGGACACTTAGCACAGCAAAACTAATACACTCCTTTCAGATCAAGGTAGAAGGATAGCTCTTGGGTGAGGACAATAGTCTTTGGACTCCATATAAGTCTTGATGGTGGATATGGTTTTATTTGGATCCCCTTAGTAGCTTGGGTGGCGACTTGCTCCTTTGATTCCTGGAAGGAGAATTATTTATCTTTCCTCTACTTGTTTTCTTGGTTGCCTTGTTACAGAGAGATCTATATCTCCATACTACTTATAAGGTGGAGGTATCGCCTTTGGATTCCCTTGCTGCTTAGAGGGTGGAGGCACAACCTTTGGATTCTCATGTTGCTTCGAGTGTGGAGGCATAGCCTCTGGATTCCCGTGTTGCTTAGAGGGTGGGGGCACAAACTCTAGATTACATTGCTTCTTAGAGGGTGGAGGCACAAATTATGTATTCCATTGCTACTTAGAGGGTGGGGGGACAACCTCTGGATTCCATTGCTGCTTAGAGGGTGGGGGGACAAACTCTTGATTCCCTTGCTGCTTAGAGGGTGGAGGCACAACCTTTGGATTCCCTTACTACTTAGAGGGTGGAGGAATAGCCTCTGGACTCCCTTGTTGATTAGAGGGTGAAGGAAAAGCTTCTAGATTCCCTTAACGATTAGTGGGTGAAATCATAGCTTATGGATTCCCTAGTTGACTTGAAGGGTGGATGAGGAGGACCTTTGGATTCCCCGAGAGACACTGACTGCATGACATATCCAGTGGGTGGAGGTTGATGGTCCTTTGGAATCCCTGTTTCAGTTAGAAAATTTGGTTGATCCCTTATGCACTCATACTCAATATCTGGAATCTGTCTCGAGGGTGGTTGCTGCAAGAAATAATTGGCTACAATGTGTCTAAGGTTGGGTGGAGAGTCGAAGTCCCAATATTAGTTGCCAGTTTTACTGGCTACATAAGATAAGTATTTACTTATTCTTCTTATGTTAAACAATATGTACATGTGTATGGTATTATTTATATGGCCATGCTGATAATAAGGAATGTGATTTCCTACGTGTAAATGGAATATCATATTCCTTGTATGCATGTATGAGGAATGGTGAAATTTATATATGTTTCTCAGGTTACATCTCAGTGATTTTCTAGTTCTATGGAGATTGTAAAGTCTTTGTTTTATTTTATTAAATCGACAATTATACCCACAAGATTATAACATTTTTATTTCATTTCTTGTTCTATGTTATTGGAATATTAAGTAAAGGATAGGAATATCCTATCATAGTATATGTTTAGGTAAGAAATGCACTCAGTTGTAGACCCTCAATATAACTTTATTTTGGAATGTATTGTGATCAAGTTTTGGGTAGTGCCTTTGTGCACATTTTAGAAAATTTATTGATGTTAAAGGTTCAATGAAAAGTCTTTGTGGCCTTTGCACATTGAGGGAGGAAGTAGAGTCATGATGAATGTATTTGCTTGAGTCGAAAGATCAGAACTCTTCAAGTATGTGTAAACTTCCTGGGAGATAAACTCATGAAATTTTTCTAAGTGAAAGTCTTGCAAGTAGACCTAGAGTAGGTTGGTCAGGACTTGCCAGGTCGAGGCTTAGGTCAGGCCAGGCCCTTAGTGTAATTATTTTTTCAGGTGATTCAATGAGGTCAAGGTCAATTTTTCTTCAGCTAGGTCGGGTTGGGGCTCTGGTCCAATTGCATCTGTGTTTTTGTCTAAAAGGCCAACTTCTTTCTGCCAGAATATGCGCTTACCACGTTGAGTTTCCATGGTGACATGGAAACATGATCTTATTGGGCCTACTTTGGAAGGCCTTATCTCTCAATCCGTAGGTTGGGTCGAGGTAAAATTTATATCATTGGAGAGGTCTTGATGAGACACATACAACGATGTATCAATTTTAAGTTATGAAGTAGTTGGAAAAGAGTGAAAATTTGGACGTCATTTCCATAACAGTACCATGGAGATTGGGTTATATTAGTAATCGACTCCTTCGAACCTTGATTGGGGTAGCAGTTAGGATGTGTGTTACACAAATGATGTATCATGTGTCAAGCGTACTGACCCAAATTATGGTGAGGATATACCATAGGTCGTAGGTATCGACCATAATTATGGTAATTGGTTGATGATGTTGATTTACCATGTACCAAAGATGTTTGACCAAACTATGGTAATTAGTTGATGTTATTGGTTCATTATGTGTGACATTTGTTGACTTGATTTGGGTGATTGAACAATGATGATGATTTGCTATAATCTTTTCTTAGCGAAATTTGTCAACAAAAGAACATATGTTTATTCATTATGAATATCTCCCTAGCTAAGAGGGACTGTTGAATTTTGTAGCTATGGTCGGTCTTCATAATTTATATTTTAGTCCTTGAAATATTTAATGAAATTGTAAGACATTCTTCATGTCATTTTCATTATTTATCCCTTCAAATAATTAATATAAGACGTGTTCTTCATGTCGGTATCAAAAGAGAAAATTTTGAAATTGAATTTTGATTTTTGGCTCGAAACTTATCAAGTTGGCCCTCCCTCAAGTCAATTTGGCCCCAATGAAGAGACACACCCATTCAGATAGATAGAACACTATATAACGAGCATTTGACCTCCTCCAAAAGAAAAAATTCAACCTCTCACACAAGAATACATATTCTAGACATCCAAGAGAAGAAGAAGAAGAAGAAGGATGAAAGATGAATTCATCTCAAGAATATTTCTCTCTCTATCTACTTTACACGTGTGATTTTATGGACAATTTTTGGGGCCACAAGTCGAATGGTAGCATGGCCAAAATACTAGGAAGAAGGTTCTGGGCATATTCTAGGATTCTGAAATTCAACCTAAGTAGATCAGAGAGGGTCAAAGTTGAAATGAAGAAGATTGAATTAAAAAAATGGTTTTTTTACCAAGTTTGACCATAACATTGTTGGTCAGTTTGTCATCATAGTTGACTAGAAATATTAGGTGTATCTCTTGTTAAACTAAAGAATTTATCCAAGGAAAATGTTGTTGGGTTTTTCCCAAGTAGGTTTTCCCAGGGTAGATCTTGTGTTCTCTTTATGCACTGTGATCTCTACTATCCTTGTGCATTTATGGTTGAATTTTTGAAGTGTGATTGCTTAATGATAAATTAAAATTGCTAAAAGAATATCTACATCATTAGAACTAATTATCAATATTTCAAAAATTAGTGCTTGTATCTATTGCACTTGAAAAATCAACATGGAGTACTACGAGTGAGATTTCTTTATTATTTTTTGCATAGAAAGAGTGACAAGGCCAAATAATAAGTGTGCTCACACCTTAACCAACCAACAATTATATTAATATGAATTAAGGGTTTCATATTGTTATGAATATAATTCATAACAGTTCTAATTAATAAGGTTATTAAAAGTTAAATAGGGATTATGTAAAATAGTTATTAGGTTAATGAAAGGGCAGGTCTAAAAGACGTGCCCATTCGTGAAAAGGCACCTGCATGGGTATTAAAGCAGGCCTTATTGTAAACATTCAAATCATCTTATCTTATCATATACATTTTAATAAAATATTATTATTTAAATACCTCTTGCGTATTTTTGTTATTAAAAGCCAACAAATCTACAGTTTCGTTGCTACAGTGCCATATCAGAGCCATATCGAAGCCATCAGAGCTATGGCACACAACATCGTTCTACAAGCCTACGAACGTAGTTTACAAGCCTATGGACATAGTTTACCATACTATGTGCCAGTACGTGGAGATCATGAGCAATTAGAAAATTCGTGTGAAGAAAGTGAAAAATTGAATAAAATTCTAGAAAAGCTTTAGCAATTAGATAATTCATGTGCAGAAGTCACAAACTGTTTTAAAAACAATTATGCAGTAATCCATAATAGAGAAGATGAAAAATTTCATAAAAATGTGGAAAAAGAAAAAGAAGTAATTATGAAGATGCGAAAATGGTTGATTTTAATAATGGTGATAAAAGGGAAAATGAAGTTACTGATAATAAGAAAGCGCTGAAGAAAATCCTGAAGCAAGGAGAAGGTTATGAACGACCTAATAATGAGAGGGTAGTTAGTTATGCCAAGGGAAAATCAAGTAAAACATCCACGGAAAATTCAAGCAAATACATGCCCCCACCAATGCCTAATAAAAGAAAACAACCAACTAATATTGAAAGAAAAAAGGAAGGGAAATGTTGGAAGTGTGAAGACAAATATTTCCCAGGACATAAATGTACCTTTTATACAAGAAATGAGATTGCCATTAGTGATGTTTGTCATTCTGGACATCGTGTTAGTCTTGATAGTGCATGTAATTCAATAACAATTTTATGAAGCTCATCTAATATAGTTAAAAATAAAGAGAATAATGAACACCTAGATAACCTTGAGTTCGCAAATCTTCCTTATATCGCCACACCCTCTCGGCGAGAGATTATCAGGTCTAACTGGTCGGGTGACAGTCAGAAACAGGAAGTGATGGCATGCATTGTGCAAGAAAAAAAATCTGTTGGAAGTGGATAGGCAGGAAAATCGAGAGGGGGATGCAGCATTGGCACCCTCTCAAGCTACCAAGGATGTGAATACTAAAACTGGAGAAGATGAAATTGCCATGATTCAAATAAAAGAAGAAGTAAAAAAGAAGTTATTGCCGGAAACCCTCAGAGATAACCTCGGCAATGGCTTTGATTTTGTATTAATTCCCCTGATTGACCCTAAATGCAAACCATTTGGTTCATCTTCTAGTTTTATGCCTATAAATACAGCTTCAGAGCCATGTAGGATGTGTGCTGAAACAAAGAAAAAATGTGGTCTAAATTTGGCACAAGCTGGTACAGCTATTGTTGATACATCATCTTCAGCTCAAAAAGGTTTCACATTTGATGCTGGGACATTGCATACACATTCTACGAACACTACTCACTTTAGCCCAAATTTTGTTCTCACTCCTTCTATTAAACTAGCTTTGTTGAAGAAGAATGCAACTGCATTGTTCTCTGGCCGCCTTCTGTCAAATCGGAAATCCAAATCAGATTTATGTTCACAATTGCACCACCGATGGCGGGCACTGATGCCAGCTGCTTTCGCTGTTCTCCAGAACTTGCAGAGAGTTTCTGGAAACTTCCCGGTGCAACAATGTTGCATTTCAACAGCTGTCATGCAATCTCCTTTGTTTTCGGTTTGTTCCATTGTAGCTGCCACTTCTGCCTGGTACACCCCGGCTTCAACTTTGTGTGATAGCACCAATAATAACGACTGTGTTGTTTCCGCCGATTTGTTTTATCAAAATTTCAAGCAACCCGATGTCCAGGTTGTCGATGCATCTTGGTACATGCCAAATGAGCGGAGAAACCCACTGCAAGAATTTCGGGATTCACATATTCTTGGTACAGTCTTCTTTGACGTCGACAAAATATCAGACCAGACTTCAAATTTGCCACATATGCTACTATCAGAAAAGGATTTGCATAAATCTAGGAACAAAGGAAAAAAGTCAAGTAAAGAAGAAATTCAAGCAAAAACTAGTGTTGTTGTTATACACAAAGACTATCTCTATGAACGTAGTCTTGCTGCTATACACAAACAAACAGATATCAAACTTGAAAGAAACGAGGAGAATCACACAAACAGATATCATTGTGCCAGTAAGAGCCCTTGTAAAGAGACAAACCTGGTCTCGAAGCTAACCATGGCAAAAGAAACCAAGTTCTGCTACGAGCGCAGGAGAGAGACAGTCATGTTTGAAGACTATTTCCAAGGACTGGTTTGTACAGAATGTGGATTAGTGGTCGAAGAAAACAACGTGGAAACTACTCGAGATATTCGAATTTTCGAAGACAACCCAGGCACGCAACGTGTGGAGGAAACAGACCCATCGGCCATTGGGTTAATCGCGCCTACCTTCATCAAATTCAACGGTAGCAAGCAAGGAAGTGCAACCCACCAAGGGACATTATTTGAAGCAGATACACGCTCCAGGATTATTATTTTTGACCTTAGCTCAATTCATAGTGAGAGACATCTCGCAGAGCTTCAGCTTCACTTTTATCTCATGGTTTACTAATTCCAAGCCGTCTTAGTTATGAGCATGAAGGCTCGTCTCTTGGCCTGACAAACAACATACAGTAGGAGAACCTGCAGATAATGAATTTATGAAACGTGAACGGGGACTGTAAAAAAGATTGTTTGCAAGAGAAATCCATCTGAGCGTGTTTGGTAGTATGGTAAATGAGGAAATGCACAACCCGAGAAGAAGCTTTTGGAGAGAACCGTGGGGAACACAATATCGAATCAGGTCGACTGTACACAAAAGAAGAAGGCAGAAGAGCATAGGTGTAAGGCCTGAAGGATGTGTGTGGCAATAATTCGAGTTAATAAGTTTTGGAACGCCAACGGACATTGAATAAACGCGTGGCCATTCCAATCACGATTTCAATAAATCGTTATATTTATATAAATCGAATATATATACTATATGTTAGGAACTTTAATATATTTATATATTTTTTGATATATTTATATATATATATATAAACAATTATTAATTTAATTAATTAATTTAATATTAATTAATTAATTTAATATTAATTAATTAATTAATTAAATTAATCAAAAAAAATTATTATTATTATTATTTAAATAATAGTAATAATAATTATTTAGAAAAAAAAAAAAAAAATAGAGAACCTGGTTTCAAGGAAGCATTATTGGAGAAATTATAGATGCCAAGGTACCAATGATGAATGACATGTCTAGCAGATAATCCCCAGTGAAGAAAATTGTCGAAGATTAAGCTTTGAGGACAAAGCTTTTCAAGAAGGAGGCAATGTTATGAATATAATTCATAACAGTTCTAATTAATAAGGTTATTAAGAGTTAAATAGGGATTATGTAAAATAGTTATTAGGTTAATGAAAGGGCATGTCTAAAAGGTGTGCCCATTCGTGAAAAGGCACCTGCATGGGTATAAAAGCAGGCCTTATTGTAAACATTCAAATCATCTTATCTTATCATATACATTTTAATAAAATATTATTATTTAAATACCTCTTGCGTATTTTTGCTATTAAAAGCCAACAAATCTATAGTTTTGCTGCTACACATATGATGTATTTGTATAATATAAGGGAAATTATTTCACTTTGAAGACATTTTTAGTCTCTCTTTTAGAGAATCCAACCATTTTATACAATGCCATTTGAAGAAAAAACTCCGAACAAACACATTTTCATCTCTCGGATACTCTTGAATCTTGGAGAAGTTGGTTATTCATAAACCTCATGGTCAACAGAGTTTGGTTACTAATTGGGGGCCTTTTTCTCTCGAACTTGTGGAAATAAAGGAATAAAATTATGTTTACAAATCAAAGGTCTTCAATCCAGTTGGTTTGGAAATCCTCCATTCTCAACAATTGTCATGTTGTACCAACAGCTAGGTATATATATTCTTAATGATATAGATGAACTCCATGTGAAGACATATGAGGTTGATTTGAATGCCAAGAAATTTAATAAGGGGCCTTGGTCATGGGCAAAGGTAGATCATGGTTCGGGTCTTTTAATACCTGTTGCCATGCCTTTAGGAGCGGTCATCATTGTTGCTGAACATAAAATAGTTTATTGCAATGCATCTGTTTCCACTGCAATTACCAAATGTATGTCTATTACTAAAGTGTATGTCAGACTTGACTATTGTAGATACCTGTTGGGTGACGACACAAGCAAGCTCTATTTACTTTCCATAATTCATGAAGATGAGCATATGATTACTAGTCTAGATTTACGCTTTCTGGGCAGGACATGTGCTGCTTCAACAATATCTTACCTAGGTGATGAAATTTTTATACGTTGGGTCTAGGTATGGATATTCACAAATTATAAAATTTCATCTTCAACGAGCTAATGCTGCTACAAGTAGTTCAAATGTGAAAGTTGTGGAAACATTTGTACATTTTGGGATCTCGTAGACCATTATATCATACCGGGATAGTAGGTTCCCAAACACATTCTAGTAAAGCCTTTGGTCATTATTGGACACCAAGTTCAGCAAGTCAACTGCATTCCATACCCAGATTGATGGCCAGACAAAGGTTTTCAACAGGATGATCATGCACATAGTGTGCATTTACAACTCCAAGCATCCATGAATATGGATTGAGAGCCTTCCCTATGTGCAACACAACTATAAGAGAGCTCTCCATAACTTGACGAACTGTAACCCCTTTCACGTGGGTCTAGGATTTCAAACGTTGTGCCTAATATATGTTCCCATGCCTCATGCGACTACACAGAAAAAATCCACACCCAGTGTTCAATGTGGACCGCCTTCGACCATACTTTCCACCATTCCTGGACACATCAGACATTGTCGAACAATTTACACCAACTAAGCTCAACCTAGAATACCTGGAACAACCCACAAATGATTGGATCATGGACACACAAATTAAAAACACTTTTCAATAGAGGATCCAGCTATATTAGGTTGTCAAAGCTTAGCAAATCGTGCACCATGGAAAGTGCCTCACTAGGGACCAAGTTTAGAAGAAGTTTCCCCATCTCATGGATACACTCAACGCAATGGGGACCATTACTTCCTAAGTGGGGAGAAATGATCCAAGTGGATATTGGTGGCCACATGTCTATTCCACTTGGACCCTAACACTGTTTCTTTTAGTTTCCTTAATTGTAGCATAATTTATTATTTTTGGTAGTTTTTCACGTCTTGAACTTTTAGAGTTGTTATGAGGCCGTAAAAGACGGTTTTTTGGAAAACATGAATACTTGAATACTATAATAGTGTAGACTATAATACTTGTAGTCAAAACTTTTAGTCCTTGGATAGATATTTTTAACGAGGTATCGTACGCATCAAACGTAGATCGTATGCCAAAGTTAGGACCCTGAGAAGTAGATGTACCAATTAATTATACCAACAAGGTCGACAAACTTTAGACACTCCATTTCTTAGGGTTAGGTTTTTAGATGTTTAGGGTTTTCCCTTGTTTCTCAATAATAAAAAGACCATGGAGCCTCATTGTAACATGGTTCGAAGGCCTGTAGTCATCACATCTCTTTTAAGAGATAAGCTACCAGTGCTCGAGCTAGTTTATTTTAATTCTACTAGTAAACAATTTTTAGTATTTGTTATTAACGAATTGAAGTTTAGCTTTTTATGTAGATCTGTGCTTTTGTTTGACTCTGTATTTCATTTTGTTCGTGCATAAATCTGGATCAAAAATTAAATTAAAACTTAACTTTACTAATTGACTAATGTGTGAAGAAAGGTTTGATGAGTTTGTCCACATAGATGTTTGTGATTTAAATGAAGGGGATTCCAAAATTTGGCTCTTCTCGGAAATTTTTGGGGCTATTGTAACTTCTAGAACACATTAATTTAATAATTAATTAACTATTTAAACATTTATTATGGATAATAAATATTTAATAATCATACATGTTTTATTAAATTGAAAGAATCGTTGAAATTGTTATTTTTTAATCATATAAATGTTAACCTTATCCACTTTAATACTTGAATATAATAATTATTATAAAAAAAAAAATATGATGTGTTTTTCTCATTTAATTTAAAATACTATTTTTGTTTATTTAAGTGGATTTAATGGTTAAAAGTATGTATTTTTTTGATAAAAAGAGTTAAAGTTTCAAATTCAAATGAATTTTGATATGTATGTCTTTGTAATTATTATTCTTATTATTTTTAAGTTAGATATACTAATAACTTATAACCACTCTAGCTGAACGTCAGCCACATGACTGTAAAATAAGTTTAACTTGTAGGTATACGAAAAGTCATATGTTCTCCTTGGAATGGTGTGACTTTCGGTGTCGTTTTTACGATCATAAATTTTCCTCTTCGAGCAGAGAACGGGAGGTGAGTTGCAAAATAATCGTCATACGAAATAATATATAGATATATTGACAGGTATTTCTTCATAATTGGAGTGATCTTGTAATTTGGGTTCGATTTGGTGTGGCCTGGATCTTACTAAAAAGGTTAGTCGATACAGAATACAAATAGTAGTGCAACAAGAGAAGATGAGTACCTGGAATTATGTTGTGACTGCTCACAAGCCCACCACTGTGACCCATTCCTGCGCCGGAAACTTTATTGGTCCTCACGACATTAACCTCATCATAGCAAAATGTACACGAATTGAGATCCATTCTCTTTGCACCAATGCCAACCGTCGTTTGCAACAAATTGTAGAAGCACCAATCTATGGCTAAATTGTGGCGCTGGAGCTTTTAAGACCTAATGGGCAGCAACAGGATTATCTTTTTATTTCAACAGAAAAATATAAGTTCTGTATTCTTTAGTGGGATGTTGAATCTGGTCAGTTTATCACGAGGGCAACGAGAGATGTCACGGATCCTATTTGCAGGTGTCCTGCAGAGAATGGGTAGATTGGTATCATTGATCCACATTGTAGGGCCATAGAATTCCACGCCTATGAGAATATCTTCAAATTTATACCATTAGAATATGACAATGGGTTGTTACAACCCACGGACTCTTTCGATATCTGGTTTGAGACGAATATTTTAGTTTTGGATATCAATTTCTTGTATGGTTGTTTGAAACCAAAAATTGTCGTGTTGTACCAACAACTAGGTATATCTATTCTTCATGATATAGATGAACTCCATGTGAAGACATACGAGGTTGATCTGAATGGAAAGAAATTTAATAAGGGGCCTTGGTCATGGGCAAAGGTAGATCATGGTTCTGGTCTTTTAATACCTATTGCCATCCCTTTAGGAGGGGTTACCATTATTGTTGAACATAAAATAGTTTATTGCAATGCATCTATTTCCATTGCAATTTCCAAATGTATGTCTATTACTAAAGCGTCAAGACTTCGTTGCTCCCTTCAAATCAAAATTTTGAATTTTTGTCCTTCTTCTATTCTGTTTGCAGTTGGAATTAATTTCCAACACTCCCCCTCAATTACAACTGTTGTTCTCTTGCATAGCCAGACATTTTCTGAGATAATTAAAACTTTTATGCCCCAATGGTTTTGTCAATATGTCAGCAAACTGCTCCTTTGTTCTGCAATGCTTCAGAACAATTTCACCATTGTTCACTAAATCTTTGATGTAGTGATACTTTGCATCAATGTGCTTGGTTCTCTTATGAAACACTGAATTCTTGGATAAAGCTATAGCTGAGCTATTATCACAATAAATTGTTGTGCCTTTTACCTGTTCATGACACAAACTTCTCAACATTCTTCTCATCCAAACTGCTTGACATGTTGTTGTTGTAGCTGCCACATACTCTGCCTTTGTTGTTGATAAAGAAACTATTGGTTGCTTCTTGGAAGCCCATGAAATGGCTCTTGATCCCATATGGAAAACATATCCAGAGGTGCTTTTCCTGTCATCTACACTTCCAGCCCAATCACTGTCAGTGTAGCCAATCAATTCATAATTTTCTGAAGTGGTGTATAGAATACCATACCTTTTCATTCCTTTCACATACCTCAGAATTATTTTTGCTTCTTGCCAATGTGTCTCCTTTGGCCTTTCCATGAATCTGGAAATTAAACTCACAGCATGCATAATATCAAGCCTAGTTGTAGTCAAATGCATAAGGCTGCCAACTATGCTCTTATACAAACTTGGATCGAAATCCTTGTTGTTGTCTTCTTTGCTCAATTTTAACCCCATGACAGTTGGAGTTACAGTTGCCTTGTTGTTCTGCATGTTGAATCTTTTTAACACTTCTTCAACATATTTTTCTTGGGAAATAAAAATCCCATTTTCATTTTTCTCTACTTATATTCCAAGAAAATATCTCAAAAAACCCAAATAAATCATTTCAAATTCACTCTTCATGACTGCTTTAAAATTAGCAATGAGAGAAAATTCATTGCCAGTAAATATTAAATCATCTACATATAAAATAACAATAATAATCTTACCATCATTTTCTTTTATGTAGAGTGTGGGTTCTCCATCACATTTCTCAAATCCATTTTTAGTCAGATAAGCATCTATCTTGTTGTACCATGCTCTTGATGCTTGCTTCAGCCCATAAAGAGCCTTCTTCAACTTGCATACTTTTTTCTCTTGGCCTTCAATCTCATAGCCTAGAGTTTTTTCAACATATACCTCTTCTTTCAACACTCCATTCAGGAATGCAAATTTCACATCCATTTGGTAAACCTTCCACTTGTGTTGTGCGGCAATGGAAAACACTGCTCTTACTGTTTCCATCCTTGCAACCGGTGCAAAGGTTTCTTCATAATCTCTTCCTTGTTGCTGCTTGTAGCCTTTGACAACAAGTCTTGCTTTGTGCCTTTCAATCTTGCCTTCAAAATTGCTCTTGGTCTTGTAGGCCCATTTTACTCCACTGACTTCTTTACCTTTAGGGAGGTCCACTAACTCCCATGTATTACTCTTTTCTATTGCACCAATCTCTTCGTTCATTTCTTCAATCCATTTTTCTTCTTTTACAGCTTCTTCAAAATGAATTGGGTCATCAACATGACAATATAAAGAAAATAAAGAGTTCAGACCAGAATTATCATTTACCTCTTCTTGTTCAAAAATATCACTCAGATTTCTGAATCTCGATCTTCTTGGTGTACTGGGAGTTCCATTTGAAATCAAGGGAGTTTCAGTTCCTCATGGTGTGCTTGAAGAACTTGCACTTCCTTGATTTCTCAAGGTTGTTCTATTTCCAACTTGTGGTGTGGTTTGTTGTGCTTGTGGTGGTGGAGGAGGAGCCACCAAGGAGGGATTGTTTGATGTTGTCCCTTCCTCTTCTTCTTCATGAGACACACATGTCTTCACATTCATTGTTTTC
Source organism: Pinus albicaulis (assembly GCA_034641835.2). Classification (NCBI taxonomy): domain Eukaryota; kingdom Viridiplantae; phylum Streptophyta; class Pinopsida; order Pinales; family Pinaceae; genus Pinus; species Pinus albicaulis. The sequence continues at coordinate 1,107,079,414 of CM076572.1, read as the reverse complement.
TCTAAGCTTCCATCCCAAGCTTATTCTTCAATAAACTGCACATCTATGCTTATTATTACTTTCTTGGTGGATAGATTATAGAGTTTGTATGCCTTGGACCATCATTGTATCCAACAAAGATACACTTCTCCCCCTTGCTATCAAGCTTCTTCCTTAATTGGTCTGGGACATGTGCATAAGCCACACATCCAAAAACTTTCATGTGAGTGAGAAATTGTTTTGTTCCACTCCATGCTTCTTCCGAAACTATGTTCATGACAGCTTTGGTTGGGCATCTATTCAAGATATACACTGCACAATTGACAGCTTCAACCCAATACTCATTTGGAAAATGTTTTGCCTTCAACATACTTCTGACCATGTCCATAATGGTCATATTATTCCTTTCTGCAACATCGTTTTGCTGAGGTGTGTACCTTGTGTTAAACTGCTTATGTATGCCATTCTCCCTACAGAAAAGTAGGAACTCTTTGGAGATGTATTCTCCACCTCTGTCGGTTCTTAGCACTTTGATATAGTGCCCACTCTTCTTCTCAACAAGAGATTTGAAGTGGCAGAACTATTCAAACACTTCACTCTTCTGTTTCAAGAAATACACCCATGGCTTTTTGGTGTAGTCATCTATGAATGTCAAGACATATTTGTTGCCAGCTAAAGATGGTGTTTGCATTGGTCCACACAAATCACAATGGAAAATCTCTAAGGGTGTCTTTGCCCTTATACTCTTCCCTCCTGGAAATATTTCTCTATGTTGTTTACCCAAGATGAAGCCTTCACAAAGGCTGTCCGGTTTCTCAATCAGTGGTAATCCTTTTACCATTCCTTTTCTGTGCAACAATTTCAGGCCTTCGAAATTGAGATGTCCAAATCTCAAGTGCCATAACCAATTTTCATCTTTCACTTCCTCTTGAAAGACCTCTTGTGTTACAGCTGCTACATTTCTTCTTTCCTTCAAGTCTGTTCTGAGCTTGAGAGGAAACATTATATTGCTTGTCATCTGCACCTCTGTAATGGCTTTCTTGCTTGGAGGTATGTCCATGATTGTACACACATCATCTTTAAAGAATACATTGTAGCCCTTTTTTATGAGCTGTCCAATGCTCAAAAGATTACATTTCAAGCGAGGTACATAATATACATCTGGCACAAATTTTTGTTCTCCTTTTCTTATCAGGATACTTACTCTACCTTTTCCCTTGATAGAGATCTTACTATCAGTCCCTGTTGTTACTTCAGACTTAACATTTTCATCAAGATTGGCATACATTTCTATGTTTCCAGTTATGTGGTTACTACAACCTGAGTCTAAGAACCATACATCATCTTGTTTATCTTGTGCTACATTACATGTTAACAACACATTCTTCTGGTTCTTTTCTTCTTTTGTAAAATTAGCATTCTGCCTATTATTCATGTAATTTTTATTTTTCCTACATTCATTGGCATAGTGCCCACATTTCTTGTAATAATGACATTGGACTTGGGATTTATCATGCCTTCGTCCATGTGCTTGATTTTGTCCACCTTGTTGGCTACTGCCTCGACCTTGGTTATGATTTTGATTGTTGCCCCTTCCACTCGTGTTTGCAGGGTTGTTTCTTCCTCTGTTTTGGCTTCTGCCTCTTCCTTGGTTGTTTGATCTTCCTCGCCCTTTGCTTTGGCTAAAATAATTTTTTGTCTTGAAAGCTTGTTCCAATGAGGAATTTGTTCCTCTGTTCAGTCTATGTTCATGAGACATCAGGGATGCACTAATCTCGTCCACTGTAAATAGTGAGAGATCCTTTGTCTCTTCTATTGCCACTACAATGACATCAAATCTTGAGGGTAGACTTCTCAATATTTTCTCCACTATTCTTCTTTCTTCAAGTGTCTCTCCATGAGACCTTATCTAGGTAACCAACCCAATAACATTAGTGAAGAATGAGTCTATGGTGTTAGACTCTTGCATATAGAGAGTTTAAAAATCTCTCCTCAAAATTTGCAACTTTGTTGTCTTCACCTTCTCCATATCTTGATAGGTTGTTTTGAGAATATCCCATGCATCCTTGGATCTCTTAGCTGCTACAATCCTTGGAAATATGCTATCATGCACTGCTTGATAGAGATAGAAGAGGGCTTTTGAGTCCTTCTTCCTATTACTCTTTAGCAAATCTTTCTATGCCTGTGTTAAGGCATTAAGCGCTTTTTCATCTGCTGGTTCTTCTAAACCATATTCAATAAGCTCCCATAAATCTTGAGAGGCAAACAGGGCTCTCATTGTGATTTCCCAATAGTCATAGTTCTTCCCATTGAACTGTGGGAGTTGAGTATTTCCCATACTCATGCTTGTGTTGGCTCCTACCATTGCTAGCTTTTTGAACTATGCAGTAAAAACTTGATTGTGTTTCTCGAATAAACTTTCTCACTGACTTACTGAAACCTTCACTCTCCTGGAAAACTGCTTCAACAAACTTCTTCTTCCTTTTCCTACAGATTATTTGACAACTTCAAAGAGCTTGGACTAGCTCCGATACCATGTTGGAAATTTATGATAATTTCGAACATACAGAGAGGAATAAAACAATTCCTCAACTCAACACATAGATTTGAAAATAAGGATAGAGATGTGGAAAAAAAGATGGAGTAAAACTTTGTATTTCATTAAACTTGAAAATTTTTAGAAAATACAATCTTTCATCAGAACTACAGTTCTGGATTAATCAAAATATTCCTCACTGTGTTTTTCATTTGCTGCTTTCACACAGTACCCAGTCTTCTGTTGTGGCAACACATAGTCTCCTTTGCGGCAACACCCAGTTCTAGTTGCAGCAAAACACATAAGAATTTATTTTACTTCTACACACACAACTTCAGTTGCGGAAACACACAGTCTTAGTTGCGGCAACACACAGGGTTTGCTTTGCTACTACAAAACACAGCACTTCAAGCTTTCTCTGTTTTCTGCTCTCTGTATTCACTCTGCTTACACGCAGCTTTTACAACTCTACTCTCTCTCTCTCTCTCTCTGCACTCTAACAAATACTATTTTCTATCAAATTGTAAAACTCTATGACATAAAACTTTAAAATTCAAAATTCAAATTCTATCCTTTTGCGCTCCTTTTCAAATACAGGTAGGTGGGAGGCAACGTGGTGCAGACCACGATTTGATGGATCGGGAGATGGTTGCGGCCATGCTACTGATACAGGGATTTAAACCCGAAAATTTAATGCGTGGTTGAGTGTAAAAATAAGTCAAGACTTCGCTACTCCCGTCAAATAAAAAATTTGAATTTATGTTCATCTTCTGTTCTGTTTGTAGTTGGAATTAATTTCCAATAGTTTGATGTATCTTTCCTTGACCGAAATCCTTCTAGTGATAATCCCGATCGGAGTGAATTTGCAGCTGTTGGACTGTGGAAAGACAATACTGTAAGGATTTACTCTCTTCCCAATTTAAAGTTGCTAATTATAAGCTCCACCTTTGCAGAAAATGTTCCACCTCAGTCTATTCTTCTTTGTAGATTTGAATGGACTCCATACTTTCTATGTGGTCTTGGCGATGGGAATTTATATGAGTTTAAAATTGATATAAGCAATGGAAAGAAAGAGCTTTCTGTTATGAACAAGATCCAATTCGGTACAAAAGCAATTAACTTTACCACGTTTCGCTCTAAAAACAAGACACATGTTTTTGTATCATCAGAGTTGCGTGCAGTAATTTACATTGACAACTGTACTTTGGCACATATGAATGTCCATTTCAAAAAATTTAGTCACATGTGTTCTTTCAATACAATTTCTTTTCCTGAGACCGTTGTGATTGTAAAGGAAGAAAACCTTATTATTAGGTCAATATATGACATTCAGAAACTTCATGTCTCCTCTGTACCTCTTGGGGAACTGCCCTATCGTATTTTTTATCAGGAGCAGTCTCACACAATCGTTGTTTGCACTGAGAAAAAGAGCGAACAATTTGGTGCATCTCAAAAAAAGAGAAAAAGAACCAACAATATTAATGATTACGATGAGAGAAAAAGAGCCAACAATTTCAATTTCGTGCGTCTCTTCGATGATAAAAAACTTACATGTGACATGTGAACTAAAAGACTAATTAATTGGATTATTTTTATGTGTAACTATGATTTAAGGGATATGTCCTTATCTTCAAAAGTGTGTTTGTCATTAAATTTCATATATTTATTTATGGTTAGTATTGCTTATTTTCAATTTCTTTGAATATGAATTTAGAGTGGGGAATATAAATGGCATGATAAGTCACTTAACATGGTGACATGAGGATTTTAATATTTGATATTGGAAATGGATGCTAAGAATTTTAACACATGTGACATGTTTGACAAAAATGTGTAAATCTTAAAACATTTAGCATATTGATAAAATTAGTTATTACATCTAATTCACACAAAATAGAATTTTAATATTTTTAACTTAAATTCCATTTTTTCATTGAGGTATTTGATTTATTTGCAAGGAAATATAGGGGGTGGTAGTTAAGGAGGGAGGGAGACAAAGATATAGTTGGAGAGGTAAGAGAAGGAGTGATAAAGGGGAGATGATCGAACGATGGATAAACCCCTCTCTCTCCCCCCTCTAGCACATTGGATAAACCTCGAATGAATATTCCATCGAAAAAAATTGTGGATGATCAAACAATGATGGATTTTCTTGTAGATGGATGATCAAACGATGATGGGGCATCTTTTCTTGTAGATGGATTTTTTTGGATCTCGTAGACGATTATATCATACCAGGATTGTAGGTTCCCAAACACATTCTAGTCAGGCCTTTGGTCATTATTGGACACCAAGTCAACTGCATTCCATCCCCAGATTCATGACCAGACAAAGGTTTTCAACAGGATGATCGTGCACATACTGCGCATGTACAACTCCAAGCATCCATGAATATGGGTTGAGAGCCTTCCCTATGTGCAACACAACTATAAGAGAGCTCTCCATAACTTGACGAACTGTAACCCCTTTCACGTGGGTCTAGGATTTCAAACATTGTGCTTGATAGATGTTTCCATGCCTCATGCGACTACAAAGAAAAAATCCACACCTAGTGTTCAATGTGGACCGCCTTCGACTATAATTTCCACCATTCTTGGACACATCAGACACTGCCGAACAATTGACACCAACTAAGCTCAACCCATAATACCTGGAACAACCCACAAATGATCGGATCATGGACACACAAATTAAAAACACTTGTCAATAAAGGATCCAACTATATTAGGTTGCCAAAGCTTAGCAACTCGTGCACCATGGAAAGTGGCTCACTAAGGACCAATTTTAGCATAAGTTTCCCCATCTCATGGATACACTCAACGCAATGGGGACCATTACTTCCTAAGTGGGGAGGATTGATCCAAGTGGATATTGGTGGCCACATGTCTATTCCACTTTGACCCCAACACTGTTTCTTTCAGTTTCCTTAATTGTAGCATAATTTATTATTTTTGGTAGTTTTTCACGTCTTGAACTTTTAGAGTTGTTTTGAGGCCATAAAATACTGTTTTTTGGAAAACGTGAATACTTGAATACTATAATAGTGTAGACTATAATACTTGCAGTCAAAATTTGTAGTCCTCAGATAGATATTTTTAATGAGGTATCGTACGCATCAAACGTAGATCGTATGCCAACGTTAGGACCCTGAGAAGTAGATGTACCAACTAATTATACCAACAAGGTCGACAAACTTTTGACACTCCATTTCTTAGGGTTAGGTTTTTATATGTTTAGGGTTTTACCTTGTTTCTCAATAATAAAAAGGCCTTGGAGCCTCATTGTAACATGGTTCGAAGGCATGTAGTCATCACATCTCTTTTAAGAGATAAGCTACCATTGCTCGAGCTAGTTCATTTTAATTCTACAAGTAACCAATTTTTAGTATTTGTTATTAATGAATTGAAGTTTAGTTTTTTATGTAGCTTTGTGTTTTTGTTTGAATCTGTATTTCATTTTGTTCGTGCATAAATCTGGATCAAAGATTAAATTAAAACTTAACTTTACTAAGATAAAATTCTTAACTTTACTAATTGATTAATGTGTGAAGAAAGGTTTGATGAGTCTGTCCACATAGATGTTTGTGATTTAGATGAAGGGGATTCCAAAATTTGGCTCTTCTTGGAAATTTTTGGGGCTATTGTAACTTCTAGAACACATTAATTTAATAATTAATTAACTATTTAAACATTTATTATGGATAATAAATATTTAATAATCATACATGTTTTATTAAATTGAAAGAGTGGTTGAAATTGTTATTTTTAACCACATAAATGTTAATCTTATCCACTTTAATACTTGAATATAATAATTATTATAAATAATAATAAAAATGATGTGTTTTTCTCATTTAATTTAAAGTAATATTTTTGTTTATTTATGTGGATTTAATGGTTAAAAGTATGTATTTTTTTGATAAAAAGGTTAAAGTTTCAAATTCAAATGAATTTTGTTATGTGTGTCTTTGTGATTATTATTCTCATTGTTTTAAGTTAGATATACTAATAACTTATAACCACTCTATTATTATATACCTTATCATTCTATACCTTATCACATGGGTTCAATATGTCTTGAGCATTGACCTCACTATTTTAAGCCTTATCACATGGTGCTGCCAATACCTCTAAAGCATTGAACTAGTCAATATGTCTTGTGCATTAACCTCGACATTTTAAGCCTTATCACATGGGGCTGCCAATAAAAGCATTGAACTCATCATTTTAAACCTTATAACATGGTGAACTCATCATTTTTAACCTTATCACATGGGACCAATATGTCTAAAACATTAGAGTGAAACCAATATATTTTAAGCCTTATCACATGGGGCTGCCAAATAAAAGCATTGAACTCATCATTTTTAACCTTATCACATGGCACCAATATGTCTAATGCCTTATCACATGGGACCAATATGTCTAAAGCATTAGAGTGAAACCAATATGTCTAAAGCACTAGACTGAAGGGTTACCTACTCTTCATATCTTATCACAATAGCTTAAATATGTAAAGTTAATAAATAAAAAGAACCAACAAATTAGACTATTAACATAAAATCTAAGCTCCCAAAAAAATTTATGTAACCATGGACATAAAAGCTAAACTCAAAAAAATATTATATAATTGTTGGTTCTAATGGTTTGGGGTTGTTGGTTGTTTAAGGCTAGCTGAATGTCGGCCACATGACTATAAAATAGGTTTAACTTGTAGGTATACAAAAAGGCATATGTTCTCCTTAGTATGGTGTGACTTTCGGTGTAATTTTTATGATCATAAATTTTCCTCTTCGAGCAGAACAGAAGGTGAGTTGTAAAATAATCGTCATCCGAAATAATATATAGATATATTGACAGGTAGTTCTTCAGAATTGGAATGATCTTGTAATTTGGGTTCGATTTGGTGTGGCCTGGATCTAACTAAAAAAGTTAGTCGATACAGAATACAAAGAGTAGTGCGAGAATAGAAGATGAGTACCTGGAACTACGTTGCGACTGCTCACAAGCCCACCACTCTGACCCATTCCTGCACCGGCAACTTTACTGGTCCTCACGACATTAACCTCATCATAGCAAAATGTACACGAATTGAGATCCATTCTCTCTGCACCAACATCAACCACCGCTTGCAACAAATTGTAGAAGCACCAATCTATGGCCGAATTGCGGCGCTGGAGCTTTTCAGACCTAATGGGCAGCAACAGGATTATCTTTTCATTTCAACAGAAAAATATAAGTTCTGTGTTCTTCAGTGGGATGCTGAATCTGGTCAGTTTATCACGAGGGCAACGGGAGATGTCACGGATCGTATTTGCAGGCGTCCTGCAGAGAATGGGCAGATTGGTATCATTGATCCACATTGTAGGGCTATAGGATTCCACGCATATGAGGATCTCTTCAAAGTTATACCACTGGAATATGACAATGGGTTATTACAACCCATAAGGGACTCTTTCGATATCCGGTTTGAGACGAATATTTTAGTTTTGGATGTCAAGTTCCTCTATGGTTGTTTGAAACCAACAATTGCCGTGCTGTACCAACAACTAGGTATATCTATTCTTAATGATATAGATGAACTCCATGTGAAGACATACGAGGTTGATCTGAATGCCAAGAAATTTAATAAGGGGCCTTGGTCGCGAGCAAAGTTAGATCATGGTTCTGGTCTTTTAATACCTGTTGCCATGCCTTCAGGAGGGGTTATCATTATTGCTGAACATAAAATAGTTTATTGCAATGCATCTGTTTCCATTGCAATTTCCAAATGTATGACTATTACTAAAGCGTATGACAGAGTTGACGATTGTAGATACCTGTTGGGTGACGACACATGCAAGCTCTATTTACTTTCCATAATTCATGAAGATGAGCATATGGTTACTGGTCTAGATTTACGTTTTCTGGGCAGGACATGTGCTGCTTCAACAATCTCTTACCTAGGTGATGAAATTGTATACGTTGGCTCTAGGTATGGAGATTCACAGCTTATAAAACTGTATCTTCAACCAGCTAATGCTGCAAGTAGTTCAAATATTGTGGAAGTTGTGGAAACATTTGTAAACATCGGTCCCATCATGGACTTTAGTGTTGTTGATATTGATAAGAGACCAGGTGCAGGGGCACAAATTGTAACTTGTTCAGGAGTATACAACCATGGTTCCCTTCGCAGACTCAGATATGGCGTTGGATTCAACGTGAAGGCATCTCAAAACATTGCAGGCATCAAGGGAATATGGTCATTAAAACCATCTTCAACTCCTGACATCTTTGATCGTTTTTTTGGTCGTTAGCTTCGTTGTTGAGACCCGCATTCTTTGGATGAACTCAGAGAATGAGCTAGAAGAAACAGAAATACAAGGATTTGCCAGAGATGCTCAAACATTATTTTGTCGCAATGCTGTACATGACCAGCTTGTTCAGATAACATCCAGTTTTGTGAGGTTAGTAAGTGCGTCTTCTAAAAATGCTATTGTTTGAATGGAGAACACCTCATGGATTATCCATAATCCTAGGAACAGCCAATGCTACTCAGATTTTAATAACCACTAAAGGGGGTCATCTATTCTACTTGGAAATTGGAAAGGAAACACTGGTAGAGATGAAACATTTGGAAATTGAGTTTGATGTATCTTGCCTTGACCTAAATCCTTGTGGTGATAATCCCGATCGGAGTGAATTTGCAGCTGTTGGACTGTGGAAAGACAATAGTGTAAGGATTTACTCTCTTCCCAATTTAAAGTTGCTAATTACAAGCTCCAACTTTGCAGAAAACGTTCCACCTCGGTCTGTTCTGCTTTGTAGATTTGAAGGGACTTCATACTTGCTATGTGGTCTTGGCGATGGGAATTTATATGAGTTCAAAATTGATATGAGCAATGGAAAGAAAGAGCTTTCTGTTATGAACAAGATCCAGTTCGGTACAAAAGCAATTAACTTTACCACGTTTCGCTCTAAGAACAAGACGCATGTTTTTGTATCATCGGAGTTGCCTGCAGTAATTTACAGTGACAACTGTGCATTGGCACATATGAATGTCCATTTCACAAAAGTTAGTCACATGTGTTCTTTCAATACAATTTCTTTTCCTGACACCGTTGTGCTTGTAAAGGAAGAAAACCTTATTATTGGGTCAATGGATGACATTCCGAAACTTCATGTCTCCTCTGTACCTCTTGGGGAACTGCCCTATCGTATTTGTTATCAGGAGCAGTCTCACACACTCGCAGTTTGCACGGAGAAAAAAGGGCGAACAATTTGGTCCGTCTCAGAAAAAGAGAAAAAGAACCAACAATATTAATGATTACGATGAGAGAAAAAAGAGCCAACAATTTCAATTTCGTGCGTCTCTTCGATGATAAAAAAACTTGTAAATGTTTCATCATTTTCACTTAATGCTAATGAACAAACATGTTGCATACTGAGTTGTTCATTCACGAGTGACAGAAATTTCTATTATTGTGTGGGGACAATGTATATGAATGATGAGCAAAGTGAAGATGAACCAACGAGTGGTCGAATTTTGGTATTTTTAGTTAAAAATGGGCAACTCCAACTCGTTAGTGAAAAGGAGACAAAGGGTGCGGTATTCAATCTCAATTCATTAGATGGAAAATTGCTTGCAGGAATCAACCAAAAAGTCGAGTTATACAAATGGATAACCCATGATGATGATGGTGGTTCGGGAGAGCTTGAATGTGAATGTGTACATTGTGGTCATATTGTTGCTCTCAGAGTTCAAACTCGTGGTAGTTTTATCGCAGTTGGTGATTTACGACAATCTATATATGTGTTGGAATACAACACATCTGGTGCCGGAAGTGCATTGAGAGAGACGGCTCGTGACGAAAGTGAAAAATGGATGACGGCAGTTGAATTTTTGGATGATGATATATACTTGGGGGCAGAAACCAATTTGAACCTCTTTACAGCCAGGAAAAGTACTGAAAGTGTAGGACAATTGGAAATTGAAGGTGAATACCATGTGGGAGAGTTTGTGAACAGGTTTAGGCATGGATCTCTTGCTCTGCCTCATGTGTCTCGCTCAGAAGAAGAATGCGGCCATATTCCTTCAGTTATATTTGGGACACGTAGCGGTATGATTGGTGTTGTTGCATCCCTTCCCGAGCGACAGTATCATACTCTGGAGAAATTGCAAGAGAACCTTGTGAATGTAGTCGAAGGAGTAGGTGGGTTAAGCCATGAGCATTGGCGTTCATTCAGCAATGAAATGGAGACTCGAAAAGCCAAAAAGTTTTTGGATGGCGATTTCATTGAGTCATTTCTGGACCTCAATACAGATCAGAAAGAAGAGATGGCAACTGCCATGAATGTTTCTGAAGAGGAGCTCTCTTGTCTGGTGGCACGCCTTAAGAGATTACATTGATTTTTATGAATCTTCAAGCTGTTGATTGGCGTTATTGATTTATGGTAGTTGATTGGGTGACCTGAATCGCCATTTTGACTGTTACATTTAATAATTTACAATTTGACATGTCTTACTATGTTGATCTTGTTGGCTTCCCATATAATGAACTAAACTGCCATTATTGACTTATGGTAATTGATTGGGTGACCTGAGTCATGATTTGACTATTATATTTAATTATAAACAAGTTTACGTGATTGTTATATTTAATTATAAACAATTTTACATCCCTTGTTATGTTGATTTGATTAGCTTCATAGATAATGAAATTTAGTATTGACTTATAGTAATTTATTGGTTTACTTGAGCTAATATTATAGTATTGACTTAGAATAATTAATTGGATTATTTGATGAAGAGTGAACTAAAAGACTAATTAATTGGATTATTTTTATGTGTAACTATGATTTAAGTGATATGTCCTCTTCAAAAATGCGTTTGACATTAAATTTCATACATTTATTTCTGGTTAGTATTGCCTATTTTCAATTTCTTTGAATATGAATTTAGAGTTGGGAATATAAATGGCATGATAAGTCACTTAACATGGTGACATGAGGATTTTAATATTTGATATTAGAAATGGAGGCTTATATGTGATATGTTTTTTATATAATGACAAAAATGTGTAAAATCTTAAAACATTTAGCATATTGATAAAATTAGTTACTACATTTAATTCACACAAAATGGAATTTTAATATTTAAAAACATAAATTGTATTTTTTTGATTGAGGTATTTTATTTATTCAAAATAAAAATGACAATTTATTACATATATAAAGACCATAAATGTCATGACATTGATATTATATGTGGGAATGCCAATGGAAAATACAAAAGAAGGTACCTATTAGAATTATAGATGGAAGGATCACATTGTTCATCAATTTCTTCCATTTCATAACTAGAAACATCAAGATCGTCATCATTGCCACCACCATCTTTTCTTTCTCTCTATCTAATCCAAGACGTGCAAATATTGGTGTTGAGGGTGACCACTTAAGAAGGTTAAGATCATCAAATATGAATGGCTCTTACATTGATTCATCAAGAAATACATCCCACATCTTTTTCTTGAATTTAACCACTCTTCCCTCGTATTGTATATAAGAAGGTAGTTGCTTGTGTCTAATCATAATTCTCTAAATCTTCTAGTGTAAGTGAAAAACTCTTTGAATCCCTCCACATCCTCACACGTGACTATGTCTTAACATATCTTGCTCAATGTCTCCTTGGCATATATGTGCCACTCATATTGTAGTACTTGGAATTTAATTATTATGGCAAGCAATGAAAAGGTGTATGATTCTTCTTACACTCACAAACATGAATATGGTGTATATCAGTGGGGAAGATATAGGAAGAGATTGATAGAGAGGGAAGATGACATATATATAAAGAGAGAGAGAGATTTTGAGAGAGTTTGTGATGGGAGAAGAGATGAGAGAGTGAGGGAGAGAGGAGAGCGGGAGGGAGGAGAGAGAAGGAAAGGAGGAGAGAGAGATTGGGGGAGTGGAGATGGGGTGAGGGAGAGAGGGAGAGACAGAGTTGATGTGGGTTGTTGTGAAGGAAGGAATGAGGGAGCAAGGAGATATAGGGGGGTGTTAGTTAAGGAGGGAGGGAGACAAAGATATAATTGGAGGGGGGAGAGAAGTAGTGATAAAGGGGAGAGAAAGAGAGAGAGATCAAGGTAGAAGGATAGCTCTTGCACATGTTTATATTACTAAAATGACACTTAGCACAGCAGAACTAATACACTCCTTTCAGATCAAGGTACAAGGATAGCTCTTGGGTGAGGACAATAGTCTTTGGACTCCCTATAAGTCTTGATGGCGGATATGGTTTTATTTGGATCCCTTAGTAGCTTGGGTGGAGACTTGCTCCTTGGATTCCTGGAAGGAGAATTATTTAGCTTTCCTCTACTTGGTTGCCTTGTTACAGAGAGCTCTAGATCCCCTTACTACTTATAGGGTGAAGGTATAGCCTTTGGATTCCCTTGCTGCTTAAAGGGTGGAGGTATAGCCTTTGGATTCCCTTACTGCTTAGAGGGTGGAGGCACAACCTTTGGATTCTCATGTTGCTTCAATTGTGGAGGCATAGCCTCTGGATTCCCTTGTTTCTTAGAGGGTGGGGACACAAGCTCTAGATTACATTGCTTCTTATAGGGTGGCGGCACAAATTATGTATTCCATTGTTGCTTTGAGGGTGGGGGGACAACCTTTGGATTCCATTGCTGCTTAGAGGGTGGGGGACAACCTCTTAATTCCCTTGTTGCTTAGAGGGTGGAGGCACAACCTTTGGATTCCCTTGCTACTTAGAGGGTGGAGGAATAGCCTCTGGACTCCCTTGTTGATTAGAGGGTGGAGGCAAAGCTTGTGTATTCCCTTAACGATTAGTGGGTGGAAGCATAGCTTATGGATTCCCTAATTCACTTGAAGGGTAGATGTGGAGGACCTTTGGATTCCCCCAGACACTGACTGCATGACATATCCAGTGGGTGGAGGATGATGGTCCTTTGGAATCCCTATTTCAGTTAGAAAAATTGGTTGATCCCTTATGCACTCATAATACTCAAGATATAGAATCTGTCTCGAGGGTGGCTGCTGCAAGAAATAATTGACTATAATGTGTCTAAGGTTGGGTGGAGAGTCAAAGTCCCAATATTAGTTTCCAGTTTTACTTGCTACATAAGATAAGTATTGTAAGGACCTTAACTTACTGAATTAACAGTCATTCACAGAATTCATAAGTGTAAAGCCCTTAATTTTCAAAATTTAACTATCATTCACATAATTCATACTATAGAATTCAGAGTGGGATTTTTGAAGCAAAGTATATATCAATTGACTAATTAATACTTACCTAGAACCGTGTTTGAAGATGTTCCTGATCCGCCATGGCTCCAGCTCCCGTTACCAAACCGTCGTTTTCCTCCCAGCCTATCCGAGGTCAACCTCTCCGGTCCCCAGATCCAGAAGACAAATCTTCTGGCCCCCATGCCCAAAACTCCAAGAACAACCGAAATCACTCCATGACTCTGTTAGAACTATCGAACTCACTGCTCATGAATCACGCAGTTAGAACTCCTCTGACAGCATCTAGGATAGTTTACCCATTCACTACCCATGCCCATCAAGTTTACCCCTCTTCTCCTTTTATACACAAACTCCATTCCAAATATTTATTAAAATATCATATTTTAATAAATATCTTTGATTTCTAAAATATCTTAAAAATATTATATTTTAATAAATATCTTAGATTTATTAAAATATTATTATTTAATAAATATCTTGGTTTTATTAAAATATTATTATTTATTAAATATCTTGGATTTATTAAAATATCATCATTTATTTGCATAAGTCAATGCTTTTAATTTTCATTGAAAAAAGTATTAGTTTATATTATGATAATGGTAGATATAATTAATACATTCATTATATTATGGTGAGTTAGGGAGTTACTCAATACTTCAATAATTCGCTCCTTACTCTACATTGAGTTTCTTTTCATAATTGCTTAGTGCATGTACTAGTGTTGTACACATGACACTTGCATATGTAGCTATCATATGCAGGTCTCACATGCATGCTAATATTTTTATGTTCCATATAATTCGAGTTGGGTCGTTACATACACCCCCCCTTCAGAAAACTTCATCCCGAAGTTAAGTTTTATGTCGTATATCATTAATTATATCAATGATTAGTATAATCATATAAGGTTAGTGTATCATAGTTGAATTTTCATTTAATATGTGATAACACTTTTAACATCTATGTTTTGATCATTTATTGGTTTACCAATTTAGTAGTTACGTGTTGCCCCAACAGTGTTCCCAAGCTATTCTAGAATCATCTTATCCTCCCTAATCTCTTCCAGTCCCATCCTATTCGACCTCTATAAGAGTATGCCATGGTATCATTTTTACTGATCCAACCATCCATAAACCTAGGGGTGTTAGCGTCGCTTATGTCGACCTGATTGACCAATAGGCATCCGGCAGTCATCATCACACCGTCTAGGGGAGCGTGACTCGCACAGCCCTCCCATGACTCCAGGTTTTGGAGGATAAACGGTGGGCAACACCTCCACCCCTCCTAGTAGAACCAGGGTTAACACTCTATCATGGGATCTCAGTGCATCTCAATTGTTCTTGGAGTTTTGTCATCACGCGGTCGGTTTGGTAACGATATTATCTGCAATTTAAAACACTTGTCCACAAATTATAATATATGTATCAATATGTTCAAAACAAATTGTTACCCATATAAAAATTTCTACACATTCCAAATATGTTGCTATCTATGATATTGATCCTTGAGTTCATATAACATACTTGGTTAAAACACTTGTCCACATATGTATCAATATGTTCAAAAAAATTTGTTACCCATATAACAATTTCTGCACATTCCAAATATGTTGTTATATATGATATTTGATCCTTGAGTACATATAACATACTTGGTTATGTTTATCCAATAGGTCTGTAAATTCATTTTCACGCTGAATAATCAAGTGCAATCACTCTTTTATTTCAATCTCATCATTTTAGGTCTATATGTAAAATTATAGATACCATATCCATAACATAATTCATAATTTATATTAATATCCCCATACCAAAAATGTTTAGCAAAACTTTCTTCATATTGGTATCCATGTACTGGCAATGTTTAAGCAATTTAACATATTCTCACATGTCATAGTACAAAATGACAGTCTTAAATATCCATCCAAAACAAGGTAAGATTATACAAAAATAAGTTTTAAATGCTTATAAATATAACCCACAATTATAAATGTCATATAGAATGATCGAACATGGATATACAAATAAGGGTGTAGTCACTATGTTGTATACTATTTTAACCTATTAACCTTATAAAGTCATAAGTTGAGACTCTAAATTTAAATGGAGGGATGCTCCATCCTTGGCATATATAGAAATGAAATGAATTGAAATAAGAGCACAAAACACTTACTGTTTAGTCAAGGCATGATTTAATTTCTTGATACAGGCTAACTAAAAACTCTAAAACACAAACTACATATGGATCCAACCAATATTTTAATTCTTGTTATTTATTTGTCTTTTAATTCTAATTATCTTTGATCTATAATCTAGATCCCAAAAGATAATAATAACATTAACTTCTTTATCATGTTATTTCAACTGATCTTCAGCCTAAAATCTAGAAGCCAAGGAGTAGGGTTTTGCAGGGCTAATCATTAGGGTTATGCTGGAGATGGAGGAAGAGGTAATTGACTACTCTAAAGATCCCTTAGTGAGAGGTTTAATTTCATTGAAGGAATTTGTTACGGCTTGAAAATGCATTATTCGCTTTGCATTTATACTTGGTTACTAAGAGTGTCATGTTTTCAACAAGATGTCAATTGTTGGAAAAATAATAATTTCCTCTTTCAATAATAAATTCATAATTTACAAGATATGCATAGTCACATTATTAGTATATTACAGTTTCGACATAGTCTCTTTACTTCCAAGTTTCACCATTTAGAGTCTTAACTCTAGCCAGGATATTACTAGCTTTACCATCATAACTTAAACTATTGTTTCACTTCTATTAGATTGAATCATTTAATCTAAACACATAACACATTACTAGTAAACCCTCTCCTTATTCTTCACATTAATAGTTTTCTCATTAGTCCTTAGGTCTCATCTCATTGCCAAATGTATCTTCTTTTCTAACGGTGCACAATTATTATCTTTAATATTTATTTTTAAACATTTTCCCAGTTCGTCACTTGTTATTCTTAACAGATTAGGAGTATTCACAACTCCTTATAGGTCATTGCTTTGACCTTTACCAAATCATGTTGCTCATATCCTTAAGAAAATTCTTCTTGATAGAAAACATCTCTTCACTTCCTTATACCCAATATTCCCAATATTTCAGGTCTACTTCAATTTGAAAAGATAATATTATTAGTTTGACTTTGTTTTCTCACCTCTAGTCATCATGATTTTCTTTCCTTCTCTCTTAATGCATACACTTATTTCACTTGGAAATGTCGTTATTATTTCCCAACTTGGGTAAGACCCTATAAATAAATTTAGTAACATGGATATCAAATGTAATCTACTTATTATTTCAGGTTTTAAGACATTACGGGATAGAATTTCCTAATCATACTCCATGATGTCCATAATCCATGGATATAGTTAGTCACTTAAGGAAAATTTTATAATGTGGTTCTCCTTTTAAAGAGAGAAACCATAATAGATTTCGTCTATGCGCATAAATTATCCTATAATTGATCGACGTTATTGTAGATTCACTCTTTAATTTAATTTCATTGACTTCTTATATTGCTTTGTGAAACTTCCACTCACTCATCTTTGGTGTTATTTTGTCGATCTCAATATTCTAAGTTGATTATGATAACTAACATTTATTATCCTCATTAGAAGTTTGCCATTTCGTTCTTTTACCGTCCTCCCTAGGTACTATATTGATTATAATAGAGTAACAATGGAGATCAAACTTTGAAATTTTCCGTTGTACTCAATTGGTAACTATATTTTCTTGTTCTAATAGTGTGTTTACTACCTTATAGGGTGGTTCCTTACCATCTTAACATATGTTTCATCCACTGGTCTTCGATTGATGTGTACATTTAGTGACCTATACTTATACTTGTACCCTAAATTTTATTACTCATGATTTCTCCCAACATTTCTTGAATAGATAGTGTTTTCTTTCATCCATCAATTTACCTCAAACTAGCTTAGCCTTATATGTGGTTGTATCTTACTTTACATCTAACGGTCTTGTCATAAAGTCCCTAGTCATGCTTTCATTACCATTCTTCCTTCCTTCAAGAGTTAACTTCTTTGGAGCAACTCTGCCAACTAATCTTTATATATGCCTAAATAATTACCATGAATCATCTTATATATAGTTTCGTAATGTTATGTGCTCATCATATAGGGCTACTAGCTGGTTGGTTGTCTATAGAGGAGAAAAATTTCTCTTAATAGTGACTAACTTTTGGTGGGTAATAATTCACTTGTATGAATGTGACTTCATTCCATCAAGTAAATATTATCTCCCAATACCCTCTCTCAAGTTTTACCATACAATCAAAAGACATTAACTAAATCATTTTTTGAATGTTTCTTTTTGACAAACAATGCTTGCACTGAGTAGGGTATTGTTAATCTGCCTCATAACCCTTGTAAAGGTTTAGCTCCTAAGCCATAATCTTAATTTCCTGGATTACACCTCCGTGAACCCTCAAATATGAATCTCCTTCGCTATTGAACATCCATCCATGTTGAGTTGTATTCACAATGCCCCATCATGTGTCTCGTGACCCTCTTAAAGGTATAATTCCCAATATTCAAAAACTCCCAAACTATATATGAGCAATCATCGATACTAAGATGTATCTACACTAGATTCCTTCCTTGTCTACTAGGTGTGGGCCTCTTTTCTCATGGAAACATCTATTTCTAATATACTTGTTCTTAATAAGGTATGATGGTAAAGACTTCTTTACAATATATAAAAAAAAAATTGTAAATGTAAGCATGAAATGTCCATATGGCAATATCCCAACTACCAAGCCACCAAGGTACATAGCATAGTTAGGGTGCTTTCCAATTTTTTGGGATGATAACATGGACATAGATTTTATTCATATCAATTTAATATCATAAACACTTTTATCCATGTCAATTTTACATTTTACATCTGCTAAAATAAACACTGGGAATAATGTAACTTATAACATGTTTCTAAAGCATCACATTCCAAATGAAATGCTTTTCTGATCCCACTGCCTCAGAAGTGTAAGAAGTACATACTCTTTCTTACCAAGCTTCTTTAGGTTTCTTCCATCGCACTGTTTCCCACCGTAATTGATGTGAGTTAGTTCTTACTTGAGCAAAAAGAATCTTTGCTCTCCATGTCCAAAGCTAGCTCCAATGTACTCTTTTGTTGAAGATCACAGTGGGATTGAATTCCTAAACATAATACTTCTTTCTACGCAACTCTTTTACGATACATCCTTACAAAACTTCTCCAGCGCAATTTTTTTTTTCTTTTTCCTCTAATATTCACCATTTATTATTATTATTTATTTATTTATTTTATTATTATTATTTTTTTTTTTTCACCACCACTTTATTGAATTTATTTATTTATTTTCCCCAAACATCCCTAAAAACTTTTCCTAAATAATATTTATGTTATCTCATAAAATTTATCAATCTTATCCTAAATATATATTAATAAAATGAAAAAAATCCTATTCCCAGTCTTTACTCCTTTTTGGATCGTGACTCATTAAATTAAAAGACATATCGTGTCTACACTGAAAGTCTTGAGTAATAAACCAATTCCAAAACTCAATTGTGTAATAAAATATGAGAAGATCAGTTTACATGGTCTAAACTTGTATTATTTAATTTTATTTAGTTACCATGAAAAGATATAATAACTAAACCAAAATGCAAATTTCACATAAGCAAACACATTTTACTATATATATATATATATATATATATATATATATATATATATATATATATATATATATATATATATATATATATATATATATATATATATATATATATATATATATATATATATTTTTTGTAGATTATTGGTTGCTCAATGAAGCATGAACATTAGTACTCCTAAACAAGGGGAGTCTACCCTTGTCTCTAGGGCCTCCTAGAACTACATTGTATGTTAGTGTTATGACAAGCATCCTGGAGTCTATGACAAAACCTCCTCAAGAGTCTCTCGAACAAAGGACAACCTATCGAGGGAGTTGTGGTTCAAGAAGAGCTTCACACCCTCACCAATTTGATAGTTGACGAGTCTAAATATCTTAGTTGTCATTTCCAACCTTGAATATCTTGGACAACAGGGAAGAAAGAATTGATCACCCTGGAAGAGATTGAACGATAAGGACGCCATACAGCCTATGGCCCTCTAGTGGTCAACAAAAGTCGGTCTCACCTTAAACGGCAAAGGGAAACAGGGAAAACGGGACTTGGAGAGCGTGCGTGGTTTATTTTGTTCATTCTATAGGTAACTTGATAAAATATGCTATATCACATAAATTTATTTATTTATTTATTTCTACAAAAGGAGTCATCGCTGCCATATTTTTTATTTTTTGATTAAATAAAACTAATCGTTGAATTTTCCAGCTGTTGTTTTCAACTTCCTTTGAACATTGCTATAAGTTTAAATATTTGTCAAAGACTAGCCTTATCACTCTCTTGAATACTTTCTTTATCATATAAAGATTATGTATCTTGTAAAGAAAATATAACTTCTGTTGCATTGATGCCTTATCTTGTAAAGAAAATATAACTACTGCTGCATTTTGAAAATTTCCACTTCTTCTCTAAATAAACAGAGTTTTATCAAGTATTTTATTCATGATGTTTTCCAGTTTTATCTATTTACACACCGACAAGTATAGGCTAGCAAAACATTACCACTATCTATCCATAAACCACATTTAATGATATGGTTGTGCTAATAATTTTTACGCTAGCAGAGCATTACAAATATCAACATAAAATAGAGATGTTTCCCCTGAGACCGAATGGCGTTGGGTCGTGTTATAACGTGCTTTTCATCCGCATAACTGTATCTAACAATAGACAGGCACCGCCCTTGATAGCTCTGTAAATACAATGCATTTTCAACAAACTGAAGTAATGTCAAGGACATGTTTCCGCAGTGCCCAACTTTTTCAAAATGTTTTGAATAAGTCCATTGATATTTTAAAATTGCCAAGTGGCTTTCAAAATTAATGGGGATAATAAGTAGCAGCGACAGGAACGTATTTATGTATGTCGGAAGTTTGAAACCATGAAACCCTTCTCACGCTGAAATCGAGTGCTAATTTAGAAGGATCGAGGCCTGTTGAGCATCCATGCCAAGTTAGCGTAAAATTAGCGCGATTGCAAGACGTCAAGCATCCATTTGCAGTGGCTCATGAAACTCTATTGAATTTCAGAGGATTTTGAACAAAGCCTTACAACTTTTAGACCTCATACCATCAGATTCATACCCATAATGGGAGTCTATGTGATCTTGATTGTTATCTTGTTGCAAAAAGTTCACCAGTATCCGATGATTGGTCGGTGTGGACTGAAATGTTGGGCAGGCTTGCAGAGCTAGAAACGAATCTTGAGTTCATGGCTAGCGAGAAAGGGTCACTGAACGAGACGAATAGAGAGCTAAAGACGGAGGTGGAGTCTTTGAAGGCCCATTTCGTATTAGAAATTGAGTGTGCAAGGAAAAATACTGATGAATGGAAGGAGGCTGCGTATCTATCAACAACAGCAACAACAACTTATTTTGAAACTGCTTTTGATGAAGAGAAACATGGGTGGGGTTTGAACGAGGAGCAACTCCTTGTGGTCGAGGTGGAAACGGCTTTTGTGAAGCTTGTAGCTGGCCCTGGTTTTGGCAAGACCAGAGTGTTGACCCATTGAATTGCACATATGATCAACAACCTTAATGTTCCACCTAACAGTATACGGTGTGTGACTTTCACAAAGCGAGCAGCTCAAAAACTTTGTGAAAGGTTAGATACCCTACTCGGCGTGAATGCTTCAATTCAGATTATGGTATAGGGTATTATGTATGAGTGGTTCAAAGATTCTGGTGGTTGAAGGATGATGAGTAAAGAGGAATATTGAGGTGGATTGTCTTCTCAGTGCGACACATGGCAGCTAATTGTTTGGAACCTTTCATAGTGTATGTGCAAGGATTTTAAGATGTTCGGCACAAATTTTGATTATAATTTGAATATGAATTACATAATCTATAGTAGGGATAATTCAGAACAGATTGTGAAAAGGATTCTTCAAGAGGCACTAGATTCTTTTGATGCAATGGATGCATTCATTAGAAGGGAATGTTCAAATGGTGATGCAGATTTCAAACAGATATCTAGTGAAAATTTGGATGAAAATGTTAAGCAAAGATTTCAGAGTGCAATTTGGGAAGATCTTGTTCGAAACAATTTTATGACAGAGAATGCACCTGCTAGAACACAACTACAGGAGTTCCTGGAATGTTACATTAAAATGAAGCCTGAGCAAAAGAAGAGGACAATTACATCAGATGCTGTGCAAGATTTGTTACATATTATAAGAACAACCAGACTACAAAATGTGCAAGCATTTATCACCAAAAAAAATAAATCAAAACCTTTGTACCCATCATCCGATTCACTTAATCCATTCACTTTCAAGATGGCAGGGATATATGAGCTTGAACTTAGGAGATGCAATGCTGCAAATTTTGATGATCTTTTGTACCTCGTAGTTCAGCTATTTCATAGATATCTTCACATACTAAAGGATCTAAGTTTGATGGTAGAGTGTGCAACGGATAACATCCAAGGGTCGAATGGCTCTGATACCATGTGTAAGGACCTTAACTTATTGAATTAACCATCATTAACAAAATTCATAAGTACAAAGCCCTTAATTTTCAAAATTTACAATCATTCACAAAATTCATAATACCGTATTCAGAGTGGGATTTTGGAAACAACATATATATCAATTGACTAATTAATAATTACCTGAAACTGTGTTTGAAGATGTTCCTGATCCGCCATGGCCCCAGCGCCCGTTACCAAACTGTTTTTTTCCTCCCAGCCTATCCGAGGTCAATCTCTCCGGTCCCCAGATCTAGAAGACAAGTTTTCTGGTCCCCAGATCCAAAAGACAAGTTTTTTGGCCCCCGTGCCCAAAACTCCAAGAACAACCGAGATCCCTCCATGACTCTGTTAGAACTCTCGAACTCACTGCTCATGTCTCATGCAGTTAGAACTCCTCTGACAGCATCCAGGTCAGCTTATCCATTCACTACCCATGCCCATCAAGTTTACCCCTCTTCTCCTTTTATACACAAACTCCATTCCAGATATTTATTAAAATATCATCTTTTAATAAATATCTTGGATTTATTAAAATATTATTATTTAATAAATATCTTGGTTTTAGAATAATATTATTTAATAAATATCTTGGTTTTATTAAAATATTATTATTTAATAAATATCTTAGATTTATTAAAATATCATCATTTATTTGCATAAGTTAATGCTTTTAATTTTCTTTGAACAAAGTATTAGTTTATATTATGATAATGGTAGATATAACTAATACATTCATTATATTATGGTGAGTTAGGGAGTTACTCAATACTTCAATAATTCGCTCCTTACTCTACACCGAGTTTCTTTTCATAATTGCTTAGTGCATGTACTAGTGTCGTACACGTGATACCTGCATATGTAGCTATCATATGCAGGTCTCATATGCATGCTAATATTTCTATGTTCCATATAATTCGAGTTGGGTCGTTACAAGTATTTACTTAGTATTCTTATGTTAAACAATATGTACATGTGTATGGTATTAGTTATATGGCCCTGCTGATAATAAGGAATGTGATTTCCTATGTGTAAATGGAATATTATATTCCATGTATGCATGTATGAGGAATGGTGCAATTTCTATATGTTTCTCAGGTTACATCTCAATGATTTTCTAGTTCTATGGAGAATATAAATTCTTTGTTGTATTTTATTAAATCGACAAGTATACCCACAAGATTATAACATTTTTATTTCATTTCTTGTTGTGTGTTATTGGACTGTTAAGTAAAGGATAAGAATATCCTATCATAGTAGATGTTTAGGTAAGAATTGCACTTAGTTGTATACCCTCAATATAAATTTCTTTTGCAATGTACTGTGATCAAGTTTTGGGCAGTTCCTTTGTGCACATTTTAGCAAATTTATTGATGTTAAAGGCTCAAGGAAAAGTCTTTGTGGCCTTATCATATTGAGGGAAGAAGTAGAGTCACGATGAATGTGTTTTCTTGAGTCGAAAGATCAGAACTCTTCAAGTATGTGTAAACTTCCTAGGAGATAAACTCATGAAGTTTTTCTAAGTGAAAGTCTTGCAAGTAGACCCAGAGTAGGTTGGGCAGGACTTGGTGCAATTTCTATATGTTTCTCAGGTTACATCTCAATGATTTCTGGTTCTATGGAGATTATAAAGTCTTTGTTGTATTTTATTAAATCGACAAGTATACCCACAAGATTATAACATTTTTATTTCATTTCTTGTTGTGTGTTATTGGATTGTTAAGTAAAGGATAAGAATATCCTATCATAGTAGATGTTTAGGTAAGAATTGCACTTAGTTGTAGACCCTCAATATAAATTTCTTTTGCAATGTACTATGATCAAGTTTTGGGCAGTTCCTTTGTGCAAATTTTAGCAAATTTATTGATGGTAAAGGCTCAAGGAAAAGTCTTTGTGGCCTTTTCATATTGAGGGAAGAAGTAAAGTCACGATGAATGTGTTTGCTTGAGTCGAAAGATCAGAACTCTTCAAGTATGTGTAAACTTCCTAGGAGATAAACTCATGAAGTTTTTCTAAGTGAAAGTCTTGCAAGTAGACCCAGAGTAGGTTGGGAAGGACTTTCCAGGTCGAGGCTTAGGTCAGGTCAGGCCTTTGGTGTAATTATTTTTTCAGGTGAGTCTGTGAGGTCGAGGTCAATATTTTGTCAACTAGGTCGGGTTGGGGCTATGGTCCAGTTGCATCTGTGTTTTCGTCTAAAAGGCCAACTTCTGTCTGCCAGAATATGTGCTTACCACGTGGAGTGTCCATGGTGACATGGAAACATGATCTTATTGGGCCTATCTTTGGAAGGCCTTATCTCTCAATGCGTAGGTCGGGTCAAGGTAAAATTTATATCATTGGAGAGGTCTTGATGAGACACATACAGCGATGTATCCATTTAAAGTTATGTAGTAGTTGGAAAAGAGTGAAAATTTGGACGCCATTTCTGTAATAGTACCATGGAGATTGGGTTATATTAGTAATCGACTCCTTCAAACCTTGATTGGGGTAGCAGTTAAGATGTGTGTTACACAAATGATGTATCATGTGTCAAGAGTACCAACCCAAATTATGGTGAGGATATACCATAGGTCAGAGGTATCGACCATAATTATGGTAATCGGTTGATGATGTTGATTTACCATGTACCAAATATGTTTGACCAAATTATGGTAATTAGTTGATGTTATTGGTTCATTATGTGTCACATTTGTTGACCTGATGAGGGTGATTGAACAATGATGATGATTTGTTATAATCTTTTCTTAGAGAAATTTGTCAACAAAATAACATATGTTTATTCATTATGAATATCTCCCTAGCTAAGAGGGAGTGTTGAATTTTGTAGCTATGGTCGGTCTTCATAATTTTTATTTTAGTCCTTGAAATATTTAATGAAATTGTAAGGTGTTCTTCATGTCATTCTCATTATTTATCCCTTGAAATAATTAATATAATACATGTTCTTCACGTCGGTATCAAAAGAGAAAAATTTGAAATTGAATTTTGATCTTTGTCTCCAAACTTGTCAAGCTGGCCCTCCCTCAAGTCAATTCGGCCCCAATGAAGAGACACACCCATTCAGATAGATAGAACACTATATAAAGAGCATTCGACCTCCTCCACAAGACAACATTCAACCTCTCACACAAGAATACATATTCTAGACATCCAAACGAAGAAGAAGAAGAAGGATGAAAGATGAATTCATCTCAAGTATATTCCTCTCTCTATCTACTTTGCATGTGTGATTTTATGGACAGTTTTGGGGCCACAGGTCTAACGGTAGCATGGCCAAAATACTAGGAACATGGTCGATTTTCTGGGCATATTCTAGGATTTCGAAATTCAGCTTTTTACCAAGTTTGACCATAACATTGTTGGTCAGTTTGTCATCATAGTTGACTAGAAATATTAGGTGTATCTCTTGTTAAACTGAAGAATTTAAAGGAAAATGTTGTTGGGTTTTTCTCCCAAGTAGGTTTTCCTAAGATAGATCTTGTGTTCTCTTTATGCATTGTGATCTCTACTATCCTTGTGCATTTATGGTTAAATTTTGAAGTGTGGTTGCTTAATGATAAATTGGAATTTCTAAAAGAATATCTACATCATTAGAATTAATTTTCAATATTTCAAAAATTAGTGCTTGTATCTATTGCACTTGAAAAATCAACATGGAGTACTACGAGTGAGAGTTATTTATTATTTTTTGCATAGAAAGAGTGAGAAGGCCAAATAATAAGTGTGCTCACACCTTAACTAAACAACAATTATATTAGTAAGAATTAAGGGTTTCATATGATGTATTTGTATAATATAAGGGAAATTATTTCATTTTGAAGAGATTTTTACTCTCTCTTTTAGAGAAGCAAACCATTTTATACAATGCCATTTGAAGAAAAAACTCCAAACAAACACATATTTTCATCTTTGGGGTACTCTTGAATCTTGGAGAAGCTGGTTATTCAAAAACCTCATGGTCAACAAAGCCTAGTTACTAATTGGGGGCCTTTTTCTCTGGAACTTGTGGAAATAAAGGAATAAAATTATGTTTACAAATCAACGGTCTTCAATCCAGTTGGTTTGGAAATCCTCCATTATCAACATAAGATAGTTGATCCTTGCGGATAATTGGAATAAAGATGACTAGAATGCATATGAGGAGGAAGCAACAACCTTAAACAAGTTGGGTTTATCACAAGGAATGGGGGGGTTGCAAATGAAGGCATATGCACCAACTTAAATATCGTTCGTATCTGGCTTTGTTCTACCTCCTCCAAGATTCATTAAGTTGAATTTTGATGGGGCATCTAAGGGTAATCTTGGCCCTGTCGTTTTGGGGGAATTCCTTAAAGATGATAGGGGTGGGCTCTAGCCTTGTACATCATGATCTTATGGTAATAATACCAACACTGTGTTAGCCACCTATAAAATTTGCCATATCAAATGGTGGCTAAATCATTTTTGAAGCCTTCAAGAAAAAATTATTATTACCAAAATTGTTGGTGCTTAAAGTCTCATGATGACATTTTATCCTCTGACTAATCTTCACTGTTGTTTCCCTTTCAAAATTCTGAAAATACATTGTTTTCATGAAGAAAAGACTGCTGCAAAAATCCCCATTTTCCCCTCATTTTACCCCTCCTTTCACTTCAAAATTAACCTCCTTTTATTCCCCTTTTTCCTATAAAATTCCTCCATTTTTCATTTATTCCCCTTTCCCCTTCATGAAAATCCCTTTATAAGGTTTAAAACTCATTTTTTAACCTTACCGAAACCCCCAAATCCATCAAAAAACCTTGAAAAAATCATAAAAATCACCTTTTACATTATGGACCTAAGCCCCTTTAGGCCAAGTCCTAAACCACTTCCCCACATATACCCATGCCCTAGAACCAAGCGCTAAACCCATCAAGTGCTTATCGCATTGGAACCATCAGACAGTGCAAAGCCTTTTTGTTTTATGAAACCTCCGATGCGATTGGCCCTTTTTATATATAACCCCGATCCTTTACTTTATTCGCATAACCTTGGGCCCGCAATAGAGCGCTAAAAATGTTATATAAACCATTCCCGATTTGATTTTTCCTTTGTAAATTCTTCAAAACCCACTTCTCCTATGTTTATATTAAAACTCGCTAGTTCATGTTTTTTAATGAAAAGGACCGTCGATCTAAAAAGTCGATCGACGGTCAACAGGATCTCACATCGGAGATTTTCTAAATGGGTAGATTGAAAAGGCCCACACCATTTTTCTGATGCGATTGGCCCTTTATATGTTTGAACCCCAGTCCCTTTATCTTTTTTCATACATCCGAAGGCCCCGCAATCGGGCGCTAAGCATTCAATAAAACCCTCTCGATGCACATTTTCCCTTTGTATTTCATTTAAAATCAGATTTTTATGTTTTATAAAGAAACCCGCCATTCATTGGTCGGAGCTCTTCTCCACTGTTGATCTTGGACCAATCAAACGGCCAGCGCAATCTCACGTCGAAAGTTTTCATTGTGTGCACTTAATATTTTATTCGCAACCTCCGATAGGCGATCTCCCGATTCATTTCCTACCATTGATCTGATCCGCAGATCGACGGTCCACAACCAATCGCATCAGCGCTTCTCTGTCCATTACCCCCGCGGATCACAAAGCTCCGATTACATCTGGGTCGTCCATGTGTCAAGATCTGACGGTCCAGATTGCACCTCCCGACCTTGGCTAAATTCATATAAACCCCGCTTTATAATGTTCTATGGCCAAATCTCAGTCGTTGGTCTCTGCAGATCAATGGCCCATATTAACCCTTTCTTCGCTTCGAATATTGTTCCATTTAAACCCAGATTCAATCTCCACTATTGATCCTTTACATCTAACGGTTCAGGATAATCCTGACAGGCCCGTCTCTTGTGGGTCCTGCCTTCCTTCAGATTTGATCTTAGCCGTCCAATCTCTGATCTAACGACTCAGATTAAAACCACAAAAACAACTTCCGCTCGTGCATCTCGTTGATATCGCACTCTTCCCTCAGCCGTCCGATCTAAGACCTTGGATCTAACGGCCAGCGCGCATTTTCGCGCAGATTTATGCCCGAGCGTTAATTCTCAGAAATCACGTGATATGGGTGGTTTTTAAATGCCACGTGTTGACTGATAATGCATATCGCGTTCGAAAAGTTGAAACCACCTTCCTCCCCTTTTCCTGCGCGATACTTCTGGTTTTTCAATCCAAAATCGCTTTCCCCTTTTATATGGCATTTCATCGTGTTCGCTCCCAGTCGTTGAGCTCTGCAGATCAATAGCTCAGATTCAATCTGGCCTTTACACTATCGCCCTCCGCCATACACCAAGGAATTTCACAATCAACCACAACTGTTGATCTCTGTGGCCTATCTGATCTAACGGTTCAGGATCATCCGCGAAACCCTAATTTTCATTCAACCTTGTTCACTGTTGATTAAGGTTTTAACCACATTTCTTTGCATTTTCCGCCATTTGCATAATATATGTGACCCCTTCACATTATGTTTCCTTAGTTAATCTCGACCGTCGATCAACACAGATCAACGGTTCGAACTTAATCTCCCATCGTTTCATTCCAACCGCCTCCCTTTTTATCTCTGCGCACGATCTCCACCGTTGGATGCATTCATCCAACGGCTGCGTTCTAATTTCCAGCCTTTGAAGCAATCTTACCCAGCCACGCAGGATTTTATAACATTTTGTGTGTTTTGCAGGTTTTAAAGGTTTTTCAAATAATTTTAAACAAAAAATAAAAGCCGAGGATGACGATCCTCCGGGCTTTCATTTATCAAAGAGGATTACTACGAAGGGTTCAATGCCACGTTTCTTTAGTGCATCATGAGCACTTATGCCATAAGAACCCTCTGCGGCACCTGCACATCAACAAGACACAGTGAAAATTAAATTAAATAGAGAGTATCAGTATTGAAGATCAAATCAAACCAGAGATGAAGAATTGAAGGTTGAATCACAGATTTGGTGGATTACGGCTAAGATCGGCAATCAAAAGCCTAATCCACTAAATTAAAGACAGTTAAAGAAAAATTAAAAATATCTATCAGACCCAGAAAGCCTTCGCTGCCACATCAGAGGCTAATTAATAACTCTCAGTTACCAAGATTGCCACCTGTAGCCTCAAAGCATTCAACAGAGGCTGAGTAATGACCAGAACAGAGGATATTTTCCTCAATACAGTCGAGCGGTTATTCCAAGCCAAACAGAGTTATTGCAAAGATGACATAGAGCCTAAAAGTCAACAAAATCTTCCAAGAAGCTTAATACTTAATGTAAAACAATTAATACAGAGGAAATATCTGTAAACTTCTCCATTGAGCCCGTCAAAGGCTGAGAAGCATTAAAACTGTATTAATTGAACCCATAGATCTTTTCTCTCTTCGACCTCCTCGTTTTCCTATAAAATCTTCTTGAGGAGCTCATAATAAAGGGTTGGTTGCAGAACTTTGAAATATACTTGTGCTCGAAATTTCTACATGTAAATAGTGTTCAAAGGCTCTTGAAGCTCTGTTTGTGATCTAATAAGTTAGGCTGAGAAGTGAAGATGATTGTTGAACTGAAACATTGGACTTGAAGATGTAACTGGTTTGACATCAATATACAAGTTGTTTCTTGGGATCCTAGTCTATATCACTGGTGAAGTGCTTCTTTCTTTGTTATTGATTTTCCTTTCATGTATACCATATTGTCCATTATTCTCTAATAAAGAACAACAAACATAGAGTTAGGATTTACTGTTTACAGTAACCTTCTTTCACTGATAAGCTTTATCTCAATGTTTTCCTCTAAATTGTTTATTTAATAATGATTTAATACAGTTTAAGTAGCTAGGAATGTTGGCGTTCCCTCGTCCTACTGTTTGCTTTAAACATTATTCTTGAATGTTATTTTCATTATCTACTTAGTAAAGTCGGACTAGAAAAGTGATGGTTTGCCCTATTTCTAGTTTCTTTCTCCAAAGGTAAATTCTAAAAGTTTCCCTAAGTGTATGCTGAAAGCAGTCTAGATTTAAAAGTATCTTAACTGATCTTAAGTTTCACTTTGGTTCTCTTATATGTTTTCATCCCTTCTGAAAGTAATTATGCGGATTATTGGATTGTTTGTCTCTTGAGTTTCCTTTAATACGAGCTTGTCCAAAGAGGTTTACGGTGAGCCCTGCCCTTTGGTTGGTTTTAAACAGTTGCTTAAAAGGCTTTTCTTGTTTGGACAGACTATAAATCCTAGTTGAAATTATTATCTGTTTCCACCCCTCCAACACTTTTATTATTTCCATTCCATCATTTAATCTCAATGATCTTGTGATATAGATGAATTTCCCCTTGGACCACTCTTGAAATTTTTGCACAATTAAGGCCCTTTTATGACTCCATACCCCAATGGACTAAAAACCAGCGTTATATCTATCTTTTTAGCCAAATCTTGTTCTGATTGCTTACAACTTCACACCTTTGAAACTCTTTCATTTAGGACTTTCCACTCAACTAATAATCATGCTCAACCATCCAAAAACAAACAAAACCCTCGTTATTCATAACTAGCCTAATATCATACCCAAAAAATTTAAAGATAAATCAATCTTTGCACCTTATTGGAGAGATCCCTCTCCAGATTCAGGAGGGCTAGATCCTAGAATCCCAAAGTGGTTCAAGTGTTCTCTTCGCAGTTCTGGTCTCACAAATCTACTGGAATTACGGGGAGCTAACATTTCTAGCGACTCCGCTAGGGATTTTGAGTGTTTTTCAGCCTATGTACCTTTAAGACATGAGGAAACCCTTGATTCAAGAACATTACGTAGTGAGTAAAAGCAGCCCTCTTCAAGCACTACCAAGCAAACAGTAATTATGATAAAACTTGTCTGAATCAAAGAAAAACTAAGGAAACCTTAGGATTCTCATAAGATCTTATCAAACCTTGAAGGATCATCTAGCTTAGTCATAAGAGCACACTGTCTTTGCCTCATCACCGTAGCTAAGTGTTGAAACAGATTCAGGATACTTTTAGAACCCATAGGACTGAAAATAACTCAGAAAACCCAAAAATATTTCAGATTGGTATTCAATAAACATGGTGGTGGACCATAAAACTTTTTACCTCCAAAAGAGCTAAAAACTTCCACTTGGCGACTCCACAATCCTAAATAGACCTTAAGACTCCACTAGGAAGACCCATTATCTTCATAACATATTTAAACTCAGTTAGAGGACTTTAGGATTAAAGTTTGTTTAAAAAAGATCAGTTAGCCTCTTAAATATTGTCATATCTAGTTGAACTTTTCTTGTTTAGTTGGGTCTAAAAAACACAGCATAGTGGCTCCTAGAAAGATTTATACTAGAGCCTACCCTAACCCAAACCCACCTGAGATAGTTGATAACCCTGAAAGTATCCTTAGGAAGTCTCCTAAGATTAAATTTTCAATTGTTTTCAAATCACCCTTGAGAGCTAATTCGGTTCCAGAAAATCTTGCAGCTTTACAACAATCACAAGTCGACTTAAGAAATCCATTTAGAACTAGGTCGCTCGATGATCGAGATCAACTAGATTCAGAGTCTTCACTTTCATCCCCAGAGACAAGTGAGCATCCTAGTAGTAGAGAAACCACACCACCTTATTTACATTTCCTTCACAATTTAGGTGTCTCTCATCCAAGATCAGCTCAACAATCTATTCCTGGTCCATCCACATCTTCTCATCCTACATCCACTATCCAAACCACTCCACTCCATCCCACTTTCCCTTTTGTTAATACACCTCTTGTAAATCCACCTCCACCTCCTACCATGGCAGCATGGTATGCCTCGTTGGTCCTTCCTTTGCCCTTAGTCAATCTTCCACAGGACTATCAGTCCAAAATACCATTGTATGATGCTAGTAATGCTACTACTGCTTCACAACATGTGGATAAAATGAATGACTACTTTGACATAAATGAAATTGATTATGAATCTATCAAACTTAGACTATTTGCTAAGAATTTAGGGGGAGAGGTAAGAAAATGGTTCAAAGGCTTAACCCCTCACAGTATTAACGGTCTCCAAGCCTTCCATCAAACATTCTTAAACAAATGGGAAGTAAGGAAAAACCCTCTTCAAATACTTTCTGATTATAAAAATCTCCAAAGAAATGCAGGGGAAAGTGTACAGGCCTATTGCACTAGGTTTAAAAGTGTTTATAATGCCCTTCCCCCATATCTAAAACCTCCACAAGGCTCAGCGTTAAGAAAGTTTCCTGAAGGGTTTGACCCTGAGATGGCCTATCAGCTGAGAGAGAGAGATCCTTTAACCCTTGAAGATATGCAAAAAGGGGCTCTTGTTGTGGAAGTTAACTTAATGGAGAAAAGAGCAAGAATGAAAAATGAGAAGAGAGTGTCCTTTAGAGAGGAATCCACACCTTCCACATCCAGCTTAAAGATGGAAAGAATGATGGAGGAGATGATGAAGAAGATGAGCATACTTGAAAGAGCTCAAGCTAGTCAAAACCAAACAGCTCCTCAAAACAGAAATCAAAACCAAGATCAGAATTTTAGGAGAAACCAACCTCAAAATAGACCAAGGGAATATGATCAATAGATTACTCCTCCTTTTCATCAAAACTATGTAAGTGAGATTGAAGACACAATAGAGCAAACAGAGGATGATGATATCAATATGTTGGGAGTAGATAATGATGACTTTGAAGTCCATTACAATAGAAAACAAGGTTTGTATACACCCTATGATGACAAGAGACCAGAAGATGAATATTACTATCAGGAAATGGAAAATGTCATCATATAAACCACAAAGGAATATGACCTTAGAAGCAAGAAGAATCTAGAAACTCCCAACAACAAAACCTCTGAAAAATCTTCACGAATCAGCATTGTAAATAAACCCAAAATTGCAAAACAAAAGGACAAGGCAATGGCTATAAATTATAATAAAAACAAAGAGAAAGGCACTCAAAACCATGAAAAACAGAGTGTAGACCTTAGTAGTACTACCACCTTAAATAGTACTCTTGTTAAAACAATTTTGTCAAATGTAAATAGAGAAAATCAGTAAACCGATTTTGCTGATAGAGTAGCATTTAATAAGGTTGAAACAAGCACTTCAAAGAATCAAGTGCCTTTTATTTTGAAGCATGAATTTTCTAGAATTAAAATATTTGTTCCTCTTAATGATTTAGATGCTCAAAATGTATGTAGAACCCAAATTTTGAAGGCTTTAAACATAGAAGACAATAACGACACTGTCAATCTTAACGATGACCAGTCAGAGCTTATATTTGGTCCCAAGATTGAAGGTAGATATCAAGAGGGTCTTGTTCCTCCTTTTTATGTGAGTTTAAACATTCATGACAAAATTTTACATAACAATATGCACGATTCCGAGGCCTCTCATAATTTAATTCCCAAAGCTGTAATGGAGAGCTTGGGTCTTGAAATCACCAGACCTTATAAAGATCTTTACTCCCTTGACTCAAGTAGAGTGAAATGTTTAGGATAAATCAAAGACCTCTGCGTTAACTTAGCACATATTCCAGCCAAGTGTTTGGTCATGGATATCGTTGTGGCTGATGCGCCCCCAAAGTATGAAATGTTGTTATCTAGATCTTGGGGAGCTAAGTTACAAGGGACTATGCAGATGGACATGACATATGCGACCATCCCTATTTTCAATCAGAAAATAAGACTTTACAGGGAGTCCCATATGCAGTACATGGTTACAAGCCAAGAGAGACCACAAAACTCTCCCCTTTATTATGTGAACATAGGCCTTGATTCATTTATCCTTTTTAATGATGAAATATTGGATGAACAAGTGACTTTACCATAGTTAATGGGAGATAGAGAGGAGGAGGAAAAAAGCATAGAAGTGTCTAAATAGTTCGCTACATTTGAAAGCTTTAGCAAACCAAACACGAGTCTTGAGCTGCAAATCATACACCCATTGCTTTTAAACCTTGACAGTCAAGAAAACATTCCTAAACACAGTAAAAAATATGAGGAATTAAAACAAGTTCAACTGAGTGCTGACATGCAAGAACAATCTGAAAGCACGTTAGTTAAAGAGGATAGTCAAAATGATGAGCCCGAGACTAGTCCTCTGTGGAGTATGAACTTCGACGGGTCTTGCACTAGGAGGAACGCTGGTGTAGGGGTCCGGATACGCAACACTAAGAACAACCACACAAAAAGCCTTTCCTGTAGATTAAACTTCCAGTGTTCGAATAACATAGCGGAATACGAATCCCTTCTTTTAGGCTTACATTTGTTGAAGAAATTAGGCGCTAAAAGAATTAAGGTGCATGGGGATTCAGAATTAATTATTAGGCAAGTAAACGGGGAATACAATTCTAATCACCCTAGACTTAGAGCCTATCGAAACGATGTCGTGGATTTCTTGAAAACTTTTGAGGAATCCCAATTGATTTTTGTCCCAAGAAGAAAGAATAACATGGCCCACAGTTTGGCCTTTGCTGCTAGAACATGTTTAAGGCCATATGAAACCAAAGAATGTACAACTCAAATTAAATTCAGACCAGCTGTCCCTGATAATGAGAAGTATTGGCAAGTGTTTGACGGAGACAAACAAATAGAAGACTTCATGCAGTTCATAAATGAATTTGAACTACCAAGTTCAGATTCAGACTATGAGATAGACTACCCTGGTGAAGAAAATTTTCTTGATGGTGAAGAAAAGTCTCCTGAGGTTGCTAATGTAAACCTGTTATCTAGCAAACTTGAAAACACAACAGAAATGATTGCAGACTTGAAAACTCTGCAGTTTAAAGATCAAAGTTTACCAAAGGGTCTGGCCCCTCTAGAAGAGTTGTTTGATTTCAACAATGTGGCCAAGAAGCCAAAATTGGAGCCTGTAGAAACTGAAGTTGAAGAGAGTAATATAGGCAGTGAACAGAAACCAATGATGATCAAACTGTCTAAGACTTTACCAGCTCATATTAAACTCAAATACATAGAGTTGTTTAAAGAATTTTCTGATGTTTTTGTGTGGAGTTACGAAGATCTGAAATCCTATGACACTGAAATAATTCAGCACAAAATCCATCTCAAGGAAAACCAAAAGCCCTTTAAACAAAAACTGCGCAGAATAAACCATGTTCAGTTACCTTTGGTTGAGAAGGAGATCAAGAAAATGTATGAAGCTGGTATTATTGTCCCTATTAGATATTCTAAGTGGGTGTCTAATCTGGTGTCAGTCAGGAAGAAAACAGGAGAGATTAGGCTTTGTATAGACTTTAGAGACTTAAACAAAGCTTCACTAAAGGACAACTACCCTTTACCTAAGATGGACCATATTTTACAAAGGGTAGTTGGTTCTAAAAGAATTTCTTTGCTAGATTTTTATTTAGGATACAATCAGATTTTAGTTCATCCTGATGATCAATTAAAGACAGCATTTACTACACCTTGGGGCACTTTCATGTATGTGAAAATGCTCTTTGGTATAATGAATGCCGGTGCAAATTTTTAGAGAGCCATCGTGATCAGGAGATCCAGTCTCTTGTAGAAAAATGCTTGAAAATAAAGTTGCTCAGAATTGGTCCAAACCAAAACGAATGGAAAGAGCTCGGAAAAAAGATCCTGTAGACGCGAACGACACTGAAAACTGACGCTATATGAGAAAGTTATTCAGCTTTGAATTTTGCCAATTTCAGTAAAAAAAAATGGCCAATTTGACTTTATAAAAATATTTTATTAAAAAGAGAATATTCCACATAATATTCTGGGAATATTCTGTGAAATATTCCATAGAATATTCTACGGAATATTCTAATAGCAGCCAATCAAAGGGTGCCACGTGGCAAGCCCGAAGGCCGCCACGTGGCCCCAAGGGTCAAATTTCGAAATTGCTGTGTTATATAAAATTTCTTTGCAGCGGCAAGATTCAACCTCGGGTCGGGTCGGACAAAGTCGGATGGCCCAACCGTTGGGTCACGACTGTGGTTCTTAATATGCATCGGCGCCAACTTGTATTTAAACATGACTGTTGGTTTGGGCAGGGCGCGAAAGGGGGCCAGCCCCCTCCGCATATAACCTTAGGGCTCGGAACCAGCTGCTAATCAATTGGCGTGTTAAAACCAATTACAACGTGGTCATGTGGACCAGCGAAAGGTGCGGGCACGATTTTTTATGATATGGTCTGACTTTAAGACTTCCACATACAACTCAACGTTGTTCAATAGAAACCCGACAGGTGCGGTCACGTGGCACTTAACTTTAGCCCCCTCATTTTGGCGGTAATTTCGGCGACGTGCCAAATATGGTGCCTTTCCTAATTTGTCAGACTTATCTGGAGTTTCTCCACATTTAGTGGAGCTTTTCAAGGGGTAACTGGACAAAACTTCAGTTAGTCATAACTTTGGATAGGGAAGTCCAATTGAAGTGAAATTGTTTTTGATTTGGGGGTATTGAAGAATTATGGAGCTGTTGGGACAAATTGCAGAGCCATCAGGGCACTCTGTCAGCGAATTTGCTTGTGGAGCCACCAGGGCTTGGTGAAAGATCAGTTGTATTGGGCTATATTCATCCATTTGAGGTGAATGAATAGTCAATTTTCACTGTTTCCGGTCCTCTGTTTCTGAATTTGCAACTATTTTAGCCTTTTGAGGCTTTCTTCATAGTGTAATATTTATTTTAAGCATTAATGGAAGAGGGAAAAGCCTATTTGGAGGCTTTTGGACCCAGCAGAGGTAGCCCAAGAGAGGGGTGAACTGCTTAAACAAATGCTTACTGTTATGCTGTGCATTTTTGCTGTTATATTCCAAATTTTACTACATTCATGATATTTTAATAGTTTTACTTTTCCCAATGAGACTTGTATAGTGATAAACTCATTTGTTCACTTCCAGACACAATACTTTAGGTAGAAATACACTGTTGCTTATTCACACATAAAAATTTGGTTAATGAATACTTTTAAACATAAACAAATGCTTTCATTGCCGGGACGATTTAGTGGTAACTTCTGTAACTACTGGCGGAGACGATGGGGGGAGGCTTCTAGTTCCATCCTTTCTAAATAAAGAGTGCCGTGTGATAGAAAGCCCCTACGTATCTCTTATTATAAGAAATACTTTGTTCACACAATTTCATATCAGATTGGTATCAGAGCTCTAGGTTTTGCTTAAGATTTTGTGAAATTTGTGCAAGAAGATTGTGTTATTCTGCAAAATTTGATGCTTACTAGGCTGAAATTGAAAAGAGGGGAAGTTCAATTGGTTAGAGCACAAGATAATCCTCAACCAAGGAGAGCTAGGGTGCCATTATCTCCACCTTCCATTTCATCCTCATTAGCCTTAGAATCAGCCACAAACATGTCTTCCAGAGAAGGATAAGTACATGAGGAAATGGATCCCAAGGAAGAAGAAAGAGTCTTTAGAAAAGCTTTCTTGGACATCACTGAGATGGTTAGGATCCTCTACCAGGAGAGAAATGATAGGAATATTGGAGAAGGGTCTAGAAACCAAAAAGAAGAAGGAGATTCTTCAGGAGGGAAGAAATACAAGGATGAGTCTAAGAAAGGGAATGGAGGAAATGGTGATCCGTCATCTCCATTGTCATCCTCTTCCTCCACATCATCCTCTTCAACTTATGTTAATCAATCACACAAAACAAAAACATCTCTTAAAAATCCTTTGTTAAAACTTGATGTAAAGTTTGAGTTGCCGATGTTTAATGGTGATGTGAATGTAGAAAAATTGGATAACTGGATTAGATAGCTGGAACTCTATCTAAGAATTCAGAATTTGCATGATGATGACACAAAAATCCAATTAGCCTCATTGAGAATGGATGGAGCAGCTTTGGTTTAGTGGGAAGCCAAGACCAGGGAGGAAATTAAAAAGCATGGTAAGATAACTCTAACTTGGAATGAATTTATTTCTGCTATTAAGAAATAGTTTTATCCTCTTGCTCATATTTAGAAGGCAATCATGAATTGGAAAAATTTTAGGCAACTTAAGGGTCAAAATGTGCAAGATTATACCCAAGTTTAGAAGGAGATCACTTCTACTTGGGGTAGACTTACACAGTCAAGACACCTTGTTGAAATACATAGGAGGTTTGCACAATTATCTGCAACATACTATTCTAATGTTTAATCCTACCAGCTTGGATGAAGTCTGTGTCCAGGCTACACATTTAGAAGCTAGAGGAAAGAATACTTTTGATGAGGATAGTAATTTTAAAAACAAAGGAAAGAAGAGAGTTGCAAATTCAAGAAAAGAAAAAGGAAAGTTCTTTTGCAAGAACTGTTTGAAGACTAGTCATGATGAAGATCATTGTCGGAAGCTTCATCCTGCACTGAAACCAGAAAAATACAAGAACAAAAACAAGACCAAAGAAAAGGAGAAAACTGTAACAACAGTTGAGCAAGACTTAGGGTCAGACTCGGGAGATGAGACAAAAAGCATAGCCATGGTTTTAAAGAACATTAAGGGGAAAGAAGTGGTGCAAGACACAACTCCCAGTTCTAGCTCTTTGAATTGTCACAAATACATTCATGAAGAAAAGAGGAGGATATAGCTTTTCCATGTGAGGGTAATTTCAAAACATACCAAAATTGACACACTATTTGACAGTGGGTCACAAGCGAATCTTATATCTGAAGACTTGGTCAAGCAGCTTAAACTTGAGACCATTCCACATTCGAAGCCTTATCCACTTGGATGGATATGCAAGGATGCCAATTTGCAAGTCTCGAGGAAGTGCATATTGTGCTTTGCAATAACTACACATTTTATTGACACATTTGAACTTGATGTGGTGCCGCTTGATATCTTAGATATTGTTTTGGGAAGTCCTTATTTATTTGACAGGAAGGCCATATTTCATCGCCATGAAAACAAGTATCACTTGTTCAAAGATGGTAAAGAGTACATTGTGAGAGCTCACAAAAGGAAGCTGGAATCTTCTTTACTACATGCAAGTCAATTGAAAAGACTGGTTAATGCAAGTCAAAGTCTAACTTTGTTAATGTTGAAACGATCAGATTTTGAGCATTCGCCTTTTTATAATGTTGCTAATGATTTGTCTCAGTTTGATAACAGTTTGTATTTGAAAAAATATGATGTTACGTTGCACAAATTACCTTTTGGGTCAGCCAATGCAGTGAATGAAGTGTCAAAGCAAAGCAGTGCAAGCAAGAAGGACACACACTTCAGCATGGGAAAAAGTTGGTTTCAGAATGGTACAATTCGCCATGGGAACAGTTTGAAAGGTGACAGTTATTTTAAGTGTTTCTGGAAATTTAGATCAGTGTAGAAAAAGTTTGTTTTCTGCATATTACAATTGCTGTTCTGCAAATTTTAATAATTTGCATCATGACTCCGTCAATCTTAGCAATGGTCGATCAGTTGATTCCAGAGACAGATTATCACTTTCTCAAAAGCTTCATTTGATGAAATCGGATAGATTTCAGTTATTCAAGGGTGGAAGAGTGGAGAATCAGTCTCCCACATTATCGAGTTCACTAATCGAGAGAGATTTTGGGTCCAAAGAAGCACACATTTGGGAGGTGTGATCAGGAGATCCGAGTCTCTTGTAGAAAAATGCTTGAAAATAAAGTTGCTCGGAATTGGTCCAAACTAGAGCAGTTTGCGGAAAGAGCTCGGAGAAAAAATGATCCGTAGACGTGAACAACTTAACGAAAGCCGACGTTGTATGAGAAAGTTATTCAGCTTTGAAGTTTGCCAATTTCAGTAAAAAAAAATGGCCAATTTGACTTTATAAAAATATTTTATTAAAAAGAGAATATTCCACAGAATATTCTCGAAATATTTCGTGAAATATTCCATTTAATATTCTGTGAAATATTTCGATGGTGGCCAATCAAAGGGCCCCATGTGGCAAGCCCGGAGGCCGCCACGTGGCCCCAAGGGTCAAATTTCGAAATTGTTGTGTTATACAAAATTACTTTGCAGCGGCAGGATTCGATACAGGTCGGAGTCGGGACCGTCGGAGCCGGCCCAATAGTTGGGTCACGGCGCGTTCTAATATGCATCGGCGCCCACTTGTATTTAAATTTCACTGTTGGTTTGGGCGAGGCCCAAAAGGGGGCCAGCCCCCTCCGCATATAACCTCAGGGCTTGGAACTAGCTGCTAATCAATTGGCGCGTTAAAACCGATTGCAACGTGGTCATGTGGACCGGCGAAAGGTGCAGGCACGGTTTTTTATGATATGGTCTAACTTTAAGACTTCCACATACAACTCAACGTTGTTCAACGGAAACCCAACGGGTGCGGTCACGTGGCCCTTAACTTTAGCCCCCTAATTTTGGCGGTAATTTCGGCGGCGTGCCAAATATGGCGCCTTTCCTAATTTTTCAGACTTATCTGGAGTTTCTCCACATTTAGTGGAGCTTTTGAGGAGTAGCTTGGACAAAACCGAGTTAGTCATAACTTTGGCTAGGGAAGTCCAATTGAAGCGATTTTTTTTTTGATTTGGGGGTATTGAAGCATTTTGGAGCCATTGGGACAAGTTACAGAGCCATCAGGGCACTCTATTAGTGATTTTATCAGCAAATTTTCTTGTGGAGCCACTAGGGCTTGGTGAAAGATCAGCTGTATTGGGCTATACTCATCCATTTGAGGTGAATGAATAGTCGATTTTTCTTGTTTCCGATCCTCTGTTTACGAATTTTTGACTATTTTAGCCTTTTTAGGCTTTATTCACGGTGTAATATTTATTTTGAGCATTAATGGAAAGAGGGAAAAGCCTATTTGGAGGCTTTTGGACCCAACAAAGGTAGCCCCGAGAGGTGAGCTTACTTAAAAAATGCTTGCGTATGCGCTGTACATTTTCTTGCTATATTCCAAATTTTACTACATTAAACAATAATTTTTAATAATTCCACTTTTCACAATGAAACTTATACGGTGATCAAAACTGTTTGTTTCATTTCAAACCACATTAAACTTCCATTGCGAATACTTGAACTTGCTTATTCACGCATAAAATTTGGTTAATGAATAATTTTCAAACATAATAATCTTTCATTGTCGAGGGATCGAGTTAGTGTTAACTTCATATTTCTTTAAGGCGAAAGGAGCGATAAGAGACGAGAAGCTTTTGGTTTCATCCTTCTAGTAAAATTGAAATAACCGATAAAGCCTCTTGTCACATCTCTTTGTATAAGAAATATTTTGTTCAAACAATTTCAGATCACATGGACATAGCATTCTCGAAGGAATTGGGCTACTTCATCATTATTTACCTAGATGATGTCGGTGTGTTTTCGAGAGATAGATGAAGAGCACTTAGAACACTTGAGGAAGTATTCGAGAAATGCGAGAAAGTTTGGAATATCTTTAAACCACAGTAAAACACTATTCGGCCTCCAAAAAGGTAAACTTTTTGGCCACATTATTCGGAAGAAGGGATAAAGATAGACGAAGAGGATCGAGGCTATATTGAAAATCTCTCATCTCGAAACATCAAAGAACTCCAATCTTTCATTGGAAAGATTAATTTCTTGAGAAGGTTCATCGCAACTTAAGTGAGCTCCTTGGGAACATAACAAACATGAAGAAGGAGCAAGGGGTAAAATGGACCTTGGAAGAAAATAAGTTCTTTGAGCTTGGTTAAACAAGCATTAACTAAAACACCGAGTTCTAATAAGTGCGATTTTTCGAAATATTTTTATAGTTTTTCATTTGCATCGGGAGCACTCTGATAGTTGTTGTCCTTTTACGAGAAAAATCCACGAGGACAAGAGCGACTGTGCATTCTTTAGCAAGGCATTAAGAGATGCACCCCTGATACAACATCATGGAAAAACAAGCTTTTGCTTTGGTAAAAGCTTTAAAGACTTAGAGTTTACATCCTTCACTCACACATCATTGCCTTTGATGTGAAATTCGAGTTGTTAAAGACATTCTAACACGGGACCTAGATGGTAAGAGGTAAGTGGATGTTGTGATACTTGAATATGATTTAGAAATCAAGCCCACCGAACTCATCAAAGGCCAAGGTCTAGCTAGATTAATTTGAATCCAATTTTGAAGTTCTTGATATTAATATGATAAATGCTTTAGATGAACAAGAGGAACTCTCAACTCCCATTGTTGAATATCATTTTATGAATTCCTCTTGGTATGCGATATTCTATATGTTTTGCTTAATTTGAATACACCTATTGGTTTATCAAAAACAAGGCAAGGTTTTTAAAGTTAAAATTTGTAAACTATTGCATTATAGATAAATGTCTTTATTGGAAAAATGCACAAGTGGGTATTGCTTAAATGTTTGCTGAGTATGATGCGGAAGCTTAAGCACGAGTTCCACGAAGGAGAATGTGGAGGCCACCTCTCTTTTGGAAGACAACGATAGCCAACAAAATCATAAGGTACAGTTTACTATTGGCCACTCTCTTTCTTGATGTACACAGATGATAATTTCCTATCATAAATGCCAAATTTTTAAGGCAAAAGAAAGTTGTTGCCCTTACCTGCATCAATCAATGTTGAAGCTCCATTTCAACGGTGGGAGGGACTTGACATCCTTAGAGAAATCCATCCACCTTCTTGCCCGGCATAAATGGATTCTCACTACCACATATTACTTCACCAAATGGATAGAAGCCATCCCTTCTAGGAAAGCCAATGACTCGGTCATCATAAAATTCATTGAGACATATCTTCTCTAGATTTGGTTGTCCTAGAAAATATCATCAACGATAATGCGGGTTTTCATTTGGATCCAAGCGGATGGTTGAATTTTGTCACAATTATCATATTACATTGGGTCATTCTACGCTTATTACCCTCAAGGTAATGGGCTGAGAATCCTCAAGCAAGAGTTTGGTGAACATAGTAAGAAGTTGTTAGAGGACAACGAAGTCTTGGCACCTGAAAGCTAGTTCATGCACTATGGTCGATAGATTGACACTAAAGAAATCCATTGGAATGTCACCTTACCCGGCTTTATGTGTATGGTACGGATGCAATTTTTCCAACCAGCCTTGGTGTACCGATTTCTGAAGTTCATTCAAGAGGTGCGAGTCTAAAGATAATGACATGATCGGAGAAGAATAAATCGGACCATTCACCTTCGGAAAGAGCTTGAGAGGAGGTTTACAACAAAGCATTACAAAAGCAAGATAGCATCAAAAATCTTTTTGATAGAAGAACGAGCCAACAATTTCAATGTTTGGGACAAAGTGTTAAAGTGGGACTCAAGAAAGAGAAGACAAGGGCAAGCATCGGAAATTTGATAACTTGTGGCTTGGCCCTTATCTCATTCATTCGATGCTAGTAACAATGCCTTTTTCTTGCGGGAGTTGAATGGGCTGAACTATTTGGGGTCTTGTCAATGGCGGGGGATGCTCAAACATTACTTCTCTTGATCCATTTCATGTTTTGAAAGCCTTTTTATCCTTTTTCCCATTATAAATATTTCATCCATCATTGCATTCAAAGTTAGAAAAATCAAAAATACAAAAACAATAGAAGAAAGAAAAAGAGGAGGCAGTTAACAAAAACAATAAAGGTACGACCCCATACCAAAAGAGAAACAAATATGAAAGTGTGGAAGCTCAAATGCCACTCCTACGAAAAACACACTTCCTAATTATTCATAGCCTAATCATGACTAATTAGTTTTAAATTTCTTGTTT
Source organism: Pinus albicaulis (assembly GCA_034641835.2). Classification (NCBI taxonomy): domain Eukaryota; kingdom Viridiplantae; phylum Streptophyta; class Pinopsida; order Pinales; family Pinaceae; genus Pinus; species Pinus albicaulis. Next base: position 1,107,035,380 of record CM076572.1, on the reverse strand, counting down.
ATAGGTTAGTGAATCAAATTTTCCAAACGGCTTAATCTTGGCTTATCGGTTAGGTAGATTAGGTTAGAAATTCAAGGTTCAAACATGCTCAAAATTTGAACCTCGAGTTTTCAAAGAAGAATGACTTTAATCTATTTTAAATCTTGAGTCAAAAACACAAGTGAATTGGTTCCTAATCGGCTCAAAATGAACCGAGATGTCAAAGGAAAAACGACTCGAAAAAGTCTAAAGAGAAGGCTGAAGAAAAGAGAAGGTCGTGCTTAAACTTTCGAGATCTCAAGCCTTCCAATTTGAATTAATTTTTTGTAAAATAAATATCTATGTGCGACTTGTTTTAAATTCCATGATCGGCGATAAGTTGGATTGTCCAATCACGAGCAGCATGCTTTTAAATTTCTATTTTAGAAATTAGAGAATAAAATACGTAATATTGTTTTATTCCTAACATATAGTAGATTAGGTAGAGAAACAATATGAACTCCATTTAGCAATACGCGAGTTCATGGAGTAATAAGGAGTAGACTTAGATTAGTTTCTTGCTTTAAAAATAATAAAATGTTGTGAGAGAGTTTTCCAATCCAAGTGCACTCTAAAGAAGAAAAAAAAATGTTAGATCGGTAGGATTGGGTAGGTAGAAACCTTGTGTTGATGAAGTTCCATTGTTTTTCATGGCTGCTAATATTTGAGAGAAAAATAAGATCATCCAAGCAAGAAAGGTTGCAGCCCAATGGATGAGGAGTCTTGATCGACCCCCCGAGAGAATGCAAGTACGAAGTTCTTGATGTGAGAAGGCACCATCCCCATGTGGAGCCACTTTGTTAGCCACCTATAAAATTTGTCATATCAAATGGTGGCTAAATCATTTTTGAAGCCTTCAAGAAAAAAAATGTATTACCAAAATTGTTAGTGCTTAAAGTCTCATGATGATACTTTATCCTCTGATTAATCTTCAGCTACTTTGTTTCCCTTTCAAAATTACCGAAAATCTGTTGTTTTCATGAAAGAAGCTAACACTTAAAAAATCATTTTTTCCTTATTTTACCCCCTCCTTTCATGAAAATTAACCTCCTTTTTATTCCCCTTTTTCCTATAGGAAGAAATTCCTCCCATTTTTCATTTTATTCCCTTTTCCCCTTCATGAAAATCCCTTTATAAGGTTTAAAACTCATTTTTTAACCTTACGGAAACCCCCAAATCCATCGAAAAACCTTGAAAAAATCATAAAAATCACTTTTTACATTACGGACCTAAGCCCCTTTGGGCCAAGTCCTAAGCACTTCCCCCTTATACCCACGCCCTAGAACCGGGCGCTAAACCCATCGCGCTTATCGCATCGGAAACGATCGCAGTCACCGAAAGTCTTTTTGTTTTATGAAACATCAGGTGCGATTGGCCTTTTATATAAAGCCTCGATCCTTTACTTTATTCGCACAACATTGGGCCCACAATTGGGCGCTAAAAATATTATATAAACCATTCCCGATTTGATTTTCCCTTTGTAAATTCGTAGAAACCCACTTCTCCTATGTTTTTATATTAAAACTCGTCGGAGTCATGTTTTTTAATGAAAGGGCCCGAGTCGATCTAAAAAGCCGATCGATGGTCAACGGGATCTCGCATCGGAGATTTCTAAATGGGTGGATTGAAAAGGCCCACACCATTGTTCCGATCACGATTGGCCCTTTATATGTTTGAACCCGGTCCCTTTATCTTTTTCATACATACGAAAGGCCCGCCGTCGGGCGGCAAGCATTCGAAGTAAAACCCTCTAGATGCCCACGTTTCCCTTTGTATTCATTTAAAATCTGATTTTTATGTTTTATAAAGAAACCCACCATTCATTGGTCGGAGCTCTTCTCCACCGTTGATCTTGGACCAATCAAACGACCAACGCAATCTCACGTCGAAAGTTTTCAATGGGTGCACTTAATATTTTATTCATGACCTCGGAATTGGCGGTCTCCCAGGTTCATTTCCCACGAAGTCGATCGATCAACGGTCGATGGTCCACAACCCGATGGCATCGGCGCTCCTGTTGTCCATTATCCCCGTCGATCGCAAAGCTACGATTACATTTGGGTTGTCCACGTGTCGAATCCAGAGCGGTCCGAATCGCACCCTCTTAACCTTCTGGCTAAATTCCTTATAAACCTGGCCACATGTGTTTATGGCAGACTCAGTAGTTGAATCTCCACAGCAGATCATTTGACCCATGTCTTCTCTCACTTCGAATATTCAACCCATTTAAACCTGGATTCAATCTCCATCTTTGATCACCCATCTAACGATTCAGATAATCTAACGAGGCCCGTCTCTTGTAGTCTGTGGTCTCGGTTGATCTCGGTAGTCCAATCTCGAGTCCCAATGGCTTAGATTAAAACCACCCAACCTACTTCCGCTAGGTGCTTCTTGTTGATATCGTGCTCTTCCCTCGGCCCGTCAGGTACGGCCAGGTAGTCAGTCTAGTCATGCGCCATCAGTGATCAAAGTTACTCTTTGCATTTGCATATTAGGAGTCCCATAATAATCAATTTCACCATTCCGTTAGGTCATAGATTCATTTATGGTAGTAATTTTTATCAGTTCTCCCTCATGAGGTACTTGCTGATTTTCCTTTCTTTGGTCTTTTGTCATTAGTCACTTTAATTCTCAAAATCATATCAGTAGGTCATAGGATGGGTCTCATTAGTTTCTGGGGGGTCTCACCATGGTCAAATTAATGAGTCAAATGTCAACTCAACTATCGGCAAGGTCATGAGGGGAAGCCAATAAATGAGAATTCACAGCCTGGAAGATCGGGGAGATATCATTCATTCGATTAACCGCGCAAGTTTCACCTCAAAACCATTTGAGGTGAAAACATAATACTTTGCCTTTAGTCACAATTCAGAAGTTGTTATCTCCATAAAGTGATGTCCCTGCCTTCAGAGAAGTTTTTTGTAGCATTATCAATGCCAGATCATCTTCAAAGCAAATCCATCAAAAAGATCCCGGAAAAACTTTCCAACGGTATACTACACTCTGGCTGACCTACGGATCAAATTTTATGCTTAAGTGAAGTAAAAGCCCTTATATCCTCATATACCCCTATTTCCCCATTTTCCTTTAAACTTTGTGTTATTAAAGTTTAATATTCCTTTAAAAACCCCTTTTCCAATTTCCGATCACAAAATCGCATTATAAATCTTTTAAATAATATGTGATTTGAGTATATAACCACTTCCCCACCATGCATATAATAAAAAATTTATAATATAAAGTTTAAAGTTTTATTGTTATAAGTCGCAATCGCAACCCTTATCCAATCGCAATCACAACGTTTTCAAATCGCAACATTTATATGGAATGCTCCGATAGGTTCATCGCAAATATTTGCGATGTGATTGTCCGCATCGCGATCCTCCTCTGATCGCTCTGATCCCCCCGATCCCCCGATCGCACCATCGCTCCGATTGACTCAATTGCAAGTCCCTTCCCCGATCCTCCGATTGCGACTCCTGATTCCCATCCTACCGTTGATTACCCCCACCTATCGAACGGCCCACAATGAGTCGCATCCCCTCCTCCGATCGCATCGCAAATCCCTTATGCTCCGTTGCGATTGCGATTACCCCCCGCTCCCGATCTCCGATGCGATTGACCCCAGGCCCACCTTACGGTACTTCCACCCCTTTCAAATAAAAGCCATTTCTCCCTTTGTAAAAGCAATAAAAGGAATTTTAAAAGTTTTTAAATGTACTCCATCGCATCGGAAATTTTGTATGGTGTTTTCAAACACGTCCCACCTCTCGATCCCCAATTGCGGAATTCTTTTGTTTGTTATATTATATCACCACTTGCTCCCTGAGTCCCGATTGCGATTTTCATATGATTTCCGCCCATTTTCCTTCCCTTTTCCCATTTAAAATTAAATTATTCCTTGTGAAAAAGGCATAATTTCATTTCTATTGCGACAACCAATTATAAAATCGGTTTTTCTTCAAACGGCAAATGGAAAGCAAACGATCGAAAGTAGGGAAGCAGAAATTAAAACGAGGAATATCTACAGCCAACGAGAGAAATAGGATTGGATTGCCTATTTTGTCTTCAATTACAATTCAAAGGGATTTACGCTACGGGTTTCACCTCTTCATTGGTTATCAGCAAATTCGAGTGGAAAAATGTAACACTGCTCCTTCTTAGGACAGATGGTTGGCTCTTCAATTTTCGTTTGTTAATGCTGTTAAACAATTCCTTATTTTCGTCGATCTATTTTCCCACATTTGAGCTTGTTTATTGTATTGTAAATCATTTGTAAAGCGGTCTGAGTTCTAGGGGAAAAGTGTGGAAGGAAAACTCTGCGCTCTATTGACAGTTAGATAGGAATTAATAAAGATGCAGCTCTGATTTGTGAGATCCATGTGGTATGAGTTTTAGCATATGTCTCTCCTTTGTGTTTCATATATACATTGTTATGTTGCAACATTCGTCCATAAACATTTCCAGTTGAATGTTTTCAAGCTAGAAAGGTAGAATCCATTTTAAATGCTCTGCCTTGGGAAATCATTCATGCTTTGTGTGTTTTCTTCTGTTTGAAAAGGATTCATTTATCATGCCCTTTTCAGCTTCTCAAAAGTATTTCCACTCCATCTTATTTCAACTTTGATTGCTAAACCTCTCGCCTATCTTGCCCCATGAAATACTTTGTGTCCTTGATTTAATTCCTCGGTTCATCATCTTTTTTTACATACATCCACGAAAATTCGGTCATTTATCAAAACCCCTTTCGCATTTATATACCTAGCCTAAAATCGGTTCATTCTTGTGTTATTAAATATCTATTCTACGGAAGAGCCCTCTCCTGTCCTTGTAGGGCTAGCTACAAGGCCGAGTGTGGTTCGGTTATTTACCACGATTTGCCTTTTTCGGCCTAAGGTTCGGATTGGTGCTAACATCTCTGGCGACTCCCACGGGGATGTAATTTATTTGAAAACGATGAAACATATCCTCCGTCAAGGATGACAAGTTTTAGATCCAATTTTTGATGGTGAACAACAATCATATGCATATAAAGTGGAAACATTCTTTTAGCGACTCCATTCATGAAAAGATCAAAAAATTAAATCCTTCATGGTGACTCCTTGCAAGAAGATCGGTAGCTTTAAAGATTTTTAAGATGGAACGTATTGCGAAGGTATGCTCCCATGAGCCGAGATCATATTCCGAGTTTCCAAAATATGCCCAAGGTAGATTGGCTTCGAAATTTTCCTATGTTCGGAAATGTGGAAGGTAATATTGCTCTTCATACGAAGCCAAATTTCACATTCATGTGCATAAATTAAAGATCGATTTTCTGTTGTTTGATGAAAATGTTTATGGCTATTACGGAAGATGAAGCTTGATCTTGGTATGAAATTTTTCCCCATTTGCTTGTATTTATGGTTTTAAAAGATTTTCATACCATATTCTTTGAAAGGTATAGAGAATCTTGTCTAGTCTTTAATGTTAGTTCAAAGCATTGCGAACATGTTAACGGTTTCATTGAAAATCTTGAGAATTTTTATGGAGATGATGAATTCATGGACGAAGAAATCATGGAAGCACTCTATGAAAATCCATTTCGATGAAGCACACAAAAATCTTTGAGGATACTTATCAAGATCAACGAGGTTGAATCTTTGTACGGTGAAAATGATGAAAAGAAGAGCTTTTGTTCGAAACTAATTGAAATAAAGGATGAGATGCCGCTAAGGGATGTTCCAATATTACATAGTGATAAAGTTAAGCCAAATCTAGAGTTAAAATGTGATGAGGAAGAATACGATGTTCGGGTCCCATAAAAGAGAGTTATATTGTTGAGGCCGCCTCAAATGAAGAAAACGAGTTATAGACACAGGTGTTCTCGTTCCATCGAGAAAGAGTCTTCACAAGGAGGTAATTCGTTCCCTTAATGAAAAACAAGACGAGATCTTTGTTCAAGTAAGTGAAAGAGTTTCTTTGGATGAATTTATGGTAGATGATAGAAATGATAGTGTTGGGTCTCGAACCATGCGAAGTTTCTTCTCGATGATCGATGAATATGATGAGAAACATGACAACATGGTTGTCATATCATATGAAGATGACCAACAATATATTGATTACGAGAGAAGATCATAGCGTTCGGGGTACCATTCGAGATTCTTCTTCCTATGTCTCATGTTTTGAAATGTTTTTCGAAATTTGCTCATCTACTTGTTCAAAATTTTTTGAAGACCGAGGAACACACTCTTCTTGAGGTACGTTGTGAAGGAAGATCGAATCAAGAGAAAATGACACCTTTTTTCTTCGGCGGAGGTAAATCTTCATGTTTTTTCGGGATCCGGTGGAAAATTTATTGCGATCGGCGATGAAGATAATTATTCCGGTATTCGGTGATGAAGGATATCATGGTCGACTATGCTTTTGGATGTGGCACCAGTATCTATTGTTGTCCAAAGCATACGATCGAATAATTAATCGAAAAGAGGCATTTGCTTGATTGGTTACATTGGCATTTTGATATAGCACGATGGTACAGTGGCCTTCCGGAAACACGGGCGGTTATCATCCAAGATTTGAAACCTCAAGTCTTGGTCATATACGCCATCAAAGCTTCAAAATGTTAAGTTTTGTCTAGGTTAGCTTTGAGTCACTTTGAGTCGGTTGTTGGGTCAAAGTTTCTTTCGGTATTCAATTTGGTTTTTAGCTATTGACTTCATGCCCAATGGAAGGCTACTTGGTCTACGGTGTTCTTGGCACCTCTAGGGAGCTACCATCCCCATTGGAGCCAATGTTGGTGTCGATCTAGTCATCTTGCCATCAGTGATCAAAGTTACTCTTTGCATTTGCATATTAGGAGTCCCATAATAATCAATTTCACCATTCCGCTAGGTCATAGATTCATTGATGGTAGTAATTTTTATCAGTTCTCCCTCATGAGGTACTTACTGATTTTCCTTTCTATGGTCTTTTGTCATTAGTCACTTTAATTCTCAAAATCATATCAGTAGGTCATAGGATGGGTCTCATTAGTTTCTAGGGGTCTCACCATGGTCAAATTAATGAGTCAAATGTCAATAATATCAGCAAGTTAATGAGGAAGCCAATAAATGAAAAGTCACGGCCCTGGAAGATCGAGAGATATCATTCATTCGGTGTGACGCAAGTTTCACCTCAAAACCATGTTTTGAGGTGAAAACATAATACTTTGCCTTTAGTCACAATTCGGAAAATTTTGTTATCTCCATAAAGTGATGTCCCCGCCTTCGGAAGAAGTTTTTGTAGCATTATCGACACCGAGATCATCTTCAAAGCGAGATCCATCGAAAAGAGCCCGAGCTTTCCAACGGTATACTACACTCTTGAAAGCTGACCTACGGATCGAATTTTATGCTTAAGTGAAGTAAAAGCCCTTATATCCTCATATACCCCCTATTTCCCCATTTTCCCTTTAAACTTTTTGTTATTAAAGTTTAATATTCCTTTAAAACCCCTTTTCCCCTTTTCGATCACAAAATCGCATTATAAATCTTTTAAATAATATGTGATTTGAGTATATAACCACTTCCCCACCATGCATATAATAAAAACTTTATAATATAAAGTTTAAATTTTTAATGTTATAAGTCGCAATCGCAACCCTTATCCAATCGCAATCGCAACGTTTTCAAATCGCAACATTTATATGGAATGCTCCGATCGGTTCATCACAAATATTTGCGATGCGATTGACCGCATCGCAATCCTCCTCTGATCGCTCCGATCCCCCCGATCCCCCGATCGCACCATCGCTCTGATTGACTCAATCGCAAGTCCCTTCCCTAATCCTCCGATTGCGACTCCTGATTCCCATCCTATCGTTGATTACCCCCGCCGATCGAACGGCCCACAATTAATCGCATCCCCTCCTCCCGTCGCCTCGCAAATCCCATATGCTCCATTGCGATTGCGATTACCCCCCTCGCTCAGATCTCCCGATGCGATTGACCCCACAGGCCCACCTTAGAGTACTTCCACCCTTTCGAATAAAAAGCCATTTCTCCCCTCTTGTAAAAGCAATAAAAGGATTTTTAAAGGTTTTTAAACGTACTCCATCGCATCGGAACTTTTGTATGGTGTTTTCAAACACGTCCCACCTCCCGATCCCCGATTGCGATTACTATTTGTTATATTATATCTCCGCCCTGCTCCCCGATCCCGATTGCGATTTTCATATGATTTTTTCCCATTTCCCTTCCCTTTTCCCATTTAAAATTAAATTCTTCCCTTCGCGAAAAGGCATAATTTCATTTACATTTGCAACGATAATTATAAAAAGCAGGTTTTTCTTCAATGGAAAATGGAAAGCGAACAATCAAAGGCCGAGAGCTTAAATTAAAACGAAGATATCTACAATAGCGATAGGATTGGATTGCCTATTTTGTCTTCGGTTACGATTCAAAGGGATTTACACTACGGGTTTCACCTCTTCATTGGTTATCGACAAATTCGAGTGGCAAAATGTATTGCTCCTTCTTAGGACGGATGGTTGGCTCTTGATTTTCGTTTGTGTCTTTGTTAAACAATTCCCTATTTTCGTCGATCTGTTTTCCCACATTTGAGCTTATTTATTGTATTGTAAATCATTTGTAAAGCGGTCTGAGTTTTGGGGGAAAAGTGTGGGAGGAAAACTTTGCGCTCTATTGTACAGTTAGACAGGGATTAATAAATATGCAACTCTGATTTTTGAGATCCATGTGGTATGAGTTTTAGCATATGTCTCTCCTTTTTTTTCATATGTACATTGTTATGTTGCAAAATTAGTTCATAAAAATTTCCAGTTGAATCTTTTCAAGTTAGAAAGGTAGAATCCATTTTATATGCTCTGCCTTGGGAAATCATTCATGCTCTGTGTGTTTTCTTCTGTTTGAAAAGGATTCATTTATTATGCCCTTTTCAGCTTCTCAGGTCTTTCCACTCCATATTATTTCAACTTTGATTGCTAAACCTCTCGCCTATCTTTTATGAAATAATCTATGTCCTTGATTTTAATTCCTCGGTTCATATTTCCTTTTTCCCATACATCCTGAAAATTTAGTCATTTATCAAAACCCCTTTAGCATTTATATACACAATATAAAATCGGTTCATTCTTTGTGTTATTGAATATTTGTTCTACGAGAGAGAGCCCTCTCTTGTCCTTGTAGGGCTAGCTACAAGGCCGAGCGTGTAGTTTAGTTGTTACCACGATTTTCCTTTTCGGCTCCAGGGTTCGGATTGGGTGCTAACACGATCTAAGACCTTAGATCTAATCGTGAGTGCACATTTTCGAGCGATTTATGCCGAAGCGTTAATTCTCGAGAAATCTTTTAACGATATGGGTGGATTTTAAACACCACACAATCGTGATAACACATATCACATTTGAAAGGTGAAACCACCTTCCTCCCCTTTCTGCCTTTGATATTGCCGGTTTTTCCACCCAAAAGCTTTGCTTTCCCCTTTTATATGGCATTTCATCGCGTTCGCTCCCCGGCCAGATTGATCTCTACGGATCAGCGGCTCATGTGTCGGCCTTTACACTATCGCCCTCGCCCTTACGCCAAGGGATTTCATGATCAACCACAACCCAGATTGATCTGCGTAGCCTATCTAATCTAACGGTTGAGATCATACGAAACCCCAATTTTCATCAGGCCTTTTCACTGGCAGTTAAGGTTTAACCCCATTTCTTTGCATTTTACGCTGTTGCATAATATATGTGACCCCTTCACATTATGTTTCCCCAGTTAATCTCTGTTGTCAATCAACACGGATCAACGGTTTGGACTTGATCTCCCATGGTTTCATTCCAACCGCCTCCTTTTTATCTCCACCATTGGATGCTTTCATCCAACGAAAATTGCGTTCTAATTTCCGGCCTACGACGGTCTTACCCCGGCCACGCAAGATTTTATAACATTTTGTGTGTTTTACGGATACCCAAAAGGTTTTTCAAATAGTTTTAAACGGAAAATAAAAGGCGAGGATGATGATCCTGGGCTTTCATTTTATCAGAGGATTACTACGAAGGGTTCAATGCCACGTTTCTTCGGTGCATTATGAGCATTGATACCATAAGAACCTGCGACACACTGCACATCAACAGAGACACGATTGAAAATTAATTAAGCAGAGTATCGGTATTGAAGATCAAATCAAACTAGAGATGAAGAATTGAAGATTGAATCACAAATTTGGTGGATTACGGCTAAGATCAACAATCGAAAGCCTAATCACTAAATTAAGGCAATTAAAGAAAAATCAAAAATATCTATCGGACCCAGAAAGCCTCCACTACATCGAGAGGCTAATTGATTCCTCATTGCAGTTGCCACTTGTAGCCTCAAGCATTCAACGAGAGGCCAAGTGACGAACCAGAGGATATTTTCCTCAATACCGGCCCGACGATTATTCCAAGCCAAAAGCAGAGTGTTATTGCAAAGATGACACAAAGCCTAAAAGTCAACAAAAGCTTCCAGCCAAGCTTAATACTTAATGTAAAACAATTGATACAAAGGAAATATCGTAAACTTCTCCATTGAGCCCCTCAAAGGCCGAGAAGCAGTAAAAGCATGTTAATTGAACCCCTGAGATCTTTCTCTCTTCGACCTCCTCATTTTCCTATAAAATCTTCTTGAGGAGCTCATTGTAAGGGTTGGTTGCGAGAACTTTGAAATATACTTGTGCTCGAAATTTCTACATGTAAATAGTGTTCGGAAGGCTCTTGAAGCTTTGTTTGTGATCTAATAAGTTAGGTGAGAGAAGTGAAGATGATTCTTTGACCCGAAACATTGGACTTGAAGATGTAAGCTGGTTTGACATCAATATACCAATTGTTTCTTGGGATCACGGTCTATATCACTCGTGAAGTGCTTATTTATTTGTTATTGTTTTTCCTTTCATGTATTCCATATTGTCCATTATTCTCTAATAAAGAACAACAAGCATAGAGTTAGGATTCTTTTATTTTACGGTACCCTTCTTTATTTGATAAGCTTTATCTCAATGTTTTCCTCTAAAATTTTTATTTAAGAATGATCTAATACGGAGTTTAAGCGATTCAGGAATATTTGGTGTTCCCCTCAAATCTCTTTTGTTTGCTTTAAACATTATTCTTGAATGTTATTTTCATTGTCTGCTTAGTAAAGTCGGACTAGAAAAGTAGTGGTTTACCCTATTTCTAGTTTCTTTCTCCAAAGGTAAATTTTGAAAGTTTCCCTAAGTGTATCTTTGGCTTGATCTAGATTTAAAAGTATCTTGGGCGATCTTGGTTACTTTGTTTCTCTTATCTGTTTTCATCCCTTCTAAAAGTAATTATGCGAATTACTAGATAATTTATCTCTTGAGTTACCTTTAATATGAGCTTGTCCAAAGAGGTTTACGGAGAGCCACCTTCCCTTTGGTTGGTTTTAAACAATTGTAAGGCTTTTCTTGTTTGGAATGGGGCCCATAAATCCTAGTTGAAATTATTATCTGTTCCACCCTCCAACACTTTTATTGTTTCCATTCCATCATTTAATCTCCAATGATCTTGTGATATAGATAACTTTCCCCTTAGACCACTCTTGAATTTGTTGCACAATTAAATCCCTTTTATGACTCCATAGCCCGATGGACTAAAAACCAATGGAGTACATCTATCTTTTTAGCCAAATCTTGTTCGATTGCTTGCAACTTCACATATTTGAAACTCTTTCATTTGGGACTTTCCACTCAATTAATAATCATGCTCAACCATCCAAAAACAAAACAAAACCCTCGTTCTTCATAACTAGCCTAATATCATACCCAAAGCTTTAAATATAAATCAATCTTTGCACCTTATTGGAGAGATCCCTCTCTGGATTCGGGAGGGCTAGATCCTAGAATTTCAAAGTGGTTCAGAAGTGTTCTCTCACTTCGATTCTGGTCTCACCAATCTCTTTGGAATTCTGAGGAGCTAACACAGCATGGCATAATTCATGGTGTTAGAGAAAAGTTCGGGTCTATCTCATAACACCGTGTATCTAACATTTATATTTTTGGAGACTCTCGATTGGTGATTTTATTGTTCAAAGAATCATCATTGGCTCCCTTGTCTCTAAAGTTGTTAGGTTGGCACTCAAATCTCCTGGTTTCTTGCATTAGATATATATAGTATTCTCATTTCTCTATGTAATCACTTCCCACACTAGGGAGATGAAATAAATCGATGGACTAGTTAGTAAATTGGGGGGTAATAAGGAGTCCAATATAAACATTCCTCTCGATGGACGCCACCAATGGAGCGGGAGGAGCTTGATCAACTTTCAAGTATCTTGGAATTTTATAGGCTTTCTCACGATGGGGTTGAAAAATGGCGACAAAGTGGTTATAGTGAGGGCCTTGACACCCTCATCACGTGACATCAAGCTTAAATGGAGCATGCCGGACATGCCTCCCTTGGTATATGGATGACGAAGAATATAGAAGAAATGAGTCTTAAATTGGTTCGTGTTAAGTTTTGGAAATTATGGCTAGTCGGACATTATGGGACTGTTGATGTTAAAGGAATTTGGGCAATTCTATCTATAGGGTGGCACCCTAACAATGTCATCCTTGAAAACCAAGTTGTGAGAAGCAACGATGATGAGCAACGTGGAATTGCGTATATTCCAACGACGGATTTACGTTTGTGAAGAGTGTGGGATCTAGGTTTAAGCTATCAACCTTCTTTTCCACAGGGTATTGTACTTGCATATATGATAAGGCATGACAAAGGGAGGGAGGATTAGATGCGTCGAGTTAGAAAGCATTCTAATATTATAGCCTTAGGCAAGCCTTATTGATTCGGTTGAATTGTTAGTTTAACGGAGTCTTTTATGTTGGTATATTTGTTTCCTAGGTGTTTGGATGACCAATGTTAGAATTATATGGGCATTTACCCGGTTAAATAATGTAAAAATTATACAAGCAATGTGTATTCCAATGGATTCAATCGATCATGCAATACACTAGAGCAAGATGCGAATCCATATACAATTAGTGCGAAAATTAAACACGATCACATGAACACGGATATTTTTACGGGAAAGCTTGCTTCTAAAAACCCCTCCATCTCTATTGTATAATGAAGCAAGGAATCGTAAACGATACAATGCACTCTTGTCACGAAGTCTTTTGCACTATCACGACTATCTCACAGCGATCCCGAAGAAATCGAGCCAACACTTAAATTTAATTCTCAACCTATCTTTAGGCTTGCCTTGCTTACTCAATCCCTATGGAGTGCAATTCCTATTCTTTAGGAATTTCAGCCTCGCTTGACTGCACAAGTATCATGGGAAATCATGTGGTGTTTTAAGCGCAATAAGAGCGTTTGCTAAAATACAAGCGATAGTTAACTTCCCTTTAACCTTTGTCACAACTAGGTCTTCATTATAATGACAAGCATGTAGAAGCTGATAATAGTAAATCATCGGTCACTTGGCAAATCATTGTACGTGAATTAAATCTAATTTAATTCACTTGACCTCTCACTAGCTCAACAAAACATTTACAACTAGTTAAGGCGAGGATTTTTAACTCACTTAATTGATTTAAGCTGATTTCTCATGTATTAAACTAATGCACTAAGCACAACTTGGACTCAAAAACTAATAGAATCACTTTGCATGCCTCACCAACCACCCTCAACTCGAAATTCATGAGTTAATTGGGTCTATCACACTCATTTAACTATTACAAGTGTTTATGAGATAAGATTACAATTTATTGTCCAATTTATTTAAGGGAAAATTAAATTAGACACATTTTCAACTTATTAATAAATTGGCTTGCACACTAATGTATCGTAGGACCCATCCTTGTGTAGCTTTGTGGTCCCACACTAGTGTGTGTGCTTTCATGTTGTTTCTAGATGCCAATTTCATTGTTTCTTGTTGCAAATTTCAACACTCCCTCTCGGCAAGAAAATAATCAATTTGTCTCGATCCGACACCCTTTGGAATGTTCTTGCATGTGCACATGCAACTCACATAAACACACTCTCTAGTGGTGTTCGCATGCAACTCTTACATCCACAACACTTCTAAAGCTGAATAGCCTCCAAATCGAATAAGTATAATGCATTTGTCATGAGTCTTCGACTCTTTTGGTTCCCTACGCACATGTCTCACGGAATCTTTGTGTTGTTGACATCGCATCCATGCACTCTTCTTGCTACCAACTCTAATCTACGCTCCAATATCCGACACTTGTCACTACGATCTCTGTCTTCACGACATACGATTGAATCAATACTCTTAGATCTTCGTGCTACTTTCATCTTTGTGGGATCCTCGCGGCTAGGTTCGATCCATGAGACACACCATCTCAATGAATCCTACCCAAATTCATTCTTGGGATTAATTCTACACAATGCCCCACCTCACACACAGGTATATTTGCTTATGCTCCCTCTTCCCTTTTTAGCTCGAAATTCCCCCCTCCTAAAGGTCTCTTCTTGAGTGGAATATTCCACTCGGTCTCCTCTCTTCTTCTCCAATTGTGGCTTCTCCACAACCTTTTGAGATTGCTTCGGCGTCATGTTGTGAGATAATTTCTCCCCTCTCAACCACCAAGTCACTAACCATTGATTTTCTCCTCAAATCCTTGATGCATCCTCGACCTTGAGAGCATACGAGTTCTTGGCTCTTACTTCGTCTGCTTCACTTATCCGATGGCTATATGTTTAAGGAGAATTTTCCTTTTCTAAACATTACTTCATAACCCGTTCTTCCAATACCGCTACGGAGACAAGATTCTTCCTTGGGCACCGGAACATGCGGAGGCATGCGCTGGTACGAGATGGGAGCTATTCTCCCTCGAAGGTAAGCATGCCTATACCGGTAGCGTGCTACCTCCGCCATCTCCAAACTCTATGTTTCTTGGAGGTCCTTCTCCACCAAGTCATTGAAGAGATCTCTGTCCCCCGAGTCATATGGAATGAGGCATGTTTGTCTAAATACCACATGCAACCCATTACGGTGTTGGCCATGCATGCGATGAGTGTAAAATAAAGCTTGAACTATGAAGCTAATGCTCCTCATTGCAGTGTAGGATCCTTCTTTCTTTTCTTTTATGGACAATTTGTAACATAGTGCCCATGCTCGTCGGTGAAAGCATGCGATCTTGGACAAGTATTTATTTCCCCGCTTCGCCTTGGGATTTCTTTCCCTTGGTCTTCTTTGCCTTACTATCCAAGGCACAATCTTCTCTCGTCATTATTCTTGGATGAGGATCCATCCACGGTATTCTGCCAAAATTCTTCTTGTACCAAATCCGACCATAGTCTCTCCTAATCTGGTAACTTCTCCCTCCCATTGATAGAGTCTGATAACTATGTCAGCTCTTGGGAAGGCCTAGAAGTGCTAGGCTCACCAAGTCATCATCTATTACGGTCACAACAACACTTACGAGCTCATCTCGACATTGAGTGAACTTCACCAAGTATGTTTGTGCCGTCTCACCCTCCTCCTTCTTGATTTTCCACGAGCTTTTCCTTCACGCCAGCTTCCTTTGGTCTTGTTGTTCTAAAGCAGTTGTCAAGGCCTTCCATTGCATGTGAAGTCGCCTTGCCATGGATACTCGAGAAAATGTGATCTCGGAACTCCTCTAATAAGATCCTCCTCACCCTTGCTACCTTCTTTTGCCAAGCATCAAGAAGAGTGACATATCTTGTTGCGAGCTTGGGAATATCATTTTTAATGAATTCTTTCAACCCATTGTCCTCTAGCAACACCTTGTCTTTCCATGCGATATAATTAGAGCGCCCTTGAGTGCATATTCCAACCTTAATCCATTGAAAGCGATCTTGATCTGCTCATCGCACCA
Source organism: Pinus albicaulis (assembly GCA_034641835.2). Lineage (NCBI taxonomy): Eukaryota > Viridiplantae > Streptophyta > Pinopsida > Pinales > Pinaceae > Pinus > Pinus albicaulis. Next base: position 1,107,019,528 of record CM076572.1, on the reverse strand, counting down.
ACGAAAGTATATGCAAGTTTGAATATTGCTCAACACAAACTCAATTTATTCTCTACTATTATGATTTATTGCACTCGGATACCATATAGAAATTATACAAACAATATGTATTCCATTGGATTTAATCGATCATGCGATATACTAGAGCGAGATATTGAATCCTTCTACAATTAATTCTACGGAAATTTCGCTCTGATCGCACAATCACACCAAGTAAGAGAAAGCAAATCAATCCACAACACGGATATTTTTCCTAGGGAAATATTTATTGCTCAAAACCTAGCTGTCTTTATTGTATAATGAACCAAGGAATCATGAAACAATACAATGCACTCTTCTCACATGAATTTTGTTGCACTATCATGATTGTCTCGCACTAATCTAGACAAAATCAAGCCAACACTTAGCCAATTCTACATTTGTCTTCGACTGCATTGCCTCACGTAATCCTGTGGAATGCAATCCCTATTATTTAGGAATTTCATCCTTCCTTGGTACGCAAGTATCCTGGGCAATCTTGTGGTGTTTTAAACGCATGCAGGCGGTTGCTAAAAAATACAATCGATAGTTAACTTCCCTTTAACCTTTGTCTCAAATGGGTATTCATCGGGCCGACATGCATGCAAATATTAATATTAAATCATCACTCACTTGGTAGATCATTGCATGTGAATTAAATGCGATTTAATTCTTGACCTCTCACTAGTGCAACAATCGATTCACAACTAGTTAAGCTAATTTTCTAACTCACTTAATTGAGTTAAGCGATTTCCTCATGCATTAAACTAAGCGCAACTTGGACTCAAAAACTAATAGAATCACTCTACATGCCTCACCAACCACCCTCAACTCAAAATTCATGAGCTAATTGAGTCTATCACACTCAGTTAACTATTACAAGTGTTTATGAGATAAGATTACAATTTATTGTCCAATTTAATTAAGGGAAAATTAAATTAGACACATTTCTATAAATAAATTGGCTTGCATACTAATATATCGCTAGGACCCATCTTTGTGTGACCTATGGTCCCAAACTAGTGTGTGTTGTCATGTTTGTTTTACGGATGCCAATTTCAATGTTTCTTGTTGCAAATTTCAACAAATAATAGTGAGGTTGTAAATGCGCTAGGTATTACACAAGCCTTAGTTGTGGCCGGGGAGACTAGTATGTTGGTATTTCCTGGCAAAGAGGTGTGTGGGCTCCTTTAGGGAACTTATTTCATTTTTTGGCGTTGCGATTAATTTTTAATGTGGTGACTCTTGTCTCTACATGCTAATGTTGATGCCAAAGGGAGTTGGATTCGTGGCGTATGGAACATTGTGGTTGGAATTTATTACGCGACGGTTAGGGCCTCTTGGACTATCCTTAACCCATGCTTCGTCGATGAGGTGGAGTGCACGAAGGGAGTGTGGCCTCACGACCAAGGGGTAGGCCATCACGGATAATTTCAAGATTTAGGAGAAGAAGTCATTCCTTTGCAAGCGTTGTCTCCGGGGAGGGTTGAGATGCCTCCTCCCTTTGACTTATTGGATGAAATGATACAACTAATTTCAATGGTCTTGGACCAAATTTTTTAGACCCAACATGATGATAGAAATGAGGTGATCAATTTTTTAAATGATCACCAACAAAACAATGGAGAATTCCGGACAAGATGGCTTCCCTCTGTCCATGAAAGAAGGATAAACAAAAGGTTGAAAATCTTGGAAGGTAGACTTTAGCATATGGAAGCCCATGTCCTGATGATTTTTCCTTCCACCTCTAGGTATTGGGCAGGCCATCCCGAGTTCGGCTCTCCTTCGGGACCAAGGATGATAATAGGCTATTTTTAGGTTCTAGGCACCTTTTGGCCTTTTTGGGATTTACGCACCACAATTTTCTAGTTCGATTTGTCTATTTGTAATGTGATTATGTTTTTATCTTTGGAATGACAAATCCATTAGGATTGTGGCCAATATTTTTTGTTTTGCGGATCCCCACGACGTAAAATTGACATGAAATAATAGAAAAAAATTAACTTACAATAATAATAATTTTATATATGAATAGAAAATCATTTTTATAAGGTGTAGAATTGTCTATTTGTATAGGGCTTAATTTCCATCGGGTTTGTTTATGTAGAGTTTAGTCTTGCAATAGGCCACTAATTCAAATATCACACGAGAGGTGTTAGAGGTGTAAGCGACTTTTTGAGGGATAAAAATTGTCTCCCAACGTACCAAGCTTGATCGAGTGTTACGCAATCCCGGTGACAACATCCTACAAATGGACATATTCCAATATATATATATATTGAGGGGATGGAAAAATGAATATGTCCATTCGTATTTAGGATGTTGTATATTTTAAATTAAAATAATAATAAAATTAATTTTAAAGATTACTTAAATTTTTAAAAAATTATTATTTTTCTACAAAATAAGATAAAAAATTAATAAATAGAAATATATATATATATATATATATATATATATATATATATATATATATATATATATATATAGTTAAGCATTTTCCATTACGTCAAATGAGGATTACATAAACCAATTTTTGTTTACTAATAGTACGCACAGAAGAGTAAACTAGACCATTAACATAAGTTCAAAGTATTGAGGTTGCTAAGTCCTCGTCCCAATGAGAGAATCGTGTAAATAGAAACTTATAAAAATAGGCTAATTGTGCTAAACCTTGACTTACATAACCATTAAAAGACAAAAAGATTACTACTTTTAACGAGTAAAGACCAATGAGTCATAACAACTAATGAGCATAATATCTAGGTATATATGTTGGCTTATCATTACCCTCATTTGATGAGAAAGAGATGATGGTTGATCTCCTAGCTAAAATGGCCAACTTGCGGCCAATAATGTCATTTTTTTCTCCAACTCTACACGATCTAGTAGAGATTTTCTATTGAGTCCTCTTGTACTTCCACATGTTACACCCAATATTCAAATGGCATTTAACCTTATCTTAAATTTATGCCATGATCAATGAAGTGATGAGAGTGCATGCAATGCGCCAAATATAGTGAGAGACACACCCCCTTCTTAAACACCCTCCTTTTATAATAATAATAATAATAATAAATTTTTATTTATTTATATGCGTAAAGAAATATACATAAAGTTGGTATAATTTGTAATTAAGGTTGACTTGTATTAATGTGACACTCATATAACACTAGGTTGATTTCAACTTTTATCAATGTAATCTTCATGTACCAACATTACTTCTCACGACAAATAGAATTCATTCAAATTTAAATCAATTAAAAAAACATACTTTAGCAAATGCATTTTACCATCAACTCATTAATAAACAAAAACATGAAATAATAATACATTTTACCATCAACTCATTAATAAACAAAAACTTGAAATAATAATACATTTTTTAGCATCAACTCATTAACAAACAAAAACATGAAATAATATTATTTATATTACAAAATTAATTTAAAAATTGCTAACAATTTTGATTACATATACCCTTTATAATGTGCATAGTCTAAAGAATCCACACGTGCTTGGGAAGATAATGGAAAGTTCGGCAAGATTATTACAAAATCCATCATAATTTTTTGAAAATCTTGGTTAAAAATTTCAAACTTCGGGATTTTGTGTGCCCTAGTTGTTCTTGATGGTGTTGAACGATTTCCAACATCAAAAAAATGATTCAAACACTCCAACATTACGATTTTTTGAAAAAAAAATACTGAATTCGGTAAGAAATCTATCGTCCGGGAAAATTTGTAGCATCGGTAGACAACACCTTTATAACATGGCAATTTAGCCCAAAAATAACACTCATGCTTAAATACAAAGCTTCATTAAAAACATGTTGATGCAAGTTGACATATATTATTTAACATTATGAGAATGTGAATGTTTTGGAAAATAAGCCTAACGATGAAAAGCGTGTGAGATATTTTTATTACTAAATTATTAAATAATTAAAATTAAAATTAAAAGAGCTTGTAGTATTTTTGTTATTGAGTGTTAAGTTGTAAGTTTACCTTATGGAAAAGTGTGATGCAAAATGTAATACACATATGAGATAATGTAAATAGTGATGCATTTTTGCAAAAACAAAAAATCAATGGAGATGAAAACTTCTAACCAATTCACGAAATACATAATGATTTAAGATGATGAAAAAAGACATAATGATGATAGCGATATATGTGATAATGTCAAATAACAACATCAAGAGCTTTCCATGGTGGTTGTGAGACTTTTCGAAGAGATATTATTCAACAAAAAGTGACATGGTTTGGGATATGAAAAAAGGAAATAACTTGCATATCTCGGATCACTCAAAACTAGTTCAATTTGTAAGTGAATGATTCTTGAAGATGTCCAAAATATTGAATATAAATGCCATTATTTTCAAAGTGATGTCATCATCAAATTTTTATCTCCATCGTTGTCTTCATTGAGGGTGTTAGAAGCCATATTAGCCCCTCCATTCAAGTTTTTGGCCGGTAGTCCCACATTCGAATGCAGTTTGAAACATCCTTTTGTAGCCTAAGACCTCCGTCTCCTACCCGTTGTTACCATTCCCGCCCCCTGAAGTACATTTAAAAAGGGTTGCAGATTCATTTTCAAAAATACATAAGCCCCAACCCTTTGGGTCCCAGCTCCTCTAGTTTATTATCCATGCGACCCAGACTCTGGACCAAATACAAAGGCTCTAGGTGCCTAATCAAAACGCATTTCCATATTCTAAGTCATCCCAGACCAATCAACCACCCGCACCGTACCTTAGGCCTGTGGTCCCCCGCCCGTGTCCCCCCCGTTAAAAACCAGGCTCGTTTACCGCACCGCTTATCTGGTGGCAATCGTAATTCTTCTCAATCGCAACATGTAATTCGGCCACAGTCACGCGCTTCCCGCAAGAATAATCAAATACCACCTTCTATTGCGCATTATCATTCAGATAAAGTCATGTAGCGATATCCATGCTATCTGTTTGATCTGATGATCTCCATCCTACGGCCATCGTTCTACGAAGTTACGCACATGATAATCCCCGTGTACGGTGCATCGGACCCGCAGTCCATCGCCCTCCAGTGAAGTCTCAACTGTCGGTCTCATTGGTAAATTGTATGGCCCAGAATCGTTTACACACAGCTGACCAAGTCTTCCCTCCACGTTACACCGCCACGCGCTTCCATCGTACATCCCTCAGCTTCCCGTATATCTTTTTATTAAAAGGTCGAAGGTCCACTGTCCACGTTAAATTTTACGTATTCCTTCAATACTTCTCTGCCATCCCTCTGTGTTTTCCATCACCCCACATTGTTTCACCATTTCGATGAGTCTGCACCACCATGCCCCTAGATCCCGCCACCCCACCATCTCTATGTCCGATTTTCTTAACTTGTTTGTGGGTTTTGCAGGTTTCTGGCGGTGGAGAACTATCATAATTCGCAGCCTCCATTACGGAAGCTGAGGCCGCTTCGAAGGACAATTTTTCAGAAGCCAAGTTATGAAGAAAAGCTTGGGAGGCTGTTGCGAAATAACTGATATTTAATAAGCAGGTGTCGAGATCTATCAAACCCTCCAGAGCCATTCAAAACACAGATCGAGCAGATAAAGAAATTAATGGAGCAGCGAAGAAATATCAACGAAAAATCAAGGAATGCAGTGTCCGGCATTGAAGAATTTAAATTCCAATTCAAAGTTGGAAGACAGAGAGTACAAAGCACAAAAAGCAATGCTTTCAAGGTTTTATTTCAGCCGGATTTTCTTCAGGAAAGGACAGAATGTTCAGGTGGATGTATCTCTATACTGGGTTCCTGAAGATATTTTCTACTCAGTGCATTTATTTCTACAAGCGGATTGTCAAGTACATTCAGCATTTCATAGCCATCAAATAGTATGGGCGCGAACGTTTTCACCATTTTGTTTTAATGAAACAATTAAATGTTTTCACCTACTTCTTTTAAGAGTTTTTCTTCTCCTTCTCCTATAAAAACCGAGAAGAAAGACATTGTAAGGGTTCCAGATTTTTATCAAAGAATTGTGCAGTGAAAGGCATTTTTGTATACATCTTGTAAAAACTCTTGTATGAAGGCTCAGTGCCCGTAGGGTCTCAGTGCGGAGGAGTTCTATCTGTTTTAGAGGATTCTGGTCTTTGATATTCCACAATATGTAACCTTCTCTAATGTGTTTAATACAACATTTCATTCTATCCATCTTCTTGTATCATGTACTGGAATGCGAGTGGCTCACTGATTTTAGGTAAGGATTTATCCTAGTTGATACCCATACTTGGATCAGTCAAGCGCTTTAAATATGGCTCAGGCATGATATATTGTTTCATGTTCATTTCATCCATCTTTCTACTATATTAGTTGCTTTGGGAGGGTGCTTTTAAAACGCCATTGTCATATATGGATTCTTAGATTGACAAGCCCATATATGGTTCTGTTGTGTATCTGGGTATCAGACCAAAGATAACTGATATCTTCCTATATTTCTTTCACCGCATACACCTTCTGATATTTGATTTCTGATTTTTGTGGCATATTACTTGAATCGGCCCTCTTTACAGTAAATTGTCTCTTAACTGTCTGATGCTTTTATATTGGAGCTTTGCATTTTGTCTCTGCAACATTACTTTCCCTGTGGCAGTTTCTGTAAGTTCTGGTCCCATTTAAAATCAATTTCCTTGTTTACAAGAGATAACAGGAGAGCCTTTGGATTCACATCCAAGTTTTATTATATGCTCCCTGCTATGATAAGTTGTCCTAGGCACTGGTCTATGGCAACTCTAGGCTTTCTCTAGGAGCGACAACATCTTTCTGGCGCCGTTTCCGGGGATCGAAGTTAAGAAAATCATTATCCCTGGGCCTCGACAAACCTTATTCACTCTCTAAGTAGGTGAGCACAGAGAGTTGAGAGTTGTATATCCCTCACCTTGGCGACTCCACATTTGTTTATCAGATAAATCTATTTGTAGTCCTGGCTCCCCATAAGCCTCACTTGAGGTTAGATACATCACAACCAAAGACACCTTCAGTGTCTGACCCTGAGAAGATTATACATAGAAGAAGTTGGAAAGAAAATAAATCAGTCTGTGTTGAAATCCCTGAGTTTTCCGTAGAAGATTATCCATCTTCTTCTTCGCAAGAAGTTCTAGTAGAAAATCTCGACTTCACTATGGGAGACACATAATATTACTCAGATAGCCCACCCAGGGGAGGTGCTAGAATTAAAGCTCACCTTCACCCTACTCCTGAGGTTGAAGAGGTTAAAGAAGTCACCGAAGTAGCTGTTGTTAACCGTGAACTGTTCCCATCTACGCCTCAAGCTGCTGTACAGTATATTCCTATTGTTATCCACACTCCACCTCCGCCTCTTCCTCCATTTGTACACCAGATTGTTGCACAACCCCCACCTCCTCCAATGGCTAATGTTCCAGCCTTTTTGTTGAATAAATATGCTCCCCTGGCATTACCTCAAGTGTTGAATGATATGGCACAGGATTATTTGAAGATCTTGCCCAGATTCACTGGGGAAAATGAAATTGATGCTCAGAAACATCTTCAGACTTTTTTCTCTTTTGCAGAGAACTTTAATGTAGAACATTTGGATGTGGTCTTAAGACTATTTGTGCAATCTCTGGACGGTGAAGCCAGAAAATGGTTCAAGACATTAGGAAACCGTTCCATAACCTCTTGGGACGAAATGGAGAATACTTTTCTCAGAAAATGGGGAGAAAAGAAAGATCATGGACAGTGTCTTACTGAGTTCAATACACTTAAGAAGAAACATAATGAAGGGGTGTCAGAATTTATCAAGAGATTTAATAAGTTATATCTAAGCCTTCCTGCAGATATGAAGCCTCATCAGAATGCTTCCAAGGTTGTTTTCATAGCAGCCTTTGACTCGGATTTTGGTTTCTCTCTCAGGGAAAGAAAACCTGCCACCCTAGATGATGCTCAGTCAGATGCTCCTGAGTTGGAAGCGAATTTTGCCTCCACTGGAAAATCAAAAGGAAAGGTTGAACAGGATACCAGAAGAAGGGTTAAAGAGGAAGTATCTACTTCTAATCAGGATAAGGATACAGACAGAATTGAAGAAATGAGCAAAATGATTAAGAATATTTCTAATAAATTGGTCAAGCTTGATTTGGAAACCAAGAACTCAGCCTCCAAGAACTTCCAAAATGCCCCAAATAAGGGTTACAACCCTCAGTATAGAAAGCCACCCCTATAAATATTGCCAAGGGAAGCAAAAGAGCAACAAGATCAGGTACCACTCCCATTATACCTGGAAAGTCCAGTAGACGATTCTACTGAAGACACTGCCTATGAGTTAGAAGATTCAAAACTGGATTTTTCGAATAATAATGAACTAGAATGCCCATTGCAAGAAGAAGAATCTAAATACATATAAGACTCAGAGGCTGATGATTATTGTAAACAATTCGTTGATTTTATGCAAGCACACTTCAATAGAAAATATGATCTCAGATCTTCCAGGAAGAGAACTCGTACTCAAGAACAAGAAGAAGAGCCTCCCCAGGAGGAAGCATCTGCTCAAAAGGAGTCAACGATACAGAAATCCACAGACAAAGGTAAGAGTCCTCTGAACAAACCTTTGCAGTCTGATGATCAAATTCCTTCTTCTTCAAAAGTAGTAAACCCTCCTAATGCTAATCCAGTGTCAAAAGAAGTTGTAATAGAAAATTTCTCCCCTGCTTTTAGTTTGCAAAAGGAACTTGAGAAATTCAAAATCCCAATTCCCCTGACTGAACTGTTGAAACAACCTGCATATCAATCTCAAGTCACCTCTTTATTGTTCCCTCCGGAAGCACCAATAATCCCAGATAGCCTCAACCTCCAAGAAGAAAGGCCTATGGTTGTGTTTAGCCCACATGTCAAGGAGATAGATCCCTCTACTCCTCCATTTTATGTGTCTCTAGTGATTCATGACCTGCTGTTACACAATTGTATGCTAGATTCTGGAGCTTCCCATAATCTTATGCCTCTATCAGTCATGGAACAACTAGGACTACAAATCACTCGCCCATATAAAGACCTCTATTCATTTGATTCCAAAAGAGTTAAATGTCTAGGGATGATTAAAGATTTAGTGGTCAATTTGTCCCAAATTCAAGCAAAAAGTGTAGTAATGGACATTGTGGTGGCCGACATCCCAGCTCGCTTTGGCATGTTGTTGTCAAGGTCCTGGGGAACAAAAATTGGTGGGTCACTCAAATTAGACTTAACATATGCCACTATTCCAATTTTTGGTGGCCAGGAGAGGAGGTTATACAGAGAAACCAGATTTGTCAAGATGGTGACTAAGGTTGACAGCTCTGAGAACTCACCAATCTATAGTCAAGAAGGAAATTTTTCATGCTTAATGCTGGAAGAAGATCAAGACTATGCTCATGAGCCATCATTCTGTCAAGTCAAAATTAAACAGCCTTCAGAGAACCATGAAGCAGGAATCTGGACTTTACATTTTGATGGAGCAAATTCAAGAGAAGGAAACGGAGCTGGAGTATTATTAATCTCTCCTACAGGAAAATGGGTGCCACTGTCTTTTAAATTGGAATACGAAACTACTAATAATGTGGCTGAATATGAAGCACTGTTGCTAGGACTGCAGACAGCCAAGAGCATGGGTATACAGAGTTTAAAGGTTCTAGGAGAGTCTGAGCTGGTGGTCAAACAAGTCAGAAATCAGTGTCAAACCAAACATCCTCGGCTGAGAGCTTATAGAAATGAAGTTTGGGACATGGTGGAGAACTTCTTCTTGGCATTCAATATCCAGTTCATGCCCCGGGAGCATAATAGAATGGCAGATTCTCTTGCTGTAGCTTCCAGTACATTTCGTCCTCCTCATAATCCTCTCCTGAGGTATGAAATCGAGGTACGTTATAGGCCATCAATTCCAGACAACATCAAGCACTGGCAGGTATTTGAGGATGATGAACAGATGAAGAAATTCTTGGAAACAGTGGGAGAATTATCTAATATGGAGATTGATGATTGTGAAGAAGATGAGGCTGAGAATACTTCAGAAAATAAATGGGAGGAGAAAATGGCAGGAAGCAAAGTGCTGCAGTTAAAGGGAAATGTCATCCCTAGAGGGCTAGTGCCTCTAGAAAGATTATTTGACAAGAATGATGTCTCATTGCAGCCTAGTAAAGTGGTAGAAGAAAATCAGGTAGAAGATCTAAATCTGGGTACTAATGTTGAGCCCAAAATTGTCAAATTATCTAAGAAGGTCCCAAAAGAATACAAGCAGAAATACCTTAAATTATTTCAGTCATACAGGGATGTGTTTTCATGGTCCTATCAGGACCTTAAAACTTTTGATATTAGTATAATGCAGCATAAAATTCCTCTGAGGGAAGATGCAAAACCTTATAAGCAGAAGCTTAGACAGATAAACCCTTTGCTGCTTCCCTCTATTGAGAAAGAAATTAAGAAGCTGTTGAAGGCCAAAATAATTGTGCCCTTGAGATACTCTGAATGGGTGGAAAATCTGGTCCATGTCCGAAAGAAGAATGGAGAAATAAGGCTGTGTGTGGACTTCCGAAATTTAAATAGAGCATCTCTAAAAGATAACTACCCATTACCGAAGATGGATCACATTCTGCAAAAAGTGGTTGGAGCTTCTAGGATGTCAATGATGGATGGTTTCTCTGGTTATAACCAGGTGGTTGTACTTCCAAAAGATCAGAAGAAGACTGCTTTCATCACACCATGAGGTACATTTATGTATGCCAGGATGCCTTTTGGATTGATTAACGCAGGGGCCACTTTTCAGAGGGCCATGGACATTGCTTTTGTTGGGGGGCAAGATAAATTTCTGGTGGTGTACCTTGATGATATTACAGTGTTTTCAAAAAATGATGCTGAACACATTGAGCATTTACGAAGAACTTTTGAAAAATGCAGAAGGTATGGTCTTTCTCTTAATCCACAAAAGTCTTTATTTGCATTAGAGGAAGGAAAACTTTTGGGGCATATTGTAACTAAATATGGGGTAAGGATAGATCCCAAAAGAGTAGAGGTTATAAATAGCATCTCTCTCCCCATAAATAAGAAGGAAGTGTAGGTATTTTTAGGCCGGATAAATTTCCTGAGAAGATTTATTCCTAACTATGCTGAGATAGTTAGGCATATAACAGATATGCTAAAGAAGAATAATGAGGTGAAATGGTCACAAGAATCACGGGAGGCCTTTGCTAGAATTAAAGCTGCATTTGCTGAAGCCCCTGTACTAGCTAGGCCAAATTATACTAAACCATTTATGATCTTTTCTTTTGCATCACCTCATACAGTAGTTGGAGTTCTGCTACAGAAAAACGAAGAAGGATATGAACAACCTATTGCCTTCTTCAGTCAGGTGCTTCATGATGCAGAATTGAAATATAACATATTAGAGAAGCAGGCATATGCCCTAGTAAAATCCCTCAAATCATTTCGCATGTACATTTTGCAGTCCCACACTACTGCATTTGTCCCTACAACAGCTGTTAAAGACATTCTTATCCAGGGAGACAGTGAAGGGAAAAGAGGGAGATGGATTGCAAAAATACAGGAGTATGATCTAGATATCCGCCCTACCAAGCTGATCAAAGGACAGGGGCTAGCAAAAATTCTATCTGAATCAAACTATCAAGCTTTGGGCATAAATCTGTCTATGCTTTCAAATGGAGAGTCTGAGAAAGAGAAAGAGCAGCAAGGTCTGGAAATGGCCACTCAGAAAGCACATATAAAATACCTCACCAGTCCATGGTATAAGGAGATAGTAGAATACCTCCTAACACTCAGCTGTCCACCCAGTTGTGATAAATCAAAATACAGGGCTTTGAGGCTGAAGTCACAAAAGTACATAGTTGCTAATGGGCAACTATATTGGAGAGATCCTTCTGGAATCCTACTCCTATGCCTCACAGAGGATGAAGTAGAGAGTATAAGGATGGAATTTCATGAGGGAATCTGCGGAGGAAATTATAGCTGGAGGGCTACAGCTCATAAAATCCTGAAGGCCAGCTTCTACTGGCCAAAATTATTCGGAGATGTTTTTACCTGGGTCAGAGCATGTGATAAGTGTCGGAAATTTGCTGAGAGACAGAAGTTGGCAGCTCTGCCCCTGATTCCGGTTCATGTGAATGAGCCATTTCAACAATGGGGAATAGATTTTATAGGTGAGATACATCCACCCTCAAGTGGCCAACATAGGTGGATATTGACTGCCACAGATTATTTTACAAAATGGGTGGAAGCCATACCTGCAATGAATGCTACTGACACTGTCATTATAAATTTCATGGAAGAAAACATCATATCCAGGTTTGGTTGCCCTGCTAGAATAATGACTGATAACGCACAAGCCTTCAAATCTGCAAAATTTGTGAATTTCTGTCAACAGTATAATATTGCACTTAATCACTCCACAGCTTATTATCCACAGGGAAATGGTTTGGCAGAATCTTCTAATAAAACTTTAGTGAGGGCCTTGAAGAAAACTATAAATGAAAATCAGAAAAATTGGGATTCCCAATTGAAATTTTCTCTATGGGCTAATAGAATCACTAGCAAGAGAGAAACTGGGAAATCTCCATATGAATTGGTATATGGACGAGCATCAGTGTTTCTTGTGCAGCTGGCTTTACCAGTGGCACGTTTCATGCAAGAAAGTCAGGAGGAACCAGATGATATGATCAGGAGAACCAATCAATTGGTGGAATTAGAGGAAACACGAGACCAAGTGAATCAGAGATTAACAAAATATCAAGAGAAAATGAAACATATATTTGATCAGCATGCAAAAGACAGAAAATTGCAGATTGGAGATCTAGTGCTCAGATGGGATGTACGAAGAGCCGAAAAGGGAAAACATGGTAAATTCGATCCACTTTGGTTTGGTCCCTTCAAAATTATGGAGCGGGGAGGTAATAATAGGTTCATATTGGAGAATTTGCAGGGTGATTTGCTTGACGCCCCTGTAAATGGTCAATTTCTTAAGCCTTATTTCTAATTCTGATTCAGGCAAAGAGCCTGATGTACCATATTGTATATTAGTCTTTGTTTTACCTTTGTCGGAATAATGTGGGAGCCATGATGAATGGTAAAGTGAAATGCAGAGGGGTTGAAGAGAAAAGTCCGCTTATCAGATGATCAGGTGGTCTGCGAAGTTCTCGACACGTTCAGGAATGAGCGTGTCGTCCCCATATGGAGCCGATGTTGACCATATTAGCCCCTCCATTCAAGTTTTTGGCCAGCAGTCCCATTCGAATCTGTTTGAAACATATTTTGTAGCCTAAGACCTCTGTCTCCTGCCTGTCGTTACCATTCCCACCTCCTGAAGTGCATTTAAAAGGGGCTGCAGATTCATTTTCAAAATACATAAGACCCAGCCCTTTGGGTCCTAGCTCCTCTAGTTTATTATCCATGTGACCCAGACTCTGGACCAAGTACAAAGGCTCTAGGCGCCTAATCAAAACGCATCGGGCGTATTCCAAGTCGTCCGATCAAACACAAATCAACGCACCGCAGCCTATTGCTCTTGTGGTCCCCGCCCCGCGTCCTCTGCTAAAAAACTAGGCTTGTTTTCATCACACTGCTTATCTAGGGCGAGCGGTATTCTTCCAATCGCAGCGATTCCATTCAGCGTTAGCCATGCGTCCCGGTGTACGTCTGCAATACCACCTTCTATCACGCATTATCATTCGGATAAAATCGTGTAGCAATATCCATGCTATCCGTTCGATCTGATGATCTCCATCCTACGACCATCTTTCTACGAAGTTACGCGCATGATAATCCCCTCTGGTGAAGTCTCAACCATTGATCTCGTTGGGAGATCGTATGGCTCAGAATCGTTTGCCTGTCCTGCTGTTGACCCAAGCCTCCCTCCACGTCACACCGCCACGCACTCCCATCGTACATCTCTCAACTTCCCGTATATCTTTTTAGGTCGAAGGTCCACTGTCCACGCTAAATTTTACGTATTCCTTCAATACTTCTCCGCCATCCCTCTGTGTTTTCTATCACCCCACATTGTCTCACCATTTCGATGAGTCTGCACCACCATGCCCCTGGATCCCGCCACCCCACCATCTCTATGTCTGGTTTTCTTAACTTGTTTGTGGGTTTTGCAGGTTTCTAGCGATGGAGAACTATCATAATTCACAGCCTCCATTACGGAAGTTGAGGCCGCTTCGAAGGACAATTTTTTAGAAACCAATTTATGAAGAAAATCTTGGGAGGCTATTGTGAAATAACTGATATTTAATGAGTAGGGGTTGAGATCTATCAAACCCTCCAGAGTCATTCAAAACACAGATCGAGCAGATGGAGAAATCAATGGAGCATCGAAGAAATATCAATGAAAAATTAAGGAATGCAGTGTCCGGCATTGAAGAATTTAAATTCCAATTCAAAGTTGGAAGACAGAGAGTACAAAGCACAAAAAGAAATGCTTTCAAGGTTTTATTTCAACCTGATTTTCTTCAGGAAAGGACATAATGTTTAGGTGGATGTATCTCTATACTAGGTTCCTGAAGAGATTTTCTACTCAGTGCATTTATTTCTGCAAGCAGATTGTCAAGAACATTCAGCATTTCATAGCCATCAAATAGTATGGTTGTGAATGTTTTCACCATTTTGTTTTTAAGGAAGCAATTAAATGTTTTCGCCTACTTCTTTTATGAGTTTTTCTTCTCCTTCTTTTATAAAAATCGGGAAGAAAGACATTGTAAGGGGTTCCAGATTTCATCAGAGAATTGTGCAGTGAAAGACTTAGGTATATATTTTGTAAAAACTCTTGTATGAAGGCTCAGTGCCCGTAGGGTCTCAGTGAGGAGGAGTTCTATCTCAGTTCAGAGGACTGTTTTCCTTCGCCAAGTCTCGCGCATGTAACCTTCTCTTCACATGTGTTTAATAAATATTTCATTTATCCATCTTCTTGTATCATGTAACGGAATGTGAGTGGCTCACCGATTTTAGGTAAGGATTTATCCTGGGGCCACACCATACTTGGATCAGTCAAGCGCTTTAAATATGGCTCAGGCATGATATATTGTTTCATGTTCATTTCATCCATCTTTCTGCTATATTAGTTGCTTTGGGAGGGTGCTTTTAAAACGCCATTGTCATATATGGATTCTTATATTGACAAGCCCATATATGGTTTTTTTGTGTATCTGGGTATCAGACCAAAGATAACTGATATCTTCCTATATTTCTTTCACCGCATACACCTTCTGATATTTTATTTCTGATTTCTGTGGCATATTACTTGAATCGACCCTCTTTACCGTAAATTGTCTCTTAACTGTCTGATGCTTTTATATTGGAGCTTTGCATTTTGTCTCTGCAACATTACTTTCCCTGTGGCAGTTTCTGTAAGTTCTGGTCCTATTTAAAATCAATTTCCTTGTTTACAAGAGATAACAGGAGAGCCTTTGGATTGACACCCAAGTTTTATTATATGCTCCCTGCTATGATAATATGTCCTAGGCACTGGTCTATGGCAACTCTAGGCTGTCTCTAGGAGCGACAACAGAGGGAAGACAAATCACCTATCCGAAAGGTGTTGAAAGCACAATAAATATAAGAAAATAATTCAACATGAATGGAAATAGAATCAACAAGTAAAAAATTTGCATCAAGATTACCACCTAGTCAAGGCAAAGGTAAAGACATAGAAAAAACAATAGCCAAATATGGTACTCTCCACACCTAAAAGAGGGAGAGGGGGGGAATGATAAAATAAACTCTCCTACACCTTTAAGGTGGAGAGTAAATTGATTAAGCGAAGATAGTTAGTGGTAAACCATAAACCACCACATTATTCAAATCAAGTTGGATTGGTTAGTGGTAAACTAGAAACCGCCAAATTATTCAAAGCATATTAGTTAGTGGTAAACCATAAACCACCAATTTTCATGGAAGATGGCTAGTGGTCAACTAGAAAAAACACCACCTAAAGAATCAAAATCCATAGCTTGGATCCTTTCCATAAAAAACTATTGAAAAATTTCACAACTTGAACCTAACATGGGGGAATATCAGATATCAAGCTTCAAGTTTCAAAGTTTTATTAATCAAATTTCAACCCACATTCAATAAACAATTAGGAATTCCAACATAGCAACTGGTCTCCTCAATAGAAAATTTACAGTAATTTCATTAATTCAACTAAAATGTTTAAACATGTGAGATGTTCACTTCTAGATATTTAGATATTGGTGGTTTTTAAGAAAAATCTTAATTGAAATTCAACTCTACAATTTCAGATTAAAGATGACAAAAATTTTTGGTACTTATGTTGAACAATTATTCAGACTTGTGATTTTAGTTTTGGGGGGGGGGGGAATGTTAGTGAATCCCTAAACAATCACAAAGCTTGAGACAATATTGTGATGTGTTGTAATCCTTATCTTGATGAGGTATTGTCATGATCCACTTATGTGTTGTTAGTGAGATCTAGATCTAGAAGGTCTAGAAGTTCAAATTGATGTATTATAAATTCATATCCTAGGAACAATACAATGCAAATAGAAAGGATTAAAGCCTTTTCTGCCACTTTGCTTGTTTTATCCCACTCATGTTGATTCTTAACATAAAGTTGTGATTGAAATAACACCATATTATTCATAAGTTAATGGAATAGCTTTTGGAAAATATTTTTTTATTGATGATATAATACATTTTGGAAAGAATGCAAAGAAATATTAAAGAAATTAATCACATTTCTTAATATAATAATTTTGATTTCATGAAAAAATTATAAAATAATGTTTTTTTGTTTTGTTTTTGTTTTGTAAAATTAGCATGACTACATCTTCATCATGTCCAATATTACCTTGATCAGGGCAGCGAATTGAACTAGTGACTTCACATCAAGGAGTGTCTTAACAGAGCACTCGATCACCATCTATCCAAAACCCATGGACGATTATAAAATAACGATTAGAATAAGAGCTTAATATTTTATTTTATTTTCAATACTAGCTATGTTTATGTTGGGGATAACCCACATAACGAGATATTCTCACTAATATTGTATGAGAATTTGTTGAGCTTAAACACCCTTTGGAACTCAACATCAAATTAATATGAGACAATTTAAAAACAATTGTCCTCAACAAGAGCCATTTCATGCATAAGTACTTTGACCTCCCTCAAGCTTATGTCATTCTTACACATACATCAACATTCAACAATAAAGTTAATTCTATCCAATGTGAAATGGATGGGCATAATGAGATCTCAACTAAGAAAGCCATGAAATTTTGTAGTGCAAATTTAACTCATGTATATCACAATATCTATGATCTATTTTGTGTTGTGAAAGTTTTTCAATTTTTTTATTTGACTACATTTTGAATAGAATTGTATCATTTATTAGAATAAAAAACAATTTTGATTGTTTACCTACAATAAAACGATGAGTTTCATTGCTTTCTATTCACAACTTTTGAGATAATAGACAAAATGTGATAATAAAAAATAATTTTATAACCATAACATATAGTAATTGGCTTTTTGTTAGTCATTATCAAAAAAATACTATATATTTATTATTCCATCTACCATTATTAACTCTTTTTTTCAGAGAGAAAAAAAAACTAACTTATATTAAAAATAAAAGGCAGGACATTTGCAAAAACAGGGAAAACCAACCATTATCAACCTTGTCCATAACAAATGTCAAAATTGATTAATAGTTATGCCCAAGTACACATTGTATGCCTTTACTACCCATATTGTTTTTAACCATAATTATATACATTTTTTTAAACCATAAAATATAATATACTTAATCAATATAATTAGAAATGAGAGGAGCAGACATGGTGCACAAATTCACTCAAAACAATTCGTATATTACTCAACCAAAACTAAAATACAAGACACATAAATAGTGTTCATGAGATCCAACAAATTCCAAACAAAGAGAATATTGTTGAGAAAATCTCTCAACAAATTCCAATAACCCTAATCTATCAAGTTACCAATGTAAGTATTATTTCCAAGTCCCCCTTTAATGTTGATGAATATTAGTCAGACAAATGTGACATGTGAATTGTAATTTGTCATTTTTGTATTAATCTTTGTAATGATGTAATGTAAGCATTATTTCCAAGTCTCCCCTTTAATGCTTGCATTACATCATTATAAATATTAATACAAAAATGAAAAATTACCATTCACGTGTCACATTTGTCTGAATAATCTTCATCAGCACTCACATCCACTCTGGAATCTTGCAAACACCGCTCTTTCTTCACCACCTTATCTTTGAGTTGTCACTTCAACTCCATTTAAAACATAAACGCCTCAGACCATCTTTAACAAAATTTGTATAATTGACACTGATCGATCTCCCTAAGGACAACCTCGATACTGGACCACCCTATGGACAAACTCCCATCTATTAAATGCATCGAATTACACTTTTGATAGTTGTATAGGTGAGTTGTCTAGGTAACGAGTTTTATCCAACAGTCAATTATGCAACTAAACTTACTACACACATAGATCTTATAACATAATTGTTAGTTTTTGTAGCATCAGATGTTTTCTGGCCACAAAATTTGGTGGAGAGGCTAGAATACATGAGCTCTTCAAAACTCATAAATCTTTTTTGGAAATTCCACCTAAAAGGGTCTCAATTAGATTATTAATTTGTTTTTAAAAAAATTTAGTAAGTCTTAACTTAAGGAATGTGGTTAATTAATCAATATTAATTTAGATAAGGTGAGAATAATCTAAAAACTCACACAGATCAATCCAGAAATGATCCTACCCATTGATTAATCTTTAATCTTGGTCGTTTGTGCTCCAAGAATGGATTATAAGAGGACATCAATGTGGTGATGGAGAAGATACACCAATGTACTCTGCATAAGCACTACGTAGAGGGTGACGCACGAGGCTCATTGCAAAGGCTAGGGAGGTAATTTCAGAGGAAGAAATTAGTTGTGGAGTGAGAGAAAATTCTCATAAAAGTTTTGCTAGTAGTTTCCTCGGATTAAATTGTCAATTGAGCATCTAAATTATTGTACTCATGATTTTTGCTGAAGAATAATAATAAAACTCTCATTTGCTACACCGATTTTCTTGCATTGGGTTTTTCTGGGGATAATTATTCAAAATAACTGTGTTAAAATTCTTGTGTGTCTCCTAGAAATTCTCAGTTTTTTCAGTATTTTATTTTTCGTAGTATTTTTTGGTGAAAATTGCAATTGTGATTTTATTCGTTGTTTGTCGTAGCAAATAAACTGTATAATTAAATTTACAATTAGAAGAATAATTTTTGGTTGCTGCAATAGATAAAATATTCAAAATAACGTGTAACTGATTATGTTGAAGCACGAAGCACAACAAGAACCATCAACATACAACAAACTCATACAATCAAATTAGCAATATGTTTTTTCGACACCAAAAAAACATTGAGCACCACTAATTTTTTTTTTTTTTTGTAAATTTGGTGGTACCTTCTATTTTCTATTTATATGTAAAGACAGGTTACAGTATAATAAACATTTTTGGCCTCAACCTGCCCGCAGGAAACCAGGTCTGTTGGCCATTTAAATTATATTTCTTTCTTTAATAATTGACTCTTTCTCATATTCGTTTACAAACAAATATAAATATAACATACTTCATCACACTGATAACCTTGGATAAAAATAAAAATAAAAATTTACACAACTAACTTTACCATGCAGCTTGCAAGACTGACACTTGCTCATTCCAAGATGAAACCAAATTCATTTATAGAACTACAAAAGTCCATTGGTCGGTTCTTCCCCATTTCATTTCATTTCCCACAGTGGACGAGCACTGCTGCCAACAATGCTCAGCCATAGATTAACTCACTAAAAAAGTTTCTATTTTTTTTTCTCTCCTAAATTGTTTTACTTAAAATTTTTATCTTGGAAGTGGTTAAGTGAACTTCATATTCTCCATCCCATGCCCACACAATACAAGAGCTGTATAAATAATGTACTCACCATCCCTACACACCACAAGATATATCTCTGTGAGAACATAAATGCAAACAATATCTCATTTGCGTTTAACATGATGGCAAAGTCAATGATATTAACAATGATTTAAGTGCAACATTTGGCCCCTGGTATTGTCCAAAACTGCAACAAGCTTTGAGGTAATCTAGCAACTTCTCGTTGCATATGACGTCGAGATAATCAGTACCAAGAGAACTCGTTCCTCCTTTTTCAATAACCATACGCGAGGAGCAGACAGGGACATGCAAAACACTAATGGAAAATGTGAGCACTAGTCGGGCACTCGGGCACTGAGCACTAGCACGGAGGGCAGACTTGCGATCAACAATATTGGCGTACGGACAGAGAGTAAGTTATCAGTGATTCAGTTCGCTCCATATCAATGCTTAGTGATCTAGGGCGTATAAAACAATGAAGCGACCGCAGTGGGTTCTGCACGTGGTCTGAGTTGCAGGCGACATCAGTGAAACAACTCTAATAACACCAAAGCTTGGATCTGGGTTACAACTACTCACTTCACTCTGTTTAGCTCCTTCTCAGTGTTAACAGAAGCTTGACGATCACCGCAGCCATAGTAACATTAAGAGCCAAAGCTGATCAGTCTTGCTCATTGGAACCTCACAAACATCGGCAAAGTTAACAAATACTCACATGTACAAACAGAGCTACATTTATCTATATACAATAACAATGACATTCAAGGCTCTCTCATTTTCCTATCCTTCCCATAAGGGAATCAAGTGAGAGGGAGCTTTGATACCGAATTAAAAATAGGAGTAAACATGGTGCACATAATCACTTAAACTAATTCATATATTACTTACCTAAAACCAAAATATAAGTCATATAAATAGACATAAGTAGTGCTAATGAAATCTAACAAATTTCAAAAAAGAGAATATTGTTGAGAAAATCTCAACAAATTCCAACAATCCTAATCTATTAATTTACCAA
The DNA here is from genome assembly GCA_034641835.2 of Pinus albicaulis. Lineage (NCBI taxonomy): Eukaryota > Viridiplantae > Streptophyta > Pinopsida > Pinales > Pinaceae > Pinus > Pinus albicaulis. Next base: position 1,106,998,545 of record CM076572.1, on the reverse strand, counting down.
TGTAAATATTATTTCCAAATAAACAACGTTGATTAATAATTATGCCAAAATACACATTATATACCTTTACTATTTCTATTATTTTTTACCATAATTATATAAATATTTTATAAACCATAAAATACAATATACATAATCAAGAGCCAATATAAATTTTGGCATACTACTCCACACAATCTTGTACTTGTTTGCCTAAACAAGTGCACACAATTTTGTATTAGTGTATCCATGGATATCTTCATCTTATTTATGATAATTAAGAAAAATGTTCTATACCTTAGTTTAGAAGAGATGTTATAGTGTTGGCAAAAAAAAAAAGTGTTAAACCAAAAAATAATAAGAACAAAACATAATGTCCACTCAATTAACAAAATAATAAATAAATTTAATTAGATTTATTCTATTGAAAACTTATTTTTATTGATAAAAGTACAATTATTTTTTCTCATAAAAAAATCATAATATGCCAAATGAAATAATAATAATTTATACTAGTAACCATGATATTTTAAAACATAGAACTAGCACAATCATATAAATTAAATGGTTAAGAAATGTAGATGGCCATTAAAATACATATATTACCATGATATTTTAAAACATAGAACTAGCACAACCATATAAATTAAATGGCTAAGAAATGTCGGGCCATTAAAATACATATATTTCATTTGTGAAATTGAGAATTTGTAATGCTTGGATAAGAGTGGAGGTAGGAAATGGAAAAACTATTGGTAACCCTAGATTTCATGAGTTGCATTGTGTATATCACTAAGAATATTCTTAGCTTATTAAATTTAGATCACCCAAATTTTTATTTTAAAAAATGAAATTTTGAAAAGCTTATTTCGAAATAGACCATGCCTATCGACATAATTAATAATAAACATATAATTAGAAAGACAAATATTTATATATCCACTAGCATTTCATTGAGGAAAACAACACACAATAATTTACTTTTCTACTATGATCACAACTTCATATATATAGCTCATCATCAACCAACTATCTCACGTGTTTTATGGATTTTTTTGTTTTATCATTTACGGGCACATATATAGGTTTTTATGTGACAACACATTTTCAATAGATACATTTTTTTGACATTTTTGTATGATGGCTATCATGCCACACTATGGATAAGATTTACAAAGATCTCTTACTCATTTGAATACATGTTTGACATGTATCGACATAATGTAATTTTCTATCATCCAATAAAAAATTAAGCTTTTAGGAAATATATGTGTGTGAGAAATATAAATGACAGTTATAAACTAGTACAATCATATAAGTTAAATGACACATAGATAAGCATCAATCTATGAGAAGTGTCATAACACTTAATGATACATTCTACGTTGCAAAAATTAAAACAAACTAAAAAATTCATCCACCTGGTAATTAAATTGAGAATCAAAGAGGCCATTGATTAACAATAATATTAAAAAATTTAGCACTTGGCTCTAAAACACTTGAGCTAACCCTTATATATGTATAATTTAAATCCATTTTAATTTGGGATTATTTTTTGAAGTGTAATTTTTTTCTTAAATTTTACACTAAAAAAAATGTTTGTATCTTAAGAAATTTGATAAATTTCCATACTTAATATATTCATAATTAAAAATTAAAATAATTTTATACTTGAATTAAATAAATATTTATTAATTAACATTCTTATATATATATATATATAAGCTTGGTAGATCATCTTCATTCATTCATTTTCAAAAGTAGGTTACGTCCATGAAAGACTTTCAATGGCCTCAACTTTCCCATCAGGAAACTAGGTTTGTTTTCCACCGAAACACATAATAGGCCATCCAAAATCTCAATAACTTCAGTCTGTCAAACAAAGCCTTATAGGCACGAATGTCTAAAAACTAGTGCTCATCTACATAGTTGTAAGATATGATACTATTCGACATATACATCAAAATTTCAACAAAAAAAGACAACCATAACAAAACTAAAAACTAATCATCATTAGAGGACTCCACAGGGCTAGGGTCCTTAGCACTGGATCCTGGTAATTCTGACTAGGGGAGGAACAAAATGTGCTTTTCAATACGGCCAAGGAGAACATTTTGCTCTTGGATTTGGAATTGAATAAGCTGCAATTCCTTCTGGATTTCTTGAAGGCTTGGGCCGGTTTTTCCAGAGTCACCCGACGATGACGTGGTGGATTTAGCCACGAGACTCTTCATGAGCCAATAAAGGTGCACTATTTTTTTGTACTGTGTGGTGCGCCCATGAGTGTGACCAAGATCTAGAGCAAGAACTTGTCAATCCTCCACCCACACTTCAACTTCTGCTCGTTGATTGAGATCAACTTCCCATGAAAATATCAATTATTTCACTTGGGCTGGAGTTCCAATATTATAAGCCTGAACCACTTCCTGTATAATCTGAGCATCCGACCCGCGCCCACTTCGCTTCGGTGGCCGAATTGATGAGGAACCCCTGTTACCACAATTACCATTCTTCCAGCCTCTGCCTCGACCACCATTACCAATCGAGCTAGCACTAGGGGAATTGTAGACCATATTTTTTATCGTCAAATTACACCCAATGTAGATAGGCCAACAGATAGGTTAGGCCGAGAACCAATACCAGTATTTGAACACACATCCACAATGTAAACATAGTCAATAAGGGCATGATGTAGAGACATTAAAGAGGACCAGGAAACAAAGTGAGTTAGGCAAAAGCCTGAAAGAAAGATGGAAAATTGACCAGTGTGGCCTCCACATAAGGGCGTCACTTAATTAACCTATGGCATAGCACGTGTGTTCGTGGCATACTAAGCAATACCCTTAGTTTGACTACATATTGGAAAATAACTCTAAAAATCACTTTATTTAACCCCCTACCAATACTAAACCATTGCATTTTCCCAATTTAAAAACCCCCTACTTTCACTAGATATTGTAGGTATCCATTTTTTCATTAACATTTTTTATACCCCTTTATATTTATATCCTTAACATAATGACATGATGCCTTTCTTATCACCCCACATGCATTCTACAATTCACCTTTCTTCTTGTGATATACATAGGAGATTCATATTAGTATTCCCACAATGTGATTACTCAATCCACACTCAAGCACATCCCACTATGATTTGTTGCATTTAATGGTGTAAGGCATACAAAGATCAACCATGTTTTAGGAAGATTGATTATGTGCATGTCTATAAAATGGCATAGAAATTGATCTATATGATGATGAAAAATCAATTGATCAATCTTTATGAATATGTTTGCACCAAATAAGGTGTTCAATCACAAGTCTAGACCCTCTTCCCTTTGAAAGCTTCTTGTTCAAAAATCCAACTACAACCTCATGTACTCAAACTAGTGTCTTATTAAGGTGAAACAACAAAAGTTACAGTTTCAGAGAGTTATATAGAGAGGAAAAGGCAAGGTGAGGATGAGAGTTATGAGACCCTCCCTTTGCTTTAATGAAAAAAAAACTAAAAACATTGTTCTTTGTTGTTTTTAATTTAAATGTTTTAATGAGAGCCGCATGGTATATTTTATTAAGACATCATTTGGAAACGACCCATGTGGATGGAATTAATGGTTTTTTAAGCTTGGTGATGTGATTTAAAGAGCTCTTACCATTAGCTTTCTTGTTTTCAGGATTATCAAAAAGATTTTGTAAGCATTGTAGGCAGTTTCCCCCAAGTTCAAATGGATGCTATTATGTGGCTATGTTTTGTGAACCTTCCCAACATCAACATGCTAGGTAGGTCTACCCCCAAGTTTTTCAGTAAGCATCTTTCAAAGATGGGATTTCACAATTGGAGGGATCTGTGGTGTCACAACACTATCTTGGTTGGATTGGACACATGATGGAACAACCTATTTTGGTCCATGACTCTTCAAACTTGGTCAAATATTCTCCAATGGACACAATCTCTCTTTGCAAAAGAGCTCTCCTCAAGTCATGTATAGTAGGGCCTTTGAAACCATTTCTTGTAGTGAAAGCAACATCCCACATAGCTTGGTAATAAGGTGAGAAAGAAACATTAAAGGGGGTATTTGCATCATACCAACATCTAGTAATGTATTTAGAAGCAACCTCTTTTGTTTTTTCCCATGATGTTCATCCTTTTTTTACCTTTGGCATGGCCTTGAAGTTGAGAGTGAGACCCAAGAAGGGGAGGAACATAACCAAAGGGGTCATGGTGGTTGGTGGAAGGGAAGAGGAGTCGTCAAGGTAAAAATCATCATACCCACTTGCTTCTCTCCTAGCCATAGCTTTTGTGAGTTCCTTCTTTGCAATTTCATCTTGTATAGCCTATTCCCTAGCTTTTGCCTCCCGATACTTCTCAAACTTTTCAAGGTATTATTTCCTAATAGGCCCTATCACTTTATCTGGAGCATCACAGAGGGTTACTTGGCCTCTTATACCCGTCAAGTGTTGTTTCAACCTAAAAATACTCCCTCCTCGCATTGGGTGCTTCCAATATTTGAAGAACATTTTTCCATCACCAACATCACAGTGAACCCATCCTACATATTTGCCTTTTCAGGGCATGATGGATGGTGAAATTTCAAATTTGAAAAGAAAGAGATCTGCAAATAAAATAGAAAAATGAAAAACCTATGATCAACTACTATCCTTATTTCTCGTTGATTTTTAACTGGAAATTAGGGAGAGGGGATTAAAAACAGGGACAACAATGAATTATGAAATCTAGAATTTTTTTATGGAAAAATCATACCTGGATGGATGGAATTGAAAACTAGTTGATGAAGCCTCCTCCCAAAGATGCCAACTCCACTAGACAGCTCCAAGATGACAATGAACCTCCAAACTCGTTGTTGCTACAAAACTCAATGTTGTTGCAGTGTTGTCCAAGCTCTCGAATGCTCGCAAACATTAGAAATCAAATGTGTGAGGCAAATAGGAGTTTGGACTTAGTTTTATAAGTTTGGGAGTGCATATTTGGGAGGAAATTTTCCCATGGTTTTCCAAAAACCACCCACTGGACACTTTTTTCATCCACATGTGCAGCACCCAAACCAGCCAGTTTGTGACAAAATCTGCCAGTCAGGACCAGTTTAGGTGCCAAACTGGCCTGTTTGGTTGAAATTGACCAGTTTGGCACATAACCAGTCCTGACTGGCCAATTGGCCAATTTCTGAACTAAACCGACTAGTTTTTAAAACTATGACAGTAACTAATCTATAATTCCCTTCATTCCAGTTTTCAATATAAAGCATGCCATGGTCATTACCTTCTAATAATCATTTCTGCATCCATGAACCACCTCTTGTAAGAATAACTCCATACTTCAGGAGCTAAATTACTCATGTTATCTCTTCCATTGCCAATGTAACTTTAATCATTTATGCCTGGCTTGATGTTTGCCTAATTTCTATATCCCTTTTAACTTAATAAAATGCTCTAAACTTGTACTACAAACAGAAATATTATTATTCCAAATATTAGAATATTGGCTAGCTACGCTCATTGAGCTTACTCCTCACCAGTAGAGATCACCCGCTCTCCCAACCTCTTTCAGTTCACCGTAATGATTTTGGTCATAATTTTCAACCATATCACATACTTTGCTCTACTTTATTTTTCAAATATCTATCTAGTCCTGATTGTATGTTTATTTAAAAGGAATTGCATTTCTTTCAACTGATTCTACAACACAACATTTGTCACTGTTTCTTCAACTTATTCTTTTCCTCAAAGTAATCTTTGCTTTCCAGTTGCCAGATTTTTTTTGAGGTGAGGTGGTGGGGGGAGGGGGAATGTACAACATGGAATTTGTAAGCAATCAGATATTTAGCACAAATCCTTATCCATTGTGAACATGGCATTTTTTCATTGCTTATAGTCCTATCAGTATCCAAACTAACAAAGTATTGTCTTTATTTTGAATCCCATGTCACATTAAGCATGTGATACTAAAGCACAATAGGCAACTGTCCACACATAACAACATAGGCTATGGAACTGTCCCTCTGTAAACTCAATGCAATCAACTCATTGGAATTCAGAAAAGATAGAAAAGAAAGGAGAATTACATATTATAATTCTAGGTTGAAAGATTTATATTTCCTTAAAAATTTAGACTTAAGCTAAACAACTAAATAAAACACAATACCTGAACCTAAAATTACAACGTGCACCAAAAATATTGTTAAAGACTCAGCTGGCAAATGCTTACTTCAAAGTTCTTAGAAAAATGCATGCTACATTTACAGGTTGAAATAAAACAACAAGTAGTATCATTAGAAAATACACAGATTGGAATGCATGTTCCTGTGCTTAGAATATTGTCATTGATTGTCAATTGAAGAAGGGCAAGTTATAATCCCAGCAAGGACATCCGAAAATGTTATTCATTACAATATGGCATTCAGCTAAGAAACCATCCGTGGCTTCTTCGACCGAAGGCATCATATAGATTAACCCTCCAACCATCAGTCTTCCAGCCTTGAACTAATCAACCATTTCATTGAATACAACAAAAGTAGAAATGTCAAAAATTTCTGTTACAAAAAAAAAAAATTCAAGTGTTAGATGAGAAACGCAACTAAATTGAAAGACCATCAAATATCGATTGACGTCTCATATCTGGCTTCAAACTTCTATGTTCATTTTGAAAAGATACGAGAATGTGTCATTCAGTTGACGTCTTGCAATCATTTCACTTCGATTTCATTTAACAAATCAGTGCATCTTATATAACAAGCTTAATCTTGGCATGCTGAAAAACACCTTCAAAATACCTCTATCTACACTAGTTCTCAGTGAAAATGAGATCATCCAAGAAGGCAATCAAATCATCATAAATTCCTTTACTGTGAAGGCATATAAGGTTGTGGCCTTAATATTCTAAACAAGTATTCACGTATCTCTGGTAGTAAGTGTTCCACAAGGGAAGGGTAGCTGCACAGAATATTGATGATATATGTTAGATAGATCTTGAAATGTGACTGGCTCTCGCTGTAACTGTTTGTTTATATACAATTTTTCCTTACCCAGACATGTTAGACATGTATTCATGGTGCTCCAGAAAGTACAGAACACACATATGGCCCAAAGAAGTTGCACGATAGGACTCAGCAAGATCATATATATTTGCAAAATTCTCCATAGTAAGGTCCTAAACAGAAGACACAGATCTCAAAATAAACTTCAAAGGCGTCAATTTCGTAAACGAAAGGTAAAACTGCAAGGGAATACCTGTGCAATAGAATATTCACACAAACGTTTGAGGCCTTATAAAAGGTATTGATCAGTAGCCCTCAGAAGATCTTGTGCAATATATGTTGTCACCTCTACTATACCTGTGTATATGAATATGAAACCAGTAACCCATTAGAATCATCACTTCGTTAAACATATCAAGTTCTAACATGTCATAGTTTCTTCCAAATTCAGCATGCACGCTTTATAACAACTACAAGTCTTTAGTTATTGCGCGACACAAATTAGAAACAATAAGAATTACCTCATCATTAGTTCAAAGATTGCCCAAGTTATGTTTGGAATTTCAATATCCTTTGCCTCTTTTTCTTGTTGAAGACTCACAAATATAACCACGAACAATTTCTAATCATTGTTTGAAGCCACAATACACTTAACATGTTTCACAATATCAATTTTTCAAGTAAACAATACAGTTTGCAACTCCTCCAAATACTATCACTTGAAACAAAATGATAGTATCTAATGCCATAAACAAAATGACTCATACCCGGTAGCCACCATCAAACATCGCACGAAATGCATCTGAAGATGCCAGAAGTGCAATCCTGTGGGCATAAAATCGCCTACCTGCATGTAAGCACCATAATTTTTTCACTTGTCATAATAAAAATTGCATTCCATAACAACTCATTTGAATATTTGTGGAAAGCTCTATATTAAATTTTCCTGAGAACCCAATTCAACATCCTTCAAGTAGCTATCCACTTGCAATGATTTGATAACATGACATTTATAATAAACCTACCTGGATTTAAGCACCATATGTTTTGCACTTTGTCACAATAAAACTCATTTGCATATTTTTGGAATCCTCTTATCTTAAATTTTCCCAAGAAACCAATTCAACATCCTTCGAGTAGCTATCCACTTCCAATGATTTGATAGTATGACATTTATAATAAACCTATGAAATGTGTTACTGCATGTCATCACTCACCTTCCACTAAAAAGGCAACATCTGATAAAGTGTGATTGTTGACATACTGCTCTCCCAAATATACCTGCAAAGTTTTTTAAAGATGAAAAAACAAACATAGATAAAAAGAAATTCATTACAAATTAAATTGGACATCTTGTTTATTAGAGTCACAAAACATTGATAATTCATAAACAATGCTAATAAATAGTAGATTGTCACCATGCATCTTTTCTAAGTATATCAAGTTTCTTCGAATCTACATATTGCATCATATTCCCAAACTTCTACCAATTTAAACATTTCAAACAAACACATTTTTCTGTCCTATGTTACACATCATCAAGGTCAGTGTCAGTAGGAAATAGTCACAAAATCAGTCATATTATGTGAAGGTCAGTTAATAGGAAACTGCATCATATAGCCAATAGACATCACTAAACAACATATGACCCAACAAATATAAACACAATCCAATCACAATAAGCACATTCACACACTAATTTAGAGAACAATCTATTCAATTTCTTAAAAATCTACTCTGGCTTGCTCCTCTAAAGTTAAAACTCTCTCCTACTATTACATATAAGCCAGAGTGAAGGCTTCAGAATTTGTGGCTATAAACTGAAGTCGAGCATTATACTGTCCAAGAAGAATATATAGAGTTTGCTGCAGATTGACCCAATGTGGGTATTAATTCTCTCGTGGAAAAAGATTTGGAATCTCTCTGCCATTAATTCTCTCACACATAGAAATTTGGATTTCATAGAACCCTTGCAAAAACAAATATGATTTCAAAATGACTGGCTCACAGAAAACCTCTTACCATAGGAACTCTTATGAAGAAAGGAATAGACCATCCAGGTGTCGTTCAAGCCAAGAAGAAGAAAAACCCTTGCACATGTTTTCCCATATTGTTAGGAAAATAAGAAGATTTGAGATGGAATGAGAGGAGTTCTGTGCTTCACTGAACAAATCCACCCCATCAACTGATAGGAATTCTTTGGCAAGTTAGACAAGAAATATTTAAGATCGCTAGTTTAAAAAAACTCAGTAAAATCAGTAAACTTCTCAGATTCAGAAATTAGAGAATCTGGATGTAATGAATAAAATTATCATCATCCATGACAGAGGTCATTTAAATTATACCATTGCTCATAGAGTCTGTCAAAGCATACTTCCACAACCTTGAAGAGACAGAGAACTATCAAACTGAGAAATTGACTTTAGAATTAGTATTTGTTGGATTGGACCACTCCCAAAATGCAGATAGTGTTTCTATCTTTACTTCTATTGATTAATTCAAGGTAATCCAATGGACCAACCCTTTCCTCTGCGCGATATTTCCTTAACACTCTCACATACCAGTTGAAGCAATCGTAGTTGAGAACTCAGAATCGTGTTTACCTCCCTAACCCCGCTCCTCCAGTCCAAGTCAGTCCTCTGCCCGATATTTCCCAGCTAGGGCCAACGTCAAGTCCAGATTGAAGCTTTCTCCTTGTGATGGTGAAATGGCTCATGAATGTCTGCTCCTGAAGGTGAAATTGATGGTGAAATAGCTCATGAATGTCTGCTCTGCTCCTAATGGTTGATGGGAACCCTAGACCAGTCGAACCAAAACTCCAAGCAAAACTCAAAATCGCATCTACCTCTCCTCCTGTGCTCCTTCGCGCTCTTTGCCTTCCGTCTGCTCCTGATGGTGAAATGGCTCATGAATGTCTGCTCTGCTTCGAACCCTACACCAGTCGAACCAAAACTCCAACCAAAACTCAAAATCGCATTTACCTCTCCTCCCGTGCTCCTCCGCGCTCTTTGCCTTCCCACGACCTTCCTAACCCCGCTTAGCCCAAAAAAAAAAAAAAAAAAAAAAAAAAAAAAAAACCTCAAAATATTTATATTTTTATATAATAAATAAAAAAAACCCCTCCCCTCTAGTTATAGAGGCAATATAATGTTTTTTGATTTTTTTTACCCCAATATGAACGCACGTGATATAATATTGGTTTGTCAGTGACGCCCCCGTGGGCCTCCAACACCATTCTATACCACTGTCTAGCACCTTGTGCTCAAAAATGCTGAAATACAGAGAGATACGAAGTGGTTGTTGACAATTCTAATAGTATATATCATAAACCGACTCCCCAAGCCAAAAACCCTTACAATCCACATCATATACATAGTAAATCAAATATATGATGCATACTTTCATTGCTATGCTCACGATGAACAAAACATGGAAATATCTGTTACCCTCGTCTATACAGTGCTTTACTATGCAATAATTAACCGAGAATTGAAAATACATGCCCATTATAGACAATAAAATGCCAAAGAAAACTGACACCAACATAGAAACATCACATACAACAGAGAATGACACTACAAAAACTTTCCTACTTTCCAGACACCCATTTCCATTTCCTCCAACATTCCAATTATAGAGCTTGTTATTGTCATTGCAGTGGAGAGTATATCGAACATGCCATAGTCCCAAAGGTAAGGGAAAAGAGAAGAAAACATACACGACTCTAAACGCCATCAACCAGGAGGGCTTGGACCTGAAATGAACGCAACTTCTCCAACCCGGTCGAACCAGCTTGAATGAGAGAGCCGAATGTCTACCACTTCTCCTTAGAACTCAACATGAGGACATGGCAAATGCGGGTAGGAGGAGTGCTACCTGTTCCACTTGTAATTTATGAGCTCTCTAGCTCATCGTATCAACATTTAACCTTCCACCTCTATTTGCCATACCACTAACCCGTTCGCACATGCGACGCGTGGGAGGTGGCTGCCCTTCGACCTTGCCAAGGGTCGTATCAATCATTTCTCAAATCTCGAGAAGGATTCTGCACTATATCACACTCCAATTATGGATTTCTATATTTATTTTTTAAAAACAAAAAGAAAATTATTATTATCCAATTATTATCCATTTTTAAGGTCACGCCAAGCCAAACACCAAATTGACGTATGATATCCCTTGTTTGTGAGATAAGGAACCCATCTCCACGCAACGATTTGACTTCTAAATCTACAAAAACATACATACTCTATCCATATAATTTTGAACCTCTGACCTTTTAGAAAAATACATATTCTCTTCAAAATTATTTTAAAAAAATATAAGAAAATATTCAACAATTTCAAAACATTGCTTACACGTTCTTGAATTTTTTTAAAATAAAAATATATTCTCTTAAAAATGATTTAAAATTTTTTATAAGAAACTATTCTGAAGCGTCAGAACAAAAAATAATCAAAACATCGCTTACACGTTCTGGTTGGCTCTGTTTAAATCGTCCCCGCGCTCCATAAAATTCAAATCCATGTCAAAATCGTTCGATGTTGGTTATAACATTCTCACATTAATTTCTAGTAATTTCTAAGTTCTTGAGGCGGCTTCATGCTTTTCCTTCCCCCACCAATTTTAATGTTTCAGATCCGTATATCTCACTCTCCTAATTTTACCGTTCACATTTTTCAATTTTGTACCCTTTTCCCTGTTTTCCTCACCCGATCAAGTCCTTCATATCTTTCTGTATGAATGGCAGAAGAGAAGACTGGGCCTGAGCTTTCGCTAAATTTAGCAACAGAAAATGAATGGGAGGTTGTGGATGACGATGGCTTTGTTTACAAGAGACAAAAGAGAAAATACAGCGCTCCTCCTCCCTTTCCCAGTAACACCACAGCCAACAACGATGATCAGTATCTCAAGCAGCGGCGCCTGCTTAAAAAGGCAGCTCTGCTAAATCTCAAATCCAGATACGCACTACAAATCAAAGAATGGGAATCACTTTCCCAAATGTCACAGACCGCAGCCGCATCCATTATCAACTCCAGTATAAACCCAAGATCGTCTTCATCATCTCCGCCTCAAATCCAAATCCAGAACGCTCGCAAACACATTTTCAGGGAGCTTCTACAGCAGGTAAGTACACATTCTCTTCTCTGTTACATGCATAACTCCTCTGTTTTCTCAAGTTGAGTTACATGTGTCTTTATCTTCTCCACCATTTTCCTCTGCAGGCTGAAGCACAGGAGACCTTCATCCAGGAAGTAACGAGTTTCTGCAATGCTGCAGAATTGATGTGTGACGTCCATGAACAAGACTTCAGACGGTCTGCTCTTGATTTTCTTATTTGGGAAAGCCCCACCACACTTGTCCATAGTCTATGCCCATCTGACTCCGAGGACAATGCTTAATTAATTATTTTCTCTCTGCCATATCCTGGGTTGGGCTGGAATTAAGTTCGCTTCAAATCAGGTATGATTTGGGTTTCCTTGTAATTTTTTATGCTCAAAAGTAGTGGCTCTGTTTTGCCAATTTTCTGTATTATTACTTGTTGTCTTATTGGAAGTTCATGTATCCATATTATAAAACAGGGCTCACTCTATCTTTCTCTCATAGTCACATAGAGCTACCAAACCAAGACTTGTTTGAATGGGCAAATAGGACTGCTCCTACATAGGAATGGCCCTAACTTTGGGGATATGTAAAGGTTTAACCTATAAAGTACTTTGAGTTTGTCATGGACCAAAACCAACAACTCGCTAGCTTTCAGAAACGCAACTCTTTTCAGATTTTCATTGCAGTATCAGAGCACCCTAATTCAAAAGGGTTAGAACGTTAGTGGATAATACTATGTATTGTGTTGTGGATGAATATTGGTTAGAACCCATGTTCTGGTGCATACATCTGCTGACATATTACTGTGGCATTACCTGCTCTTATTACTAGGCTGCAAGTCTATGACAAATTTCCTTTTCTTCTTCTAATGAAGGTGCTCTTGTATCTTCCCAAAGGTGCCGCCCTGATGAAAATCTGTTTGATCCTGGGATCCTTTTCTCTGATAAAAAATTGTGAAACGCTCTCCAGTGAAGTCTCGATCAGCACCAGTATCAAACTGTGGAGCTGAGTGGTCTATTGAGGAGAATTTTTGGCGGAGGTCTGAATGTAAATTTTCAGTAGTATCATATTTACACTCCATTATCCTTAGTTTATTTGCAATCCTCTTCCCATGATTTAGCTACTTCTCTCTGCTCACTGTTGAGACGTTGTTCCCAGAAACATCCTATTAACAGGGTTTGGAGAATACAGTCTCTTTGGCGAAGATAAGGATCAGGGCAAATGAACCAAATGTTTTGTGAAATGATCATGCTCTGACCCATTGAGGCAATACATTAATCAAGTCAATGACAAGTGATGCATCGGAAAGAGAAGAAAGTGTTGCTTAAAGAATCTCTCAGCTTCTGGTGCAAATCTAATCACATAGTATGAGACACATACCCAAATCACTGCTTTCATTAAAGAAAAAAGGATCTTCACAATCCATGTTGGTAAAGCATAAGACCAAGATGGATAGAATATAGCAGGTCTTTTTGCTTGTAGAAAATTGGAGAATGAGCAATCATCATTGACATTTCAGGATAACAATTGAACCTTAAGTGGATCAATCCAAAGAAAGAGCTCCCAGTCTAGATTTCTATCATCCACACTATGGTGATGCATTCTTACGTGCAAAAATATTGTCATTGTAAGACTGCTGCTCATGCGCAATTTTGCTTTGTTCCCAGTATAAAAAAACTACTCCATATGTCTAGTCATTAGAATATATTCCATTTCTAACTGATGTGGCAGTCTTTTTTTTTTCCCCGAGAAAAAATCGAACTTTTTATAAAAATAACAAAAAGTTACATCGTATATGCTGTAGCATTCCATATGATAAAACACCCTGTAAGAGACAGGGCAGAGTGGGTGAAAACCCAATGTTACACTTTGCCAGAAACACTGAACTTATCTTTTTTACCTTTTTTCTTTTAAACTTTTTGCCAGCCGTCCAGTGAAGGAGCAGAATGTAAAATGGTCAACTCCAAGCTGGGGGAGAGTTGGACCTCTTTTTCGGAATCCGAACTTTCAGAAACATGAGCCCGCTTGGTACCACTCACCCTGCGTTCTGTAGTCTGATCGTCTTGTGGAGGATCCGTTTCTGTAGGCAAAGATGAAGATACCTCATCCATCTTGCCTACATTCTTCTCTTGTACTTCTTTCTGTTTTTCTTGCTGATTTTCTGTGTCTATTTGGTGCTTGTTTTCTTTCGTTTCTTCCTCCTCTTCATCTGACAACGATACGTCTGGAAAATTCCAGCCTTTTTTTCATTTGCGGCTTCTTGGTTGTGTTCTTCCTGGCTAAAGCGCACGTGCCTTGTAAATGCCCGGTTTGGTGGCACAACCTGCATCTGAAGGCTGTGTTTTCAAAATCTAATGTTTGAGACCACTTAAGGTCTTTATGATTTAGATGAATGCAGTTTGGTAGTCCCTTGCTAAGGTCCATTTCCACGCAAATACGTGCAAAGGTGAATATCCCTTTGTCTATTCTCTCTCGATCCAACTTAATGAACCTTCCTATAGTATTCCCAATGTTTTCTAGGACCTGATGGTGCCAGAACGGGAGTGACAAGCTGTGTAATCGCACCCAACAAGCATTTTCGTGACCACCATTGTATTTGCATCGAAGCCCGGGAACCATGGGGTAACAAAAAGACCTGCCCTGCCCCAAAACCATGGTCTGTCAGTGGCAAAACAGTAGTCCTCTGCATTGTCTAATTGGACCACGAAAAAACCTTTTGCACAAAGGTAAATATCACAGTCCTGGGATCAGTTTTGGTGTATCCATGCGTGTAGTTCTTCTGGCTTGGGCCAAAAACCGTTAAAACCACAGATAACAACTTTTGTTTGCAAAGCATCAAACAACCTTGTTACCTCTGGTATTTCTATTGTCAGATCTGGACTGTTTTCTGTTTTTTCTACTATGTATGGTTGTTATGAATCTAAGTTCATAACTATTTAGAATATGTTCTTGTTTAATTAATTTAATTATGAATATAATAGGTAGTTAAATAATTAATTAAATGAAATGAAGAGACATTAGTTCCAAGGGACGTGTCTCTCTAATTGGGCGTGGCCAGTGAACTCCTATTTAAAGGAGCACTGCCTCAGCCTTGTAATCATCAATCATATCATATCAATAAATATTTATCCTTTTTATATCTTGAGAAATCTTCAAGAATTACAGAAACTAGCGTATTGGCTAGCTGCCCAGGAACCTAACGTACAGGTTAGGCATACCAGTGGTATCATGTGATTTTTCTGATTCCTTTTTACAAGAGATTTCAGCTTGAATTTGGCTCTGCCATTCCAATGAATCAGATGACTGAGACACTGTAGCAGCAACGCTGTAAAGATGACGACAACACCACTTGTGCCGCCATGGTTGTTGTTCCAGATTGGTTGGATGAAATAAGAGCTGAATATGCCAAGGATGAAGATTGTGATGCTATGATTAAGAATATCAGTCAATATGTCAATTTTGAATGGAACAATGACATCTTATGGTATAAGAATAGAATTTATTTAACACCAGCATCCAAATTTAAGTCGAAAATCCTAAGGGAATCACACAGTTCACCAGCTGCTGGACATGTTGGATTCTATAAAACTTACTATAACATTCGACAATCGTTCTATTGGAAGGGCATGAGCAAGGAAATTCAGAAATATGTTGCTGAATGTGATGTTTGCCAAAGAAATAAAAGTGAGAACATTCCAACACCAGGTCTGTTACACCCCTTACATATACCAGGTCAGAAATGGGAAGAGATCTTGATGGATTTTATAGAAGGGTTACCTATATCAGACGGCAAGGATAAGATATTTGTTGTAGTAGACATGCTCACAAAGTATGCCCATTTTATGGCTATTAAGAAAACTGAGACAACTAAGCAAATTGCGGAGACATTTTTTAAAAACATATACAAATTACATGGGTTTCCCAAGATCATAGTCAGTGTTAGAGACGCCAGGTTCAAAGGCAATTTTTGGAAGGAATTCTGCCACCAGGTAGGAATATCCCTCAACATGAGTACAACCTATCACCCCCAGACAGATGGGCAGACTGAAGTGGTAAATAAATGCTTAGAAACATATCTCCGTTGCTTTGTCACTGACAAACAAAGTAGGTGGACCCAATGGCTACACCTGACAGAGTGGTGGTATAATACCACCTACCATACATCGACAAAAATGACGCCTTTCCAAGCTCTTTATGGTTATGAACCACCGAAATGGAAGGATTTTGCACTTCTTAATTCTAAAGTTCCAGCCGTAAAAAATCACTTGGAAGAAAACCAAAGAATCATCAATTTATTAAAAGAAAATCTAACCCTGGCGCGTAATAGAATGAAACAACAAGCCGATCAACATCGCACTGAAAGAGAATTTGAAGTAGGAGATTGGGTTTTTGTTAGGCTCCAACCTTACAAGCAGTTGTCGTTAAAACAACAAGGTAAAAATCAATTGTCACCAAAATATTATGGGCCGTATCAAATAATCAGGAAGATTAGTCCTATAGCTTATGGATTAAAGCTGCCAGATAAGTGTCGAATCCATAGTACTTTTCATGTATGAAATCTCAAAAAAAGTACTAGGGCAAAACCAAATAGCACAAACAGAAATACCAGAGACCGATGAAGAAGGAAGAATCGTCCTAGAACCTGAGGGCATACTTGCTACACGAGAGAAGGTTTTACAGTGAAAGACAATAAAAGAATATCTCATTAAATGGAAAAGGCTACTCGAGGAAGATTCATCTTGGGAGTCAAAACATTTCCTTCGCCAACACCCAAGTCTACCTATGCTTTGAGGACAAAGCATCTTAAGGGAGAGGCAATGTTATGAATCTAAGTTCATAACTATTTAGAATGTGTTCTTGTTTAATTAATTTAATTATGAATATAATTAGTTAGTTAAATAATTAATTAAATGAAATGAAGAGACATTAGTTCCAAGGGACGTGTCTCTCTAATTGGGCATGGCCAGTCAACTCCTATTTAAAAGAGCACTGCCTCAGCCTTGTAATCATCAATCATATCATATCAATAAATATTTATCCTTTTTATATCTTGAGAATTCTTCAAGAATTACAGAAACTAGCGTATTGGCTAGTTGCCCAGGAACCTAATGTACAGGTTAGGCGTACCAATGGTCTTGGGACTGTTAAATCTGGAATTTGATCTCTCCCCTGTGTGGGGGCTTTCCCTCTCAGTATGTCCTTGAAAGAGGGCTTTCCTTTTCCTGTTGTCTTTGGTTTATTTGTTGATGTTGTTCTTGAACTGCCGCCCCTGAGTCTCAAGTTCAGGAAAATGGTAGTGTTGTTTTGAATCTGGTGTTCCTTTCGTTTATTTGTTTCCTGTAGTGCTTTTCCTGAGTAAATCAGGCTTTGGTGTTGAACTGGGATGCCCATGACAACATAGATTTTATTCTTTAGCTCTGAAACAATCTTAGAGGCCTATACCTAGAAGACCCTAGTTTTCCCATCTATTGCTTTGATGAATATTTGGAACTGTGTCTGCATCAATAGGCCCAACCCCCTATTACCTCTGTCAGAAGAGAGTGTGCCAAGCCCCTGAGGACAAGGAACACTGGCACTGGTCATGCCTCGTCCAGGGAGCGTACAACCATTTATCAAGAAGGGTCGAATTGAGGGCACAACCTCTTGCCAATGTAAAGACATAGGATAGAACAGAGGGTCCTCTGTCCCACTCTTCCTCCGCAGCATAACAGTAGGAGAAGGGGCCATCCCCCCGGTCGACAGCCCCCGCAACAAAACCCCACTTGTAATAGCCCTAAGATCTATAATGGAAAACTGGAGGGAGAGGGGTATTACCATTATCCAACGCCAACGCCTCGAATGTTGAGTATCAGAGCCATATGCGTCGAAACAAGGGAAGTCGACCAACAACCAGGGGCGAGCGTTGATATGGGAGAGCTTGCGGCAGCCGAAAGCCAGGGTTCGCCCGCCATACATGTAGTTCGGGCATTCCCATAAAAAGAGCCACTCCTCCACAGTATTGGAGAGACTGCATCTTCCACCATCGAGCCATAGGGTCACTTGCTGCTTCATGGAGACCCACTAGCAGACCACCGCCGACCCGTCGACAACCACCAATGTGTCTTCCGCATGCATCCATGAGCATTGAGGGTCATAAAACTTGGAGCAGAGCCGAGGGGCCGAGAGCAGACCACCCTTAATCCTGGCGGCCACTACAGTACCAGAAAACCCTAAGCCCGAAACTTTGCTGCTGCGCTCCATCCTTTCCATTCATTGATGTGGCAGTCTTGCTGTAATCCTTAAATATTGATCTTTTGTAATCTTTTGTTTACTTGGAAGAGGAGTTAAAACTCAATAACACAGAAGCTAGAGCAATCAGTCCATCTCAATCTTCTTTCTGATTATATGATGTAAGCTTCCTTCACCAACTTCTTAGCTTTTTGTCCTGAAATGTAGATGGAAGTTCTCTTTTGAACCATAATTTTCATCTGAAAAAAAAGGTTAAAACTGGCTCTTGTATGTCAATAGATTCATAGAAGATGGACTTACTAATTGAGTCATGGCCTTTTGTTGTTAGGTTTTGGCAAAGCTTATGTGAATTTCAGCATATTTAGAAATATAGTGTGACCTTCCTCTTAATCTAGATAATGAATTGGTGAACATCGATTCATTTCTTTTCAATAAACCCCATTGATTCACTTGGTGCCGGTTCTCTTGACTTCTCTTCCATCCTTTTTTTTTTACAGGATGGACAATACCACTCATTCTTTGGAATCTCAGAAAGCTTTGTTTTTACACAGTATATGCGATAAGAATCATCACACCCGTCACAAGGGATGAGTTTGTCATCGTTTACATATACATAGTAGGCTTGACATAGACCTGGAAAGAAGTACCATGTAGGCAGGGGAGATTTTCTCAAATGGAGGCTTCAGTCAAGTTAAATGAACATATTTGTAAGGACAATTACCATTGATACATTCTATGACGTGACCGTCATCTCTTTCTACAATAGAACAAAGTTACAAACCTTGGGCATCTTTTTGACTTCTACGCAGTTGCTTTTCTCATAGACTGTCTAATCCTCCATTGGACATATGTTATGTTACCCACCACCCGTGGGTAGTATATATAGGAGAAAATATTTCTCCTAGATGGTCCTCAACTGGCAGCCCCTTGCAGCCATAGGATAGCTCGATGTGCCATTACCTTCACCGCCTGAGCCATACATGAGGTCCCTCGCCCACTTGTTATGATTGTATGTTTGAAGGTGGGCCTCTCGACCCCAAAGGTATGGCTTTTCATATAGTTTCACCAAGTTTATGGTACGTGGGGACGACAGTGTGGGCAAACGCAGGAGTGGCCTATGCAAAATATCCCCACCAATTTATCTTTAACACAAGGGACCCCGACAAAAATAGTAAAATACTAAAAAATTATAAATATATCATTGAAATTTTATAATTTAATTGTCTTTATCATTATAGAACACTTACATCATGAAGGATAAATTGATGAATCATACAATTGAAGCAAATTTAAAACAAAAAACATGATACAATCATACATGTAACTATAACATTGTACAATGAAAATAAAAGTTTAAACCATATTGAAACTCCAACTGTGAATACTGAATATTGAAATAAAAGTCAAGTCTAATACATCAAGATTCAAATTTTTATAGAGTCAAGTCTAATATAACATATATCAAGATTCAAAACAAACTAAAGTCTACAACTAAAGTCCGAAACAGAAAAACAGATAACATAACATATCAAATGACAAATGAGAATAATTGCTCAAGGTAATACCCCGCTAGTCTTTGCATGCAGCCGCAGCGTGAATAAATCAGGATCAACCATGTCACCATCTGAATCAAAATCACTTGCATTCTCAAACATGCTAAGTGGCCCCACCAACCAACCCCATCCGTGTCTCATCAAGTCCCTCCTCCATATCTACTTGTGCATCATCCTCTGGATCAACATCCCATCGTGTTGTTGGTCCCTTCAAATATGAAATAACCAAAAAAGCCCTTCACCCCTCAATCAATTCATAGTATATTTATAATATTTTATTAAAAAAATCAGGGATTTGACTTTTTGTTTTTTGTTTTTATGATTTGACCTCAATTTTTTTTGGAAACGCAGGAAGCGTTTCCTCTTTTGGGAGGAAACATCCCCCCTTCAAGTTTCCTCGCGTTTTTGTTTTTTGGGGATGTGGGGAAACACCCCCTAGACGTCCCCAGAGTGCAAGGAAGCGCGGGGACTCATTTCCCATGTGGGGGGACATGTCCCCGTGGAACACAACCTTTTCATTGGTATAGTTGATTAATTTTCCTTACTTGTCATGGGCACTTTTGGGCATGGATTGGTGGGGGGATTCGGTGAAAAGAGTGGGTTAGGTTTGTGCTCTTATCTCCACTGCTTGTATCCGTGGTTAGCCTTGTATCCCAGTCCCGTGGGATCTCCTTTATTGGCCAATAGCTTTAGGGACGACTCTACATGGGAAATCCCGATTTTGGTTGTGTGGTCCCACTATTCAACACCATATACATCACCCCTTCCACTCATTTTGACCCCATTCATCTTTTCTCCCATCCGGGTCCACATGTGTCCATTGGGTCCACATAGGGTTAGCCTTCCCCTCCCCTTGACCACACCTTGGGTCGGGCCATGATCGATGCCCCAAAGGTTGATACAACTAAAAGGAAAGAGAAAAGCATAATTTGGCTACTCTCCAAAGGAAAGTACCACAAAATGCAAAAGATGGCTGAGACATACAAATTTAGCATGTGGGCAAAAGCTAAACATGACCTCTACCCCTTATCCATGGCCATCACCCCGGTTCCTATGGGCCCTAGATGAGCCCCCTCATCGTTAAGGAACAAATGATTGTCCCAACCCCTAGTGGGCGATGAACGTCCCCACCTTAAGGGGGTATCCACTGCTATATATTACACAACATGCTCTCATCCCTTGGAGCCCCAAGCAATTATGAAGAAAAGTCAATCAAAGGCAAAAGACATGTGAAGAAGGGTGGAAAAACAAAAGCTGGGGTAACTCATGTATCACTATTTACTCCCTCCTACACTCATATACCCAGGTTTGGGCTTCCCTTATTATAGCTACCCTTGTACCATGACATGTCGTCTGGATGATTCCCCTAATCCCCACTCCATTCCATTACTATATCATTTTCTACCTACCACTTGAAGGATGTACCATGGACATGTCATCCCCTATAGAGGTTGAAACCACCTAATAGGGTCCTTGATTAACCCCTTATTGAGCTTGGAGACGTTTGTACATGCTAAAGTCCACTATGGAAGTGTTGATTTGTGATAGCATCAAATGTGCTCTTAGTCTCAAACTTTGTGGAGAGGCTTAGATAGATGCATTACAGATAACCCAGAAATTGTTTTGGGAAATTAAAAATAAATTAATTATTTTTAATAAGGACCCAAAGTCTAACTTAAGAAGTTAAAATAATTAATGGGTATTAATTTAAAACTGTGGGTGAAACTTCTAGAAAAAGCAGATCAAATCTAAATGTAATCTTAGTTGTTGATTGGAGATCTAATCTTGGCTGTTGAAGTCTCAACGAGAAGACTATAAATGAAGGCTTGAGGGTCATTTGTAAGATACACCGAGAGGATCTAGAGATCGATTTTTTCTGACGGAGCAGTGCTCAGACGAAATCAGATCTAAGTGATTCTTGATTGCAGTGAGGCGCAGAGTAATTCCGGTTGGAGATTTTCCTGAGCCGGGAATACATCGTGGAGAAGACAGAGAGTAGATCAATAGAGCAGTGTAGCAACTTTGCAGAGACATCGCAATCCCACGCAGAGGCAGCGCTGCAGCCTTAAGGTAATTCATAATTCAGCTAAGGGTTAGCCTGATCCAGTGCAGAAAAGCCAGGTTGTGAGACCAGAAGGGGCCAGAAGGGCAGATCCAACTAGTAGAAGACCAACTACCCAGAAGCCACGCAGTCCCCACGCAGAGTGATGCAGAGACCGTGCAACGCAGTGGAGGGCTTGCCATCTGGGGTTTGTTGGTCAGTTGGGTTTCCGAAAATCAGTGTGAGATTTCTCTCACTAACTCTTTGTCAGTCATATTCTCTGCAGGGATTGCTTGAAAGGCATCCCAGATTTGTTTTTAGAAAATTATTGCATAATATATATAAACCGGTGAAGCGAACATCGCAATTTTTTCGGTCAAATGATAAAATCACCGATTTTTTGATCGATTTTTTTATTTTCAAAAAATCGCGATTCGATCGGTAAAAATCGCGGGCCCGTCAAACAACGACCCAATGAACTTGAAAATTTGTTTTTTTTTTCATTTTTGTAGACAAAAGGCAAGAAAGAGAGCTAAGGAGGAGGAGAAGTCATCAATACGGGCAAGAGAGTAGAAACATGAAGGAATTTAACAACCCAAGCCAACAAAATTCAAGTTTGGACCAAGTTTCTTCAGCAAATTTTTTTTTCCAGGTATGGGCATCAAATTTAACCCTTTTTTCTGTTTTTTTTTTCTTGTTCTTCCATGGGTTTCTATCACCCATGTATTTTCCATCATTTTTGTTTGCATTTGGTTGTGTTTTTTTGTTTTGTTTTTGTTCTATTGAGTGGAGAAGGTTTATTTTGGTCAAAAATGCAAAAATTTGGTTGTTAGATTTATTTTTTTCATTTCTTCTTGTGCTTCTAGTTTCTTTCCATTATTTTTGCTTGGGTTTCAATGTGTATTTTTTCCCATTATTGTTGCATTGAGTTGAGGGGTTTTTTTGTTGTGAAAAAATCAAAATGTTTTATGTAAAATTGTAAATTTTTATTTTTATTTTTTAACTTGCACTTTCTCTTGTGCCCTAGGTTCAAGTTTCAAAGTTCAAACTTCATCTTACAATAAAACTTAAGAGTTCAACAAATTTACAAACATGCCAAGGAAATTGGACTCTATGTGGGAATTTGGTGAACCTGATCAGGGTTTGACAGATCAAATTCAACTTGCAAGTTATGTGGGCACCACATGACAGGGGGGGTATATAGATTAAAATACCACCTTGCACAAGTTCCTGGACATGAAGTAGGGCCTTGCACAAATACCAGTCCAAAAATAATCTGAAGAGCTCTCAAATCATTGGAAGGAATAGAAACAACTAAACTTAGCAAGACAACTTTGAGGAGTCAAATAGCACGGTGTGAAGGTGACCGTGAGAGTGGTAGTGGTTCTTCACCATAAACATTTTCTACACCCAACCCCGTAGCTGCCTCATTATATTTTGTTCCTAGAACCACACCTGGTGCGCAAACATCTATCTCCTCAATTATTAAAAAAAGGGAGAAGGAAGAAGTTGACAAGTTGTTGGGCAAGCTTTTTCTTTGGAGTGATATTCCTTTCAATGTTGCCAGAAACGATCCCTTTTACCAGGCTACGATTGATGCTATCACTGTTATTGGCCCAGGATACAAAGCCCTTTCATATGATGACTATAGAGGGCGCATTCTTCAAAATGAAAAGGTTGACTGTACCAAGAGATTGGAGGAGTTAAGGGCATTATGGGAAGTCACAGGATGCATTGTGATGTCAAATGGTTGGACTGATCAAAAGGTAGAACCCTTATTAACTTTTTGGTCAGCTGTCCCAAGAGGACAATGTTTATGAAATCTATTGATGCATCTGCACATGTCAAAGATGCACGATTATTATGTGATTTATTGGATGTGTTCATTTTGAAGGTGGGTCCACAAAATGTTGTCCAAATCATAAATAATGATTAATTAGTTACTTAGTAATTAGGTTGAAAGGGTATGTCTGATGAGACGTGACCTTTCGTGAAGAGGTACCTGCCTAGGTATATAAGCAGGCCTCATTTGTAACATTAATCAATCAATTTATTCTTCATACTTTTAATATAATATTTGTATCTTTAATGGATATTCTGATGTTCCAAGTCTTCTGGAGTGTTTAACTCGAGAAGGAACTTTGTTCACTTCACACACTGCATTGATTTGATGTTAGAGGACATAGGAAAAATTCTTTTTGTCAAATATATTATTGAATCATCAAAGAGCATTACAAAATTTATATATAATCATGCATTTGTGCTTCATTTGATGAGAACATTTACCAACAAGGAGTTAGTGTGCCCTGCCATTACACGGTTTACCACCAATTTCATATCTCTTCAATCCCTCCTGAATTCTATGTGGGATTTGAAGAGAATCTTTCTTTCAGAGGAGTGGCGTGCTTTGACATACAACCGCAAACCAGAGGGAGAGGCCATATGTAGATTGGTTTCATATCAGAAAAGCTTCTGGGTAGAAGTGCAGGAGGTGTGCAACATTACTAAACTTTTGCTAAAGATTCTTAAATTAGTTGATGGAGAGAAGCCCGCAATGGGCTACTTGTATGAGGCCATGGACAGGGCCAAAGAAGCCATTCAGAGCTACTATGAAGATAAGGGTGATGAGGGGTTTCAGAAACTTGGATGGGAAGTGATTGATGAGAGATCGAACAACACACTCTATCGTCCCATTCATGCTGCAGGGATTTTCCTGAACCCTGAATTTTCTTACTCATGTGGTTTCTTATTTGATGCTAAAGTCATGGATGACTTTTTCACTTGTGTTCAGAAGATGGTGTCATCTCCATCAGAACGTGGAGATATCTCCAAAGAAATGGAGATATACAAAATGGCAGGTGGCACATTGAGCTTTGAAATGGCTGTCCATGATAGGAATACTAAAATGCCAAGTAAAATTTAGTTTGTTTCAAATTCATTGTCTCTTCAAGATCATAACTTCATACTTTGCTTCAACTTTCAATTTTCAAATTTTCATTATTTAAATTTTTTTTTTATGTTTATAACTTTGTAAGTTTATCTTATTTGTTGTAGATGCATGGTGGAGGAGCTACGGTGGCAAAATACCAAAACTCCAAAGGCTTGCCATTAGAATACTCAGCCCAACATGTAGCTCTTCAGGATGTGAACGCAATTGGAGTGCATTTGAAAAAATACACACCAAAATGCGGAACATGTTAAAAACTTAAAATATTCCAACTAATTTTTTGAATTTATTAAATAATTTTTTTTATAATTATTAATTTATTATTTATAATGTATATTCTATAATTTATTAATTTATGGCCCTTGTACAGCTTGGAGTCCCAACGCCTCAATGACATGGTCTACGTCTACTACAATCTTAGATTGTGGGTGAGACAACTTGAGAGGACACTTGCTATGGAGGCCATCTCTTTAGATGCAATTGACACCACTTTTGCATGGAGGGTTGAGGTCGAGAGGCCTATCATGGAGTCAACCCCTGATTGGATATAGCGGGAAGTAGTGGAGGGGGAGGAGGAGGATGAGGAGCAGCAGGAGGAGCAGGAGGAGGAGGTGACACCACCTACCCCTGTCACCGGTAGAGGACGTGGTCTACCTCCTTTAGCTCCTGGTGCTTCAAGTTCTAGAGCACAACAGAGTCCATTGCTAGCCCCGCCAGCTTCTTCAACTAGAGGGAAAATTGTTACATTTTCTCGTAAGAGGGGCAGAGGAAATCAATAGTATAGGTTATTTGGTGCATTCCTTTGTATATGACATTATGACTCATGATATGAGATACATTATTATATTTTTTGTTGATATTTTGAGGCTGAGTTGGGACTCAAGACTTAGTATTCAAGACATGATTCATTGTTATGTGTGATGTAGCACTAAACATGATATTACACTTTATATGTTAGGTTTTTTTCTTATTTATGTGTCAATGCATTTATTTTATGTTGTGGATGCTTTAGATATTAAAAAAATTGAAAAAAAGTTGAATATTTTTGTATGTGCCGATTTTTTCCTGATTTTTACCGTTTTTTTCTCGATTTTTACGAATTTTTTATTTTTTATTTTTTTTCGATTTTTTCCCCTCATTGATTTAATCCCAATCGCGATGTTCATAACACTGATATAAACCCTCAAATTTGCTGCACCGGTTTTCCTGCATTGGGTTTTCCAGAGAAATTTTCCAAAAACAACGGTGTCCTGTGTGTACATTATTTTTCTTGCTCAGTTTTTGTTTTCACAAATGTATTTTAATGGAGGAAGGCTGCTTCAGTAACTGCTTCGATATTTTAAGAAGCAATCTTATAATAACTTGTTAAATCAAATTTGCAAGTAGGAGAAGTAGTTTAGCTTGTTGTAGTAGGGATTCCAGATTTAGACCTTGGAATTTTCACATGGTATCAGAGGGTGTATTGTGAAACATGGAGAGCAAATCCAACACTGAGTCAGAGGTCGAAGAGCTGCAGAAAGCAACCATTCGAATCTCCAGAGGGATTGTGCAGTCCAGGTCAAGAGGGCTGAAAATTCCGGGAAGGTCTCTCTCTGAGTGAGTCGACAGAGAGGTAAGATCTCCAAATCGTAATTTTTCCAAGGCAGAGGGAGCAATGCAGAGACTCAACGCAGAGCTGGTGGGATGCGGTTTCTACAGGCAGATTTTGATTTTGCCTGGCAGAAAGTCGTCAGAAGAAGAAGCAGCACAGTGAGGGAATTCTCTTCCTGAAGAAGTTCCTAGCTGTGGAATTTCAATTTTTCCAAGATCCGAGTAGCAGATCCAGGGAACAGATCTACGAGCTCCACAAGGAGTGCGTAAGCCTGTTTAGTGCTGCGCAAAGGGGGAAGAAGAGGAGAAGATTCAACATTTTTGATGGCCATGGCAACTCACGGGCTTAGAGATCAAGACCGGTTGGAGGGAGCCTCCAACTACGTGATTTGGAAGACAAGAATCACTTGTCTTATAGATGAATATGATCTCAAGCTCTTCGTGCAGAACACAATAGCTGTCCCTACAGATCCAGATCAGTTGAAACAGTACAAGGTTGATATTGCGAAGGCAAAAAGGCTAATCCTTGATGGAGTCTAGGATCACATTGTGTCCCATATAGCTAGCAAAGGTACTACCAGGAAGATGTGGAAGCCTTGGCCACGCTGTATGAGGGTTCTTCCGAGCAACGAAAGATGTACCTTGAGCAGCAACTGAGGATGGCGCAAATGCGGAAAGGGGAGCGCATCGACCTGCTCCTGTTGAGACTTCAGGAGATTCATGACCAACTTGCAACAATAGGGTCTACCCCTTCTCCTACAACGACAGTGAGACTGGCATTGAATGCAGTCACTGATGATTGGCAAGTATTTGTCTTGAGCATCCTGGGCAGAGCAACCTTGACAGGCTAGGTGGAGACATGGGATGCTCTTCAACAAGAAGAGGTAAGGAGAGATTTGGTCAAGTGCAAACTTGATGGCAACAGTGGCAGTGGATCGAAGGTGAAGCAGAGGAGGAAGATTCAGCCCTTGCATCCACAGGGCAGCAGGAGCAGCAGAGATGTAAAAAAGACGTCTGGAAGATCAAATGCGTCAAGTGTGGTGAACTTGGTCATTATGCTTCCCAGTGTCCTTTGAAGCACAAAGACAAGGACGAGAAGCGTGATCCGAAGGTTGCAACTGCGAAGATCGATGAGGATGAGTATGCCATGAGTGCTCACGCATCTCCAGGAGGGAGATGGGGCGACATTGAGCTGTAGTTCAACAGAACTTTAGCTGGGCAGGATCTTGGAGGAGTCCACTTCTCGGGTCACAACCTTGCTATAGGTGCCCATAATCAGCAGTAGCAGGCTGGAGGAGTTTTCAGTCACTGCAGAGGAGTGCAGAGACGAAAAATGTAGTGGTTAACAGTGCTAACATTTGAGCAGCGCAGAGCAGAGTTGCAACGACGTAGAGGGATGTAGTGCAGAGCAACAACAACATAGTGCTTTAGAGGGACAGTGTGGGTCTAGTAGCAATCAGGGTTTCAACATCGAGATGCATCCTGAACACTTGTTTAGATTCATGGATGTTTTTCAGTTGCTTCTCTCAGCAACTGAGTTGTAGTGCAAAGTTAGCAGTGGCAGTGCTAGTAGCAGATGCAACATTTTGAGAGGAAGTTGCAGTGTTGATCGTGGCAGGGTCAACAACAGTACAATGCAGCAACAATGCAGTTGTTGGTGGACAACATGTCAGACATTAGAAGCGTAGAAGGAGATGCTTCAGAGTCAGAGCAGTGTGTAGCAGGGCATATCAGTTAGAGCACATTCCTCGCTAAGAGGGAGTGTTGATTTGTGGAGGCATCGGATGTGCTCTAAGTCTCAGACTTTGTGGAGAGGCTTAGACACATGCATTACAGATAACCCATAAATTGTTTTGGGAAACTCCACCCAGAAGCAGTTTTATTTGATAAATTAATTATTTTTAATAAGGACCCTAAGTCTAACTTAGGAAATTAAAATAATTAATGGGTATTACTTTAAAACTGTGGGTGAAACTTCTAGAAAAAACAGATCAAGTCTAAATGTAATCTTAGTCGTTGATTAGAGATCTAATCTCGCATGTTGAAGTCTCAATGAGAAGACTATAAAGGAAGGCTTGAGCTTCATTTGTAAGATACATTGAGAGGATCTAGAGATCGAATTTTTCTGACGGAGCAGTGCTCGGACAAAAATCATATCTAAGTGATTCTTGATTGCAGTGAGGGGCAAAGTAATTCCGGTTGGAGATTTTCTTGAGCCGGGAATACATCGCGGAGAAGACAGAGAGAAAATCAGCAGAGGCAGCGTAGCAGCTTTGTAGAGGCAGCACAGTCCCATGCAGAGGCAGCGCAATCACACGCAGAGGCAGCGCTGCAGCCTTGAGGGAATTCGTAATTCAGCTGAGGGTTAGCCAGATCCAAGTGCTGGAAAGCCGAGGTGTGAGACCGGAAGGGGCCAGAAGGGTAGATCCAGCCAGCAGAAGACTAGCCACGCAGAAGCCACGCGGTCCCCACGCAGAGTGACGCACAGACTGCGTAGCGTAGTGGAGGGCTTTCCATCTGGGGTTTGTTGGTCAGTCGGGTTTCTAGAAATTAGTGTGAGATTTCTCTCACTAACTCTTTGTCAGTCATATTCTCTGCATGGATTTTCAGAAAGGCATTCCACATTCGTATTCAGAAAATTACTACATAATATATAAACCCTCAGTTCTGCTGCACCGATTTTCTCACATTGGGTTTTTCCGGGGATGTTTGTCCAAAAACAACGGTGTCCTGTGTGTGCATTATTTTTCTTGCTTAGTTTCTGTTTTCACAAATGTATTTTAATGGATGAAGGCTGCTTCAGTAACTGCTTCGATATTTTAAGAAGTAATCTTATAATAATTTGTTAAATCATATTTACAAGTAAGAGAAGTAGTTCAGCTTGTTGCAGTAGGGATTCTAGATTTAGATCTTGGAATTTTCACAGGAAGGGCATGCCACCATGAAGTGCCCCATTGATTCCATGCCGTGTAAGCTCTTTTACTTGATTATTCTAATTATTTGTTGTATTGGAGGGAAAAGGGATGCATTGGATCTTATGTAGGATTGCAGGTGGGTCTCCATTTGGGGCTTGGTCTCCCTATATGGGGTCCTAGCCCTCCAGAGGGCCACATTGGCATTTGTAGGGTGACCGTTGAAAGCCATGGGCCTCTACCACAGTAGAGAGTACTTCATGGATCCCCAACACCACTCATTGATTGCTCGTGGTCCACCTTTTGGATGAGGATGATGCACCTGGTTCACCATGCCCAGCTGAATCCACACTTGCACCCTACACTTGACAAATGGTCTGGGTCCAGATAAGGGCTTATGTCATCATCCTAGTCCTTACAAATGGTTTATAGGCATTTTTGATCCACTTGGAGACCCTTTAGGATGTCCTTGTGCCCCCACACCCACTTGGGAGCACGATAGGGATTTGCTTGGAAAACAAGGGGCCAACCCCTTGTCCACTATGTTTGAGGTCCATTCTCACATTTTGGTACACTCTGGACTTCATTAGTCCTCCTCAAAGGCCCAACAACTCACTTTATTGATCATTCTACCCTCTTGAGAGGCTTATTATTGTGTTATTGAGCTATCTTGGTGGGCTTGTCATCGAGGGATGCTATTATTGCACATTATTTTATTACCTGGAGCTCAATTAGGCCAAATTAGGCAAATCAAACTCACAAGTAATTGTATAAATACAAGTGAGGTGATTCATTTTCATCATCATCACTTGGATTGGATTAATATCTCTAATGAGATTTTGGCACTTTTTGCTGGGATGAAGTTTTGGAGCTTTTCTCGATGCACTATGATGTCTGGTTTTTCGCTATTGTCTTTGGAGCTTCTCTAATGCAAAGTTGATAAATGGATATACTCTCTCTCATGTAAGTTGAAATTTTGATGCTATTCTTGTTATCTTACTAGTTAACTGCATGTATGTTGTTATCTTTATTCTTGTATGGGTTAAAAGTAATGCGATATTCTTTTGGGACCTTGAATAAGTGATTAAATGCATGTGTTGATCTTTGAGGGATTGGGTGAATGTTCCTAGAGGCACCTCTTAAGTTAAAGACCTCGAAACTGTCTCCTTCGCAAATTTGAAGTATAAATCTCTATTGCTCTAGTTTTTGTCCTTGGAGAGGATAGCAATGATCAATTAGGGTTCCTTAACTCACGAAAATTCATGATCTATGTGTATCTTGACTCCATTAAGCCCAAACAATAAGGCCTCGATCCTGGTATCCCTTTGTTGGTCAAATTTACCTTTCTTTTCTTCATTTTTCCATTTCTAGGCCTAACCCTAGAAGGTCACCTAGGGCATCAAACGGATCGCTTTGTAGACTAGCCATCCAAACACCTTAAAAATTGGTCCACTACTGCACTGTAGTTTGCTTAAGGGGTCCTCCAAATCTCAAGCAATTTTGACAGTGGAATCTAGAGCTATAACAAACCCTAGCCACGAGACCAATTCTTTCCCTAGATTGACTTGGGTTAGTGTCCTCATTAGGATCATTGCATTCAAGTCTCAAAATAAAATTAATCCTTTGATCCTATTCCCTACCCTAATTAGGTCAAGCCCCTCATTGGTTGATCAACTCCACACCCTTGACCTAATTTTGGGTCCACTTGGTTGTGTGTGGTCTTGCAACTTTACAACTCTAATTTTACAAAGATCACATAAACTCCAATTCTCCATAAGGATTTTCAGGTATAGGAACCTTCCTGACAAGATATATTCCCAAACCCTAGCCTCAAGAATCCTCTTAGCCCTTCCTAGAGAGCTTATCACCTTGCTTTTCAGGCAAGAAAGCCATATAATTGAGTCTCTCTTGTGAATAGGCCTTGGAAATCACCCTTCATCCTTTCATTGACATATTCATTCTTGTGATTCCCTTATACCGGGTCTCCTCCCATTAGTGGAAGTCCGTAAAGAACAGGGAGACTTAGCTGAGGTGATAATGGGCTATTGCTCCGATGTTGCCCCTTGACCTAGTAGTTTCTCTATAGGATCCCCTCCTAGGACTCTTGCTAGTTTGAGCGATAACAGATTGCAAATCAAATTCCCCTTGTGATAACTAAGCTTCCTCTTTGGAAAAAAGTCCTGAATCTCTTGAATTTTGCGACATATGCAATGGGTTGTGTTAAAATTTTAGACCATGGTAAGCAAATTCTGCACTTAGATAATAAATGTAAAACTAGTTTGCTTAAAATTGAAAGCCTCAATCAAAACAACAATCTTTGAGTATGTTAATCTACAAACACATTGTTGGAAATTATGAACGACAAATATGCAATGCAGAACACTCAATACTGTAGCTTTGAGGGTTAGCTCAATTGGTCGAATCCCATCATTAAAGAACCTTTGTTATTGAGAGGTCACGACTTTAATTCTCTTGAGGCCAGGCTCCGTCGTTGAGCTGACAAGAATTGATCCCTTCAGGTGGATCTGCTTGGTACAAATATTCTGTGGACATAGTGATCATCGATCTCTAAGATCCGTGAACCACATAAAAAAAAGAATACTCAATACTGCACCTATCTTCCATTAAAAAAAAAAAAGAAAGAAGAGAAAAAAAAGAAAAAGAAAAGAAAAACTTCAAACTTGCATTAACACAATGGTGCGCCCTTCATCTCCTTTATAGAATAGAAAGAAGAGGAAACATACGTGTATGGTCATGAAGCACCGTAGGTGAATTGGTGAAACCCTAACCTAATCCACTCAACTAGAGTGCCCTCCTGTGCGGATAGAAGTGCCAAAAATAGTGTCCCAGCTGGAGGATAGCTATTGTATTCATGCACTCCTCGTGGGGATCTGCGCTTTCATCAATCTTGTAAGAACCCTAGCTGTCCTAGAGATTTGCACCCTACACTAATGTAATATTCCGAATAGGAAATAGACAACAATATAAAGCAACATAAACAATAACTACAACAAATAGAGAGACATCATGAAAATACTGCAAACATGGAGAAACGCTGAGCCATTTTATTATAATCTGAAAGATAAAAATGTGTACAAAGGTGATCAGAATGATGGCACCTTGGCTTGCTCAAGAAAAGCTGAAAATACTCTCAGAATCTCCTAGTGAATGGCTGCTCTCTCTATGACTGCGTAACTCCTGGTGCTGTTGCTGCTGCTGCCGGAACTGCTGCTCTGTCTGGAATGGAGCTGCTCTTTGGGGCTGTTCCCCTGCTCAGAAAAATGTGAAACTCTGGATATGAGCTATCCTCCAATAACTCGAAAAAATCCAAGAAGGAATCTCGGAATGGCTGACCCCGGAGTTTGACCTCCCTTAGAAAATCACGCATGTACGCTGGCCCTGAACTAATAAACTGTAAATGATGGCCTCCACCTACTGCAAAAGATGATTTGTGAAGGGTTGATCCCTTCACAATACTCCCAGACTGAAATCCTTGATCTCTCTTCTCTCCCGGTGTTGCCTCCTCCCAAGACTGCGTAATCCCTGAGTGTGACTGCGTTGCCTTAGTGACTGCGTGCTCTTGGCTGAAGAGTGCTATGTGCTTTGCCTTGAAAAACAATGGTGGATCTCCTTACCTGAGCGGGCACTCGAAGTCCCCCGAGGCTGAGGTTGGGATCTCCGCTCGGAGACACCCGTGTGATGAACAACACTTGCAGAGTTCGCTAAATAGCGTAAGCGTGCTCAATGTCTGAAAGACAAAAAATCAGAGATGCATAATATAATGACTGAATGGTGAGCCTCCCCTTCCTGTTATGCTTGAGAGCCTAGCTCTCCCTTGGGCCCCACTCAACTGCGCTGTCCCTACCACTGAGTTGTCCTGGCCCACACTCCCACTGTGCTACTTGGTCCACTCTGCCTCCACGCTGTCCCTCTCCCTGCATTGTCACTCGGCTCCCCTAGGCCCCATGCTGCAATCTGAATTTGTCTAAGTGACTTTAGGGAATTATTTTCTCCTAAGTGTGGGTTATGGGTCCCATCACCCCCTTTATTTCCTGACTAAACATTAGAAAGGCAAAATATGAACAAAATTAATATTGCCAATTAGCTGCTGCTAATTGGGAATATTACAATCCTCCTCGCCAAAATGTTTCTTGTCCTCAAGCAACCGCAAAGATGGATGCTGTAAAATTTTCTCACTCTCCCAGGTGGCATCCTCATCCGACAAGTTTCTCCACCTCACCAAGTACTCCCTGACTGTCCTGCTTCGTAGCTCTCTCTCCCTGGTGTCTATGATGGCTTCTAGCTGTAACACGAAATGCCCCTTATCAGCTGTAGGCGGAAGCTCCTCTGTTGCAGTCACTTGCTGCCCCAATGCCTTTTTCAGGCATGATACATGGAAGATGTTGTGTATCTTGCTACCTGTGGGCAGCTCCAGCTCATAAGCAACCTCCCCTATCCTGCGGATCACCTTGTAAGGTCCATAGAAGCAGGGCTTGAGCTTCTCGCCCCCCTTCTGCTTCATCGTGGACTGTCGGTATGGCTGGAGTCGTAGGTAGACCAAGTCCCCTACCTCAAAATGCCTCTGTCGGCATATAGCTTTTGCTGGTTCTGTGTTGTGGCTAAGTTATCCTTAAGAGCTCGGAGTATATCCTGACTCTCTTGGATCCAATCCTTGGCCCTGGGGGCCTTACTAGCTCCAAACATAACATCAGCAAAAGTCAGAGCATCATATCCATACAAAGCATAAAACAGAGATATACCGATAGACATATGGAAAGTGGTGTTGTAGCAGTATTCTCCCAAATGCAGCCAACGTAGCCAGGCCTTCTGCTGCCCCTTGAAATAGTTTTGCAAGTAGCCTTCCAACCACTTGTTCACTATCTATGTCTCCCGTCCGTCTGAGGGTGATAGTTGGTACTCGAAGTAACTCTGTGACCACCAAACGAAAGAGCTCCTACCAAAAGCCACCCATGAAACAACTATCCCTGTCACTGACGATGGTCTTCGGAAGACCATGCAATCTGAAAATATCTCAGAAGAACAGCTCCGCCACCTGTGCAGCTGTGTCCCGTGCGGATATGGCGAAGAAGTGAGTGTACTTTGTCAGTTGATCAACGACTACAAAAATGCAGTCCTTGTCTTGTACCGTGGGCAACCCAGTGATGAAGTCCATCAAAATGCTTTCCCACTTTCCTTCCGGAATGGGAAGCGGCTGTAGTAATCCGGCTGGGTGGCTCATCTCCCCCTTGTTCCTCTGACATACCTCGCACTCCTTGACATGCTGGAGTACGTCCTCCTTGAGGCCTCTCTAAGAGAACCTCTCCCTGATAGCCCTGTAGGTCTTCGTGAATCCCTGATGGCCTGACAATGGTGAGTCATGGGAGGCATGCAATATCTTCTCCTTGAGCTGAGAACCCCCAGTCAAGAAGATCTTGTCCCTGAAGTAAATAACCTCGTCCATCACTCTGTACCTGTCATCTGTGACCTGGCCATCCGACACCTCACAGGAAAAACAGTCCTTGGAGTACTCCACCAGTAGCTGAGCCCTCTAGTTCGTGTCTATGCTCATTAAGGACAACGCTGCTGGTCTGCATATGATAGAGCATCGACCAACACGTTGTTCTTCCCTTTGACATATTGAATGTCAAAGTCATATGCCTGGATCTTACTGACCCACTTCTGTTGCCTCTCCTGCAACTGCTTCTGCCCTAGGAAAAATTGGAGGCTGTTGTGGTCAGTCCTCACCCGAAACCTGTTGCCCACCAGGTACTATCGGAACTTGGCTAGTGCATGCATAATGGCCAACATCTCCTTGTCGTATTTAGGATACAACCTCTCATGCGGCAACAACTTTCTGCTCTCGAAAGCTATGGGGTGGCCTCCCTGCATCAAAACTGCGCCCACTCCCTCTCCTGAAGCATCACACTCCAAGATGAAGGGCTGCGTGAAATCCGACAAAGCCAATACTGGGCAACTACTCATCACCTCCTTGAGCCTGTCAAAGACTCTCTACATTGTATCAGTCCAACTGAATGCCCCCTTTTTTGTGAGATCTGTGAGGGGTGCAGCAAGTTGGGAAAATCCCTTGAAAAATTTTCGGTAGTAGGTGCAGATGCCTACAAATCCCCAGAGTTCTGTCACATTCTTCGGCTCCGACCGTTCTCGGATGGCCCGAATCTTCTCATCGTGGACCCTCACTCCGTCCACACCAGTGATATGCCCTAAATAGAGCATCTATGTCAACCCAAACTCGCACTTGGAGAGCTTAGCGTAGAAATGCTGCTCCTCCAAGATACGCAGTACAACCTCAATGTGTTGTAAGTGATCCTCCCAAGTGCGGTTGCATACAAGGATATCATCGAAGAACACCAACACGAACATCCTCAACTAACCACGGAAGATGTGGTTCATACAAGACTAGAAAGTGGTTGATGAGTTAGTTAGCCCGGAGGGCATCACCAAAAACTCAAAATGGCCGTAATGGCATCTGAAAGTAGTCTTGGGGACATCCTGGTCCCTCACTTGGATCTGATGGTAGCCGACCTCAGATCAATCTTGGAGAAGAATTTCGATCCCCTCAGCTCATCCATCAACTTGTCAATCTGCGGAATGGAATATCGGTTCTTCATCGTTTTTTTGTCGAGAGCTCGGTAATCGATGCACATCCTCAGTGTGCCATCCTTCTTCTTCACCAATACAACAGAAGAAGCAAATGGGCTATTACTGGGTTGGATGTGTCCTAGTGCTAAGAGCTCATGAATGGCTCTCTCATTCTCATCCCTGTAGGCTTTGGGATGCCTATAGGGTGTGGTGATCATAGCCTGAATACCCTGCTCAAGCTCAATGGTATGCTCAAATCCCCAGTCCGATGGCTGTCATGGAGGTATATCCCCCAAAACCGTAGAATATCTGTCCAAAATCGACTGTACATCTGGGTGAACTACTTGCCCTGTGGCCCCTGCCTCTGAAATACGCAACTCCACTGCCTACTCTATATCTCCCTTCCCGAAGTCTGTCTCCATCCGGTGTGCTGAAACTGATTGTGGAGGATACGTGTGCATGCCTCAGATCATCACATGCTTACCACTCTTCTTGTTAGTCCACTCCATCTCCAAAGTCTCCCAGTCTATGGTGACCTTCCCCAGCGTGATCAACCACTGCACTCCTAGAACCACGTTGGTGTCTGGAATGTCGACCACAAAAAAGTGATCTGTCATCGTATAAGTCCCCATGGTCACGGCTAATGTTGGAATGTATTGGTACATTGCATAGTTTTGGCACCCGGTACTAGTACTGAGAAGCCATCAAAGCTCTTTGTCTCTATGCCCCTCCTCTCTACCAATTGGGCATCAATAAAGTTGTGAGTGGCCCCACTGTCGACTAGAATTGAAACACGCTGTCCCTGAACGGTGCCTCGGACACGCAGTGTCAAATACTTTGGAACCCCTCGCAAAGATGCAAGGACTCCTCATGTGGGTGCAAACGTTTCTCCTGCTTCTGGGTGAGGAGGTGGTGGATGATCCCCTCTCTGCACTACAACGCTGGCCTTTGTCTCTATCCCCTCATAGGCATCTTCTTCCCCCTCACTGTCGGAGAAGACCTCTATGTAATGTGCCTTCCTTGCGACACATCGATGCCCCGGTGCCCATGGCTCCTGGCATGTGAAGCATAGCTTCCTCTGTCTCAAATCTCTCCGGGTATCATTGTCCAAAGGACCCCGCCCTTGGTTCCCCTTCGGCGATGGAACTCTCATGTCCTTCCCCTTCAGCTGAAATGTCGGTATCTGAGGGAAAGGAGCTCTGGTCCTGGGCAAAGCCTCCTGCAAATCTCTTGTCCTCCCGACTGCATCCTGAAGTGTAGCAGGCCTCGTGGATCTGACTAGCTCACACAGAGGTTCTGCCAACCCGTCAATGAACATGTAAATCCTCCTAGCTGAGGAAAAGTCGGGTACCAGCACTGAAAGCCTCAAGAACTCAGAAATGTAAGTTTTCGGGTTCCTAGCCTGCTTGAGCTTGGTCAACTCAACAAAATGCTTTTCCGGATCCTTCCAGTCAAACTGCTTCACCAATCTTCGTGTAAAGTCCGCATACGCTGTCACTGCTGAGCGACCCAGCGTGGCCATCCCGTAGAACCACCAGTCATGGGCCTCTCCCTCAAGGTGCAGTGCTGCCACCTTGATGGCCTCTCCTTCTGCCATTTGATTAAGCTGGAAATAAATGTCTAGCTTCTCCACCCAAGCTTTCGCTGAACATTTAGAGGACCTGTCAAATGTTGGCAAGAAAAACCTGCCCACGGTACATTGCAACTCACCTCCCTGCGTGTACCCACCACCTCTGTTCTGGTTGCGGGATTTGTTGTCCTTCTTGAGCTGGCAAAAATTGTGGACAGTGAGAGCTTCACCGAACTCTCGCCCATAGGATTCATACTCTGCAAAATAATCCCCCAAATGAACCACCTCCGGCTTCTGAGGTCCTCTTGTCTTGGTGCCTGTAGTCAGGAATGTGGGCATCGTAGAACATAGGTGAGTGAGTGGTACTACCTGCTGCGCTGTGATTTGCTCCTAAGTGTGATGAGAAGTGCCGCATCTCTCACCAATGTGAAAACCCCTTGGGGTTTCACGTTGTCTGTTATCCGCGACAAACTTTTGACCCATCTCTTCTATCCTCCTCGAGAGCTCCTGCACAAATTTCAGTAGGAGATTCCCGAACTCCTTCTCTTCATCTCTCTCCTCCGCCATAGGTTCTTCCTACTCTGCATTCACCACTGGAATGCAGTCCCCTTCTCCAAAAGTGGCCTCGAGTCTCCTCTCTTGGCTCCTGTACCTCCTTTCCCGGTAAGTGATGCATTGCTTTCCTCCTGGTGTCATAGACTGACTTGCTCCACAGGTTGAGCCAAGTCTATGAGGTCTGATACCACTATAATATTCCGAATAGGAAATAGATAGCAATATAAAGCAACATAAACAATAACTACAATAAATATAGAGACATCATGAAAATGCTGCAAATATGGAGAAACGCTGAGCCATTTTATTATAATCTGAAAGATAAAAATGTGTACAAAGGTGTTTAGAAAGATGCCACCTTGGCTTGCTCAAGGCAAGCTGAAAAATACTCTCAGAATCTCCCAGTGAATGGCTGCTCTCTCTATGACTGCGTAACTCTTGGTGCCGCTGCTCTCGTAACTGCTGCTCTGTTTGGAATGGAGCTGCTCTTTGGGGCTGTTCCCCTGCTCAGAAAAATGTGAATCTATGGATATGAGCTCTCCTCCAATAACCCAGAAAAACCAGGAAGGAATTCTGGAATGGCTGACCGCGGAATTTGACCTCCCTTGGAAAATCACGCACTCCAGGTGAGTACGCTAGCCCTGGACTGATAAACTGTAAATGATGGCCTCCTCCTACTGTAAAAGATGATTTGTGAAGGGCTGATCCCTTCACAATACTCCTAGACTAAAATCCCTGATCTCCCTTCTCTCTCGGTGCTGCCTCCTCCCAAGACTGCATAATCCTTGAGTGTGACTGCGTGCTCCTGGCTGAAGAGTGCTGTGTGCTCTGCCCTGAAAAACAATGGTGGATCTCCTCACCTGAACGAGCACTCGAAATCCCCCGAGGCTGGGATCTCCGCTTGGAGACACCTGCGTGCTGAACAACACTTGCAGACTTCGCTAAACAGCGTAAGCCTGCTCAATGTCTGAAAGACATCAAATCAGAGATGCATAATAGAATGACTAAATGGTGAGCCTCCCCTTCCTTTAATGCTTGAGAGCCTAGTTCTCCCTTTGGCCCCACTCAATTGCGCTTTCCCTCTTTGGCTACGCTGTCCCTACCACTGCGCTGTCCTAGCCCACGCTGCCACTGCCCTGCCTGGCCCACGCTGCCTCCACGCTGTCCCTCTCCCTGCGTTGTCACTCGGCTCCCCTAGGCCACACGCTGTAATCTAAATTTGTCTAAGTGACTTTAGGGAATTATTTTCTCCTAAGTGTGGGTTATGGGTCCCATCACCCCATTTATTTCCTCACTAAATATTAGAAAGACAAAATTTAAACAAAATTAATATTGCCAATTAGCTGCTGCTAATTGGGAATATTACATTAATGTTAGTAAATGCATGCAGCGAGCTTCAAAATAGGAAAGCTAACCAAAATGGAACTGTTGTCAAAAAATAGCACTGGAATTCTAGCATACATGTGCTCTCACTCTCTCCTACATAACTCTACACCCTTTTCAAGAATATTTGTGGTGTGCTCAGTCTGATCCGTTGTGACCTTATGCTGTCTGCACAAGATCAAGGTCACTTCTGCTGGAACTGATGTGCCATCAACGTTTTGTTGTGTATGCTGGCTGTGCATAGCTATGGGAGGATACTAACCCAAGAAACCAGGTAAAACTTTGTTAATCAGAGATACACCAGGCTTGTCAACCAGCTGAAGTAATTGGGAAGATGCACCTTTAGCATCCATTTTAGCTTCTTTTCCTAACGTCCTTAGTCTTCTAGCCCTTCTTCCATTGTTATTTATGATCTAGTTTTTACCTTATCCATGTTGAGAATTTGGAGGGCTGGTGATTAATACAAATTCTCTTCTTGATAATTACTTGTGAGCTTACTTATTTCTTCTCTTCTTTAGCTTAGTTAATCTTTAATCAAGTCAATTATCAAAGTACACAAGACACAAATTAGGCTCCTAGAGCCAGGGCAAAACCTCTCCCTCTTGGAGAGGAGAAACCCGCAAGGAATTCCTCGTATAGATCTTCAAATGATAAGTACCATGCCCAAGAATGAGACCTTTTGACCTAGGAATGCCTCCAATACCTTGTCATTGATTCTTTGTTTGCCTTCAATGCTGATCTTTTATTTCTGCACTTGCTTACACTGATTTGCATGATCCTGTCTTTATGTTTTGTCTTTAGATATTTTCTGAATGCTTGCTAGATCATTCTATTCTTTGTATACAATAGAAATGTATCACTTTTGAATAGGAAGGTAAATCAAGGTAAATCATAGATTTACCTTCCTCCTTGCTCTTTAATCCTTATATCATGATCATCGATTTTTATCCATTGCTTCAAAGTGCTGCATCCTTAGAACACTGTCTTCAACTTTCATTTAGGCCAAACTTTATTCTTCTGTATTTATCTCATATAGACCCTGTACATGTCCGAAGATCTTCCACGAGTGTATGTGTAAGCATGTATTACAATACTATCCGCAATCATGTTGTTTCAGTGTTGTCTGCAAGCATGTATTATAGGCATATATATGAAACTGTTCTTCATCTGATTATTTTGGCCGCGGCTTTTGATCTGATCTGTTTTCCATAAGACTGTCATTTAATTGAATTACTCACATACGCAATGAATCTTGCTTTAAGTCTGCACTTGATTCAGATACCTACGCATAGAACAGCTTGCGCTTAAATCTGAAACCACCGCAATTCTGTCTCAGTGAAATCCGCAAATCTTTCTCAGTGAAGTATGCAATCCTGTCTCAGTTAACTCCGCAATTCCGTCTTAGTTAAATTCGCAATTTTGCTTCCGTTAGATCTGTAATTCGGTCTTGGTTAAATCCGTAACTATGTTTTTGTTAAGTCCGCAATTGTCACTTGACACATTGCTGCAGGTCCAGGTATATATAGTAGTACATATCTCTTCTGTTAGGCCGACTACATAGCATATATTTAGGCCGACATGAAGGCCGACTTCTTTGCTGATTATTAACCACATTCATCATATATTTTTCCAGCGTTTGAAAGGTAGCGTTTTGAGGGCTATTGGAGCCTTTCTTCTACAAGGTTCATGGCAAGGTATTGGGGCTTTTAATGGTGACAATGCCCTTCATATACATGACTCTAATTACATAAGACAAACCCTAAATAGACATCAAGAAGAAGTCTATTAACCTATAATAGAATTCTTGCTCATGAAATCCATGAGGCAAGTACAACAAATATATTTTATTATCTTTTGTCTTATTCTTTACATAAACTCATAATTACATCATCAAATATGAAGACCGGCCTAGTTACACTTTTCAACACTCCCTCTTAACTAGGGAGGTATTCATAGAGGTACATGGATACTTTCAAACTGAAGAATCTCATAAGAAGAATCGGATTGGTAATCGCATCTATATAGCATCATATCAACTAGCATTGTCCTAGTGCAAGGCCTTGACTAACAACCCCATCTCTCAACGAGACAATGGGCTACAATGCTGGCGAGACACATGACTTATAGACACCATCGTCATTGTCTCTCCAAGGTACATACTCCACCTGGGTGTTCCCAAAGTATGACGTTCTTGGACTATTCTTCTCTTGGGTAGCTAGCCCTCAAAGAATATTGGTCCCCGACTACTCTTATCTTGAATGCCCTAATACATTCTCAAAGAGTATCGAATGCCAAATGATTACCCAATCCTCCATTCTGTCTTCCCAAGTGAAGATCAGAATGATGTGTCTATCTCTCCCTCTCAACCAGGGAGGACCTTTTCCACAAGGGAATGTACTCATTCCTATACAAGGAATGTACCTACGCTCATTCTTAGGAATTACCAAGTTTCTTCCAAGTAGGAAACTGACGCAACAACAGCACTGAAAGTCGCCAAGGAGAGTTTGGTCAAATATTACATGACTCGGTCAACATTTATCTTTGATGAACCCCGGGTTTCACTCCACGTAGTCTATTTTCTTTCTTCTGGATTTATTTGTCAATTTCAGAGAAATTGACAAACAAACATATATTCTCGACTTTCAAATGTTATATTATATTTTTCGACTTGATATTCCCTCGCCACCCTTATAACCAAGTTATAACTACATATTAATACACTACGCCCTTTTAAACAAATGACTTTACCACAGACCTTTGGTTCGGGCCCACATATGTGTCTATGGACCAATCAAATGTGCGCGTCCTCCTTTGTTA
The DNA here is from genome assembly GCA_034641835.2 of Pinus albicaulis. Lineage (NCBI taxonomy): Eukaryota > Viridiplantae > Streptophyta > Pinopsida > Pinales > Pinaceae > Pinus > Pinus albicaulis. The sequence goes on along the minus strand of CM076572.1, from coordinate 1,106,956,272 downwards.
AACATCGTGTCTCCACTACGCGAAGACCGTCCAATGACCTTCTCTCAGATCAATGGCCTGTATACATTTCGCTCGGCGACCTCGTACTGGCGTTAATGCGCGAAATGAATATGGAAAGGCGGGTTCTCCACGGTCAAATCTTGCCACGCGTCGGTTCCTCTATGGAATCGCTCCCCCCTCCAGGAATACCGCCTCCGTACCAAAAGCGGTGCGAAATAGAGCAATCCGCCATTGTAATTCCGCTAGTGGGTTTTCTACAGGGCTCGACCACAGTTGCAAGTCTGGTTTATGACATTTGTTTATCTGCTCCGGTTGCTAACTCTGGGTTTAGTCTCGGTTCCGACCGTCAATGCAACAAACGAATTCATCTCTTTATTAATCGAGATTCACCATTATTGACAGATTTCGCCTCCATATGGATTTCTTCTCTGAATTTACCTAACCCAATTCAAGGAAATATACGGGGAGTGGCAGAATTGATACAAGGGTTCGACTCAGGAGTTGTATATGCACAGAACTCAACCACTTCACAGCCAAACGAAATCCCTCACAGTTAACATTTCAAGGCAATTAGATAATCAACAGGGCTGAATTCATTTAATTGGAAGCAATCGACAATGCACAGAGTTATTGCAGAAAATCTCTATTCTTCCTCCCTGCCTCCCTTCTACATCCGGAGGATATAATTTATACATATTACAATGTGGCTCTTCGGTTCCTCAGTGAGGACCGTTTTGGAAAATCAACAGTCTAATTACAATAATTCAATTAACTGAAATATGACAGCTAGACGAATTGAGCTATTCGACTTCCTATGACTCTAATTAATCTAAATAATACAATCAGCTAAGGTGTTGACACCTAGCTGTAACAATTCGAACGTTTTCAAACCCTCCTAGCCACAACATGTGGACAAAACCTCCTACATTGCTGGCTAGTGTCTAATGCCCCTGCATTAGAAACTTATCATCAGGCTCCCTCTTAACTAGGGACCTCCAGCAGCAATGGTGAGACACCCAGTTGCTCATGAAGAATTCCTATCCTCGATGTCATGGATTTCGATATTGAGGAATCTCCAACTTTTAGCTTCATAGGGCACAGATCATCCATCACTTTCATCCTGAGTCAAGTCAGCTATCAGAAAGTGATTCATCAGACTTCCTTATTTGGTTCACTGTTATGCCATGCTGCTTTCCTTCGAATCATCTCCAAGGATCATAAATCCTTTCTCATGATTAGCAGCCCTGCACAAGTTCATCCAGATAAACATATACATATGAACTTTTAGAACAAAAGTTACCTTAGTGATGATCTTTTACCGTGACATCTCCCTGTAGATGTCGACATCCTTCATACAGATTGACACATCTCTTAATGATATGTTTTGTCAAGGGTCTTCTTATTTACCAAACTTCTGTTAGAGTCTACATATCCTCCCAGGAGATCTCCTATCATATCTTCTTGGCTTCCGGATGATAACTGCCTCTTGACATGGTTGCATTTCATGATTTCTTCCTCTCTGCACATTCTCCATTCCCAGAGACTTACAACCTTTCTAGTTTCTCATTCATATACAACCACCTCATATTCCATTAGGACATATTATGTTGATTTCATCTGTCCGTGCACTGAGAGATACTCCTCCACAGATCATACTTCTAAATACAGAAGTTCTTTACCTGCAACCATATGACATGACTTCACAGCATCCAATGTTAGCATATAAATATATAGATACCTCATACCCTTTTCCCTTGAGTCATCCTGTAGCAATTTCTCAAGAATGAAGAGCTTCATTCTCTTGGCCTGCTTCATCTATATGTCATCACATCCCAGAATTCTGTTTCCATGATGACCCTTGCTCTTGATGACAACTTTCCATTAGCAATGTTATCAGAGGTTTTCCCAGAGCTGATTCACTAGGAGCTCCTACCATGCTTCAATCAGGATGCTACACTGCCTCCCATCATACAGTCAACAGAAATCACTTAAAGGAGAGCATGATCTCAATTGTAGTGGAGATCCCTTGCTTCTTCTTTCTTAGATTTCTTTGTATTAGGTCCTTTCCTCATTTTCAGAGACATGGGCTTCTTCCCCATTTCTCTTGTCCTTTTTCAGATTAAGGAAAATTTCTATTATAATACCCATTACATTGTGCTTTCTCCATACTATTCTGAGGACCAAGCTTATCAAATCTTCTTTTCTTTCTTGACGTGGCTGCAAAGGCTTGATTCCCTTGATCTTGTAACACCTTTGGTTTTCAATCTTGTTTCCTCTATTTTACATAGAGACCTTAAATTGTGAAATGGTGTGGCTTCTTTCTTCCCGTATAAACCTGAAGTGAAGTTTCCCCATTCATCTAGTAGAGCTTCCAACACCACTTTAGTGATCTCAGTGTCAGACACTATTTCTCACACTTCTTGCAGATGATCTTAGAGAGATTGCTTCTTCTGCAGTACTCACAGAGAATAGCTCCACCAATTTCTCAAATATTTCTTTTTGAAGATTTTAGATTTGATACCTTGGAGATGAGAGAGTCTTTTATGGATTATGTAGGAATCCTTTGGGCTCTTATATCTTCCTTCATGTATTTGGCATGATTTCATTGTTCTTGTCTTCCATGTAGGAAAGTTTGAAACCCTAAACAATTTGTTGCTTTCCTTTCAAAGAAGACATTTTGATAGATTTAGATAGTCATAGATACTTACTTGAGAGAGTGACTTTCTCCTTCAGCAGCTTCCTTGATAATTGTTTGAAGATGAAGTCAAGAGTTTCTTCTAAGATAGAAATCTTTAGTGTAGATGTTCTTGAATCCTTGAAGTTTTCCTTGCAAACTGATTTGACCTTTCAACCCAAACTTTGATCTTCGCTTCCTGGAGAGTCTTTTTGTCAAGCAGCCCTTGAATTCAGCGCCTTAGCTCTGATACCATGTTGAGAATTTGGAGGGCTAGTGATTAATACAAATTCACTTCTTGATAATTACTTGTGAGCTTACTTATGTCTTCTCTTCTTTAGCTTAGTTAATCTTTCATCAAGTCAATTATCAAAGTACACAAGACACAAATTAGGCTCCTAGAGCCAGGGAAAAACCTCTCCCCCTTGGAGAGGAAAAACCCGCAAGGAATTCCTCTTATAGATCTTCAAATGATAAGTACCATGACCAAGACTGAGACCCATTACCTAGGAATGCCTCCAATACCTTGTCATTGATTCTTTGTTTGCCTTCAATGCTGATCTTTAATTTCTGCACTTGCTTACACTGATTTGCATCATCCTGTCTTTATGTTTTGTCTTTGGATGTTTTCTGAATGCTTGCTAGATCATTCTAATTCTTTGTATACAATAGAAATGTATAACTTTTGAATAGGAAGGTACCTTCCTCCTTGCTCTTTAATCCTTATATCATGATCATCCATTGCTTCAGAGTGCTGCATCCTTAGAACGCTGTCTTCAACTTTCATTTAGGCCAAACTTTATTCTTCTGTATTTATCTCATATAGACCCTGTACATGTCCGAAGATCTTCCACAATTGTATGTGTAAGCATGTGTTACAATACTATCCGCAATCATGTTGTTTCAGAGGTATCTGCAAGCATGTGTTACAGGCATATATATGAAACTGTTCTTCATCTGATTATTTTGGCCACAGCTTCTGATCTGATCCGTTTTCCATAAGACTGTCATTTAATTGAATTACTCACATATGCAACGAATCTTGCTTTAAGTCCGCACTTGATTCAGATACCTATGCATAGAACAGCCTGCGCTTAAATCTGAAACCACCGCAATTCTGTCTCAGTGAAATCCACAAATCTTTCCCAGTGAAGTACGCAATCCTGTCTCAGTTAACTCCGCAATTCCGTCTTAGTTAAATTCGCAATTTTGCTTCCGTTAGATCTGTAATTCGGCCTTGGTTAAATCCGTAACTCTGTTTTTGTTAAGTCCGCAATTGTCACTTGACACATTGCCGCAGGTCCAGGTATATATAGTAGTACATATCTCTTCTGTTAGGCCGACTACATAACATATATTTAGGCCGACATGAAGGCCGACTTCTTTGCTGATTATTAACCACATTCATCATATATTTTTCCAGCGTTTGAAAGGTAGCGTTTTGAGGGCTATTGGAGCCTTTCTTCTACAAGGTTTATGACAAGGTATTGGGGCTTTTAATGGTGACAATGCCCTTCATATACATGACTCTAATTGCACAAGACAAACCCTAAATAGACATCAAGAAGAAGTCTATTAACCTATAATAGAATTCTTGCTCATGAAATCCATGAGGCAAGTACAACAAATATATTTTATTATCTTTTGTCTTATTCTTTACATAAACTCATAATTACATCATCAAATATGAAGACCGAACTAGTTACACTTTTCAACAATCCATATGTTCTTTTCCACGTGCCAGTAGAAAATCACAGGGACAAGTCATGCTTGAGCAACTTTCTGTTTCAAGAGCTTGAAATTGATAGTCATACAAGACTTGCCCAGATCTGTGCCTTTCCCTTTCAGTCAGTCTAGTTTGTTCAATTTTTACCAAGCCTACTTGTGTGAGGACCATCACTTCAATTGTTGTTGCGGCTATGTCTATGTCTATTATTGTGCATTTGCAAAACCAGTAAGTTTGTATGATGTGATCCTCCCATAAGTTCAACAGTCAACTTCCAACTTTATTCTTAAACCAAGTAATCTCCTGCAAGAAACTTTACCAAACAAAATCAAACATAAACCAGTATTGTTGGCCATAAATGTATGCCTTCATATTTAGCAGATTAGAGCCTTAGCAGTACATAAACTACTTTGTTACAGAATGCACAGAATATGACAGTAGATATGTTGTATTGTAAGATCACAAATAACAATGTTAGGTGTTGGCAGATTTATAGGCAACACTCTGGATATTCTGATTTGTTGTTTGCATCAACCTTAATAGTTGATTCCAGAGAGTTTTGACTGTATACAAATGCCACATACAAGCAATTTTTTGGTGAAAGGGACATCATTTGCATGTACAAATCCTCCTCATGCTTGGAACTTAGCTCTAATTTTTGAATAACACTGGCCCACACGATGGTACTCATTGTGATTTCTATCATCTGTTTCTCAGCCGCATAAGATTTTGGTTTACAATATTATTTCATTGCATCGTGATCGATATCACTCTGGCCATTGCTTACTTCCATCTAAAGTCATTTGAATTAGCAGACTTGCTTATTTCATCCATACAATTGAGAAATACTCTACAGTTTTATCCAAGGTTGCAAACATCGCGATCGGGATTAAATCGGCGAGGGGAAAAAATCGAAAAAAAATCGTAAAAATGGGGAAAAAATCGGAAAAAATCGGGAAAAAATCGGCACATACAAAAATATTCATTTTTTTTTCAATTTTTTTAATATCTAGAGCATCTCCAGCATAAAATAAATGCATTGACACATAAACATGAAAAAAAACTAAAATATAAGATGTGTAATATCATGTCTAGTGCTACATCACACATAAAACTGAATCCTGTCCTGAATACTAAGTCCTGAGTCTCAAGAGTCAACTCAGCCTCAAAATATCAACAAAAAATATAATAATGTATCTCATATCATGAGTCATAATGTCATATACAAAGGAATGTCAATGCACCATATAACCTATGGTCCTATACTATTGATTTCCTCTGCCCCTCTTGCGAGAAAATACAACAGCTTTGCCTTTCTCTCTAGATGAACAAGCTGGCGGGACTGACAATGGGCTCTGTCGTGCTCTAGAAGTAAAAAATGAAGCACCAGAACGAGAACCTGAAGCACTAGGAGCTAAAGGAGGCAGACCACGTCCTCTACTGGTAGTAGTGGTAGGTGGTGTCACCTCCTCCTCCTGCTCCTGCTGTTGCTGCTCTTCCTCCTCGTCCTCCTCCGAGTCCTCCCCCTCCACTACCTTCTGCTCTATCCAATCAGGGACTGACTCCATGACAAGCCTCTCAACCTCAACCCTCCATTCAGCAGTGGTGTCAATCGCATCTAAAGAGATGGCCTCCATATCAGGGGTCCTCTCAAGTTGTCTCACCCACAATCTAAGATTGTAGTAGACGTAAACCATGTCATTGAGCCGCTGGGCTTCCAACCTGTACAAGGGTCATAAATTAATAAATAAAATATTTAAAAAAAAAATTTAATGAATTCAAAAAATCAGTTGGAATATTTTAAGTTTTTTACCTGTTGCGCTTTTTGGTGTGTATTTTTTCAAATACACTCCAGTTGCGCTCGCATCTTGAAGCGCTACATGTTTGGCTGAGTATTCTAATGGCAAGTTTTTGGAGTTTTGGTAATCTGTCACTGTAGCTCCTCCACCATGCATCTACAAGTTACAAGTTACAACAAATAAGATAAACTTATAAAGTTACAAACATAAGAAAATTTTTAAAATAATGAAAACCTTACATGGCATTTTAGTAGTCCTATCCTGGACAGCCATGTCGAAGCTCAAGGTGCCACCTGCCATTCTGTATACCTCCATCTCTTTGGATATCTCTGCACGTTCTGATGGATTTGGCACCATCTTCTGAACACAAGTGAAAAAGCCATCCATGACCTCAACATCAAATAGAAAACCACATGAATAAGCAAATGCGGGGTTCAGGAAGAGCCCTGCAGCATGAATGGGGCGATGGAGTGTGTTGTTCCATCGATCATCAATCACTTCCCATAAAAGAAGTTGTCTCTGAAACCCCTCATCACCCTTATCATCATAATAGCTGCGAACAACTTCTTTGGCCCTATCCATGGCCTCATACAAGTAGCCCATTGCGGGCTTGTCTCCATCCACCAATCTAAGAACCTTTACCAAAGGTTCACTAATGCTGCACACCTCTTCCACTCCAGCCCAGAAACTTTCCTGATACGACACCAACCTGTAGATGGCCTGTCCCTTTGATTTGCGGCTAATAGTCAAAGCACGCCACTCATATGAAAGAAACATTCTCTTCAAATCCCACTTAGAATTCAAGAGGGATTGAAGAGAGATGAAAGTAGTGGCAATTCGTGTAATAGCAGGCCGCACCAACTCCTTCTTGTTGGTGAATGTCCTCATCAAATGAAGCACAGATGCATGATTATATATAAATTTTGTGATTCTCTTTGATGATTCTACAATCTCTTTGACAAAATCAATCTTTCCGATGTCCTCCAACATCAAATCAAGGCAATGTGCAGCACAAGGTGTCCAAAATATGCTCGGATACCTCTCCATAAGCATCTTGCCAGCAGAAACATAGTTTGCAGCGTTGTCCATTATGATTTGGACAACATTTTGGGGCCCAACCTCCAGAATGAACACATCTAATAAATCACATAATAATCTTGCATCTTTGACATGTGCAGATGCATCAACAGATTTCATAAACATTGTCCCCTTGGGACAATTGACCAAGAAGTTAATAAGGGTCCTACCCCTTTGATCAGTCCAACCATCTGACATCACAGTGCATCCTGTGACTTCCCATGATGCCCTTAACTCTTCCAATCTCTTGGTGCAGTCAGCTTTCTCATTTTGCAGAATGCGCCCTCTAAGGTCATTATATGAAGGGGCTTTGTATCCTGGGCCAACAACAGCGATAGCATCAACCGTAGCCTGATAAAATGGATTGTTCCTGGCAACATTGAAAGGAATATCACTCCAAAGAAACAGTTTGCCCAACAACTTATCAACTTCTTCCTTCTCCCTTTTTTTAATAAGGGAGGAGATAGATGGCTGTCCCCCGGGAGTGGTTCTAGGAACAGAAAATGAGGAGGCAGCTACGGGGCTGCCTGTAGAAGAGGCTGATGCTGAAGAGCCACTACCACTTTCACGGTCAACTTCAAACCCTGATATTTGACTCTTCAGAGCTGCTTTGCTGAGTTTAGTGGTTTCTATTTCTCCTAATGAGTTCATGGCTCTTCTGATTATTTCTGGATTGGTGTTTGTGCAAGGGCCTACTTCATGCCCAGGAATTTTTGCCAGGTGGTATTTCAACCTGTATACCCCCCCTGTCATGTGATGACCACATAATTTGCAAGTCAAGTTTTATCGGTCAAACCCCTGATCAGGTTCACCAAATTCCCATAAAGGATCTAATTTCCTTGGCATGTTGGAAACTTTGAACTTTGAATGTTGAAATTTGAACCTAGGGCACAAGAAAAATTGCAAGTTAAAAAATAAAATAAAAAAATTATAATTTTACATACAACATTTTGATTTTTTCACAAAAAAAAACCCTCAACTCAATGCAAAAATAATGGGAAAAAATACATGTTGAAACACAAGCAAAAATAATGGGAAGAAACTAAGAGCACAAGAAGAAATATAAAAAACAAAATTTAACAAACAATTTTTTGCATTTTTGACCAAAATAAACCCTCTCCTCTCAATAAAACAAAAACAAAAAAAACACAACCAAATGCAATCACAAATGATGAGAAATACATGGGTAATAGAAACCCATGGAGGAACAAGAAAAAAACAAAAAAAAATGGGTCAAATTTGATGCCCATACCTGGAAAAAACGTTTTGCCGGAGACACTTGGTCCAAATTCGATTTTTGTTCGCTTGGCTTGCAAGAAATTCTTCACTTTTGTCCAATCTTGGGCTTGTAGATCACATATCTCCCTCCTTGGCTCTCCTCCTTCACTCCTTAGCTCTCATAACCAAACCTGTCCAAGTAAAAATGAAAAACAAAAACACCAAAATCGCATTATAACCGCGTTGTTTTAGGAGGCAACGATTTTTTCAAAAAATCGGGAAAGAATCGCCGATAAAATTGGTAGCCGGAAAAAATCGCGATGTTTGCTTCTCTGGTTTTATCCCCTATGCCATGTCTTACATCCCAAGCACCAAAGTAAGTAAACACTCTCTATAATGCAGCAAGTGCAACTACAAAATTTGGGCCAAGAAGGCAACATTTACATAAGACACTGTGTTACCCGTATCTGAGATTTATAAGGGTCAACAAGATAATTTATGGAACTGAAATCTGACCAAAAGGCCGAAGATATCCTCCTCACAAGTGTGTTAGAGTGATAAGTCTTGTCTGTTAGAGAGAGAGAGTGTGCCAAAGCCAACCACAAGTGCGCTGAAAACAGATGCAAAAGTCCACCCATGAGTATATGTGAAAAATCCTAAATCTGGATTCCTACTGCAACAAATCTGAATTAATTCTCCTATTATTTTCCATAATTATTTCATTACAGTGAAATATCAAAGTAATTACTGAAGCAGTCTACACAAATAATGCTGCGGAATAAATCTAAGTGTTGAAACAAACTGAACAAAATACAATGAAAAACATCCACATTTGACACAATTATTTTTGGACGAAGTCCTCGGAAAAACCCAACTTGGGAAAACCGGTGCAGCAGATCTGAGGGTTTTGTATTATTAAGGAGCAGAATCTTGAGTACAACTAGGGTACCAATATCCGGCTCACCCTTGTTGTACTCAAGTTCTCTAGATGAAGCAAACTCTGCAAGATCTTCAAGTCAAGTGTGATGAGCCTATTTCCATCTTTTGTGATAACACCAGTGCCATAAGTATCTCCAAGAATCCTGTGATGCATTCCAAATCAGAGCACATTCCGATCAAATATCATTTTGTTAGAAAGAAGGTCACTGAAAAAAATATCAAGCTTGAATATGTTGGCACAAAGGAACAAATTTCTGAAATCTTTACCAAACCATTACATCATGAAGCATTTGAGTATCTTGGCCAAAATATTGGGATTCTCATTAGACTCTTTCTCTTATCTAACTAAGTAGAAAAGGGGAGTGGAGGTGTGTACAGGTCTGCAGGATGATAGTTTGTCAGGGGGATTTACCCTTTGCCATCGATGACAAAGGGGGAGAGAATGCATTAGGAAGAGGTGTCATGATCGCAGGGGGAGTACTTGCATTGCCATCAATGCCAAAAGGGGAGATTGTTGATCAGTGGTTGTCATTGATGTCAACCCCAGCAGCACCAGGGGCTACCTCGATCTTGCATGGGAATTTTGACTTGACAAATTGCTCTATTCTGAGTCAAGGATCTTTTGGATGGATTCTACTCGTCGAGATGTTTTCGTTGATATATGGCACACCACTTAATTCTTCATGGTTTGAGAGATATTCATGTTTGAAGTTAGTAACCCCAGTTGGGTGGCTAAAACCCCATGGCGTTGTGGCATGGCACTCATCATTGGTTGTGGTCATTGAATAGTCAATAATTAATAATTTTTTAAGCTCCTAAAATCCCTCCATCGTTCACTTGTTGAAGACCCTCTCAACCTAAGCATTTCTATAAATTGTGACCCTCATATCCTCCTCATGCAAGGATTTCGCTACTTAAAACAGGCCATCATGGCATTTTCGCTATAAATTTTTTTCTACGAAACTTCAAAAGACCCATGTGCGTCGAAATCCTAATGAAGCAATTTCAGATCTCGGTTCGCTATATTTCAGAGATATGATCTGAGGAAGTTAGGGTTTTTGCAGGCTCCCGAATTTCATGTCAAATAGGTGACCTTGAGAAAATCGTCATAACTTTCTGTCTGAGCAATGGATTCAAATTTCATAAGAAGTGACAGAAAGAGGATGGACTGTAGTTTGTTGGGTATCATTTTCAGGACCGAAGGTGGGAATAGTGACACGTGGCACTTCGTACAAGTTCACTCTACTGAACTAGTCTATAATCAGGTCATCGTGGGAGATTGGGCATAACTCTTTCTTGAAGAATCCAATATTGATCAGACCTGTGGAGTTGGAAAGAGGACTCAGAGGGCTACCACTGGACACAATTTCAGACCTTGGAGATCCGAAATTACATAGATACAACAGATTCAATATCGAGCTTCTAGAAGGCAAGAAAAAGTATGCATTCAAGGATCACTGTAGTAAGAACCACATATCAATACTAAATAGTCAAGGGTAAGTTTGCTACAACAAGGTTGTATGATTAGTGTTTGAATTTGAATTTGAATATCATCTCTAACATGTGTTTTTGCAGGACAATGTAAGTATTTTGTATGTGTGTTTGATTGGTTTTTGTTTATAAATGCTGAACGTATTTACATTTGAATTTTTAATATTTCTCTGACATATGTTTTGTAGGACATTGTAAGTATTTTTTTTGTATATTGGTTTGGGTCTTGTTCATTAATGCATGTGCAGGAATAAGGACACAATAGGACAACTCGGACACATACTAGAAGGACATGTAGCACCAAAGTACCATTACTTGAAGCAAACACAACAATACCTCAACAACTGCTACTGATCCAAGAAGCAGTGTCAAGTCAAGTATTAGGTTGTGTCAAAAGGCAGTATTGTAAAAATCATCATTGTAAAATTGAAATAGAGTCATTATTGTAAAAGAGTCAATCTACCTAGAGTTGAAGAGGTATTGTTGGGAGGTATAACTGTCATTGTTGGATAATGTTATGGTTGGGTTCCAGGTCATAGTGTGATTGGTCTAGTTCAAGAAAATCACCGTGAATCATATTGTATCATAGATCATTGTCCTTGGTACGAGAGTCCACACTCTTGTTTTATTTCTGATCATTATAGTGCAAAAATTTGATAACCAACCCCGGTTTTCAGTTTCTCCTTATTTCTCCCATAAAGTTAAATACCCATTCCCATAGCCATACATTCAACAAGCTGGAAAAATAAATATTTTCTGAAAACACAAATTCTGGAAATTTCACAATGCTGAAATGCAGAAATAAAAACTCAGAAAATAAATCAAACACACAGAGAATTTTTGACATGCTGATTTTTGGTCAATGTGACCCTGGAAAAACCCCCTACAACTCTTGGGGAAAACCAGTTCGGAAGCTCTCTTTTATTTATGATAAATATCTTTTACAGAGAAATAGAAAACACAGAAAAATTCCAGCAACCAGTGTTTTTACTTATCTCGACAATCGTGCACAACCTCTGCCTCGATTTTCGTGCCAAACAGAAACATAAAATTACAGCAAGAAGTACAGCCTTGAATGTTGTACGGACAACACCGAAAACAGTGTCGGAATAGCTCTACAGCCTCCCCGAAAACTGTGGCATTTGCTGCCTCGAAAAACGTGTTGTACAATTGCTGTACGTACCTCGATATGCGTGTTGAAAACCACTGTACGGATTTCAGAAAAAACATATCTGTTTTGCTGCTATATGGACCTCGGTTTCTGTGCCTCCTTAACTGCAGTATGGACCTCGAAATTTGCGCTGCATTAAATGTTGTTTCCCTCGAAATTCGTGCCACTTGCCTTGAACTTCGTGTTGTTGCTTGCTGTACAGATTTTCTAAAATCTTGCTGCCTCGGTATGCGTGCCAAGGTGCTGTTCTTCCTCCTCTGCTTAGAAATATCCTTTGCTCTCTTCCTCTCCTTCTCTCAATCTGCTCATGAAAGAATGAATGACCTTTTCCCTCCTTTTCCTCCTTTAACCTAACCTTAAGTGACTTTTGGGGAATCCCTAAATCCAATGGCTGAGATAGCTTTAGTTCTAGGGCTGAGATTAAATGCTCATTTAAATCTCACTTTCTATTTTTTAATTCACTCCACTTTAATAAAGACCCACTTAGTCATTTATTTCCAAAGTCACTTTTCCCTTTCTAATTTCACATTGATTTTATTAAAGTCACTTTAAAATTAGACTTTAGTAACTTTATCACTTAAAGTCACTTTTAAATTAGATTTGACTTTATAACCTTATGAAGTCACTTTAGGAGAAAAATTAAATTCTTTTGGACACTTTTCCCTAAGCCAAAGATCAAAGCCTTAGGGAACCACTGTCCTCCGGTAACCAAATTTCAACACTCCCTCTTGCCGAGGAAGGTGTTCCTCACCACACCCATCTTGTCTCTGAAGTAGACATGCTTGCCCCGTGGTAAGGCTTTGGTAAGAATATCTGCAACCCGCTCATCAGTGGGAATATACTCAAGCTTCACAGCTCCATTCTGAACATAGTCTCTGATGAAGTGATATCCAATGCCGATATGCTTTGACCTGTCATGAAATACTGGATTCTCCGTGAGTTTAATGCAACTCTGATTATCACAGCATATCACTGAAGGTCTCAACGACTGACCAAATAAGCCAAACAACATCTTGCGAAGCCAGATGGCCTCACAACTAGCTAGACTGGCTGCCATGTACTTTGCTTCCGCTGAACTCAATGCTACTGACTACTGCTTCCGGCTGAACCACAACACCATTGTGGAACCCAACCCAAAACAACACTCTGAAGTGCTCTTCCTATCAGAAGCACAACCCGCCGAATCAGAATCAGTGTAACCTGCCAATCTCACTCAATCCCCCTGCTTATAATCCAGACCATAATCCACTGTTCCCTGCAAGTACTGCAAAATGTGTTTTGCAGCAACCTAGTGCACCCTCCTGGGCTCACACATGAACTGGCTCATCGTGTTGATTGCAAAACATATATCTGGTCTAGTGTTGACCAAATACATCAAGGAACTAATCAACTGTCTATACAATGTGGGATCCAACAACTCGGAATCTGAAGCATGAAGCTTCTTCCAGTTGGTGATCATCTGTGTCGACATAGGTCTACAATCCTCCATGTGGAATTTGCCAAGGATGTCCACAATATACTTCCCCTGCCCCAGGAAGAAATGCTCCTCCTCCTGCCACACCTCCAAACCCAAAAAGTAATGCATCAAGCCAATGTCCTTCATCTCAAACTCCGACACAAGATCTCTCTTGCAGCGCTCTATGAGTCCCTCTACACCCGTAATGACCAAGTCATCCACATACAACCCCAGAATGAGAGGCTCCTCACCTATCACAATAAAGTAAAGGTTTGGATCTGCCTCACTCTCTGTGAAACCCATCTCCTGCAAGTATGTATCTATCCTGGAGTATCAAGCTTTGGGAGCTTGCTTCAGGCCATAAAGGGCCTTCTTCAGTCTGCACACATGGGACTCCTTCCCATGCACCTCAAAGCCTTGTGGCTGCTCAATGTACACCTCCTCCTGTATGAAGCCATTGAGAAATGCGGTCTTCATATCCATCTGGTGGATCTTCCAACCCATCTCTGCTGCGATCGATATGATGGAGCGAATCGAAGAATATCGAGCCACAGGAGTGAGGGTCTCATAATCAACTCCCTCTACCTGGGAGAACCCTCTAGCCACAAACCTTGCTTTGAATTTCACAATGCTGTCATCTGCAACATGCTTTACCTGGTAAAGCCATCTGGAAGTAACCACGGATTTGCCCTCAGGCCTTGGCACCACCTCCCAAACATCATTCTTCATGATAGAAGAATACTCCTCCTGCATGGCCTCTCTCCGGACCTGCTGGCTAGCTGCCTCCTCATAGCTAGAAGGCTCAGAGTCTAAGATGTTGGCAACCATTGCCATATAGCTACAGAACCTCTCAGGTGGTCTGCTCTCTCTGATCGGCCTCTTAGGCCCAGCAACAGATGTGGCCTCTCTCAAGGTATCCTGAAGCCACTTGAGCTTCCTCTTCCCAGAGCACACTTCTCCCACTGGAGAATGAAACTCCTCCTCCTCATCATCAGGAGCCGGAACTCCTGATTGTCCGTCTGCTGTCCTCCTGCCTGAACCCGAACTTGTCGATGCTGAAGTGTTGTGTGAACTGTCCATTAGTGGACTCCCTAGTGAACTGCTTTGCATGTTGCCCGAAGCACCACCCCTCTGACTTAGTGAGCCACTGCTCACTGACAGACCTGACACTGTAATCGATGTGCCTTCGGATCCTTCTGATCCCTGCCCACTGGATCCCTGCAATTGACTCAGCTGCTCTTGAGGGTTTGGCCGATCCAAATACTCTAACTCCCGTGACCTCCTGAAAGCCCTGTCCTCCTCGAAATTCACATCCCGCCTAAGAACAACTCTCCTCTGTGCGGGAATATAAATCTGAAAGGCCTTCGAGGTCTCACTGTAGCCCACAAAGATACCCTTCTCTGCGGTGGGCTCTAGTTTGGTCCTCTTCTCCTTGGGTACGTAAGAGTATGCAATACACCCAAAGATACGAAGATGACCAATATCAGGCTTCTTCCCAGAAAAAGCCTCCTCCAGAGTCACATGCCCCAAGGCACGATGCAGACTCATGTTCTGCAAATATACAGCAGTGCTGTAGGCCTCTTCCCACAAGAACAACGGTAACCCCTGATCATGTAGCATGGCTTTGGCAGCCCCTTCGATGGATCTATTCTTCCCAATGTTTTAAAAACCGGAACCGGTGACCGGACCGGTGGCCTAATGAACCGGGTTTCTAACCGGAACCGGTCTAACCGGGAGCGGTCAGATCTCAATGAACCGGTTTTAAAAAAAATACATTAAATAATTATTTTTTAATAAAAAAAACTATTTTTAAGATTTGCAACCATGATTCCAAGCCAATAGAGACAAAATATGCAAAGTTTTCTCATTTATATACCATGCAAAGGTGAATATATCAAAATGGCACCAAGTGCAATACATATCATCAAAAAACACATAAGCAATGAGGCTCCAAATGGCCCATAAAGTCCAAAAACAATGCTACAAGCTATGAGGCCATTGGCCTAATACAGGACTACATATTAGTGATCAATAACATGATCACTCCTCATCATGATCAAAATCATCACCACTACTAGACAAGGGATCATCAACATGAGCTACATAAATAATATGGCTCAGAGTTCGAGGACTCCTAAAACTTCTCTACAACTTTAGTAGTAGTAATAGTAGTAGCAAAAATAGACATCAAAACTACAAATCACTCAGCAACATGGTCTCTCATGAAACTCATCATTGATTCATAGCTACTAGAAATGGGATCATCAACAAGAGATACATAAACATCATCTAGCTCAAAGTCTTCAGACTTGGATTGCTCAACTTTATAACATGATAGAAATTGAAAAAGTTTAACATGCCTAACCAGTGATTTTGGTTTGAGTGAAGGGTTCATTTCCTCAACCTTAAAATGCAGTAGAAAAATATTAGCATGCCTAACCAGTTGTTTTCCTTTCAGTGAAGGGTAAATTCTTGTTAAGGCCACGGTAGGGGAGTTCAACAATCAATACCACCAACATCAACAAAGTTCAACAATCAATGCCACCAACATCAAGGTTCTTAAATGACTTCATGCTCTTGATCAAATTCCAATCTCGTACCCTTACACATGATAGAAACAAATGGAAACATTGCAAACTCCCAAACCATGAAACCCTGAAAACCATTAAGTCTGCTGAATTTTGAGTGAAATCTAAAATTCTAGTTTCTCCATATGAAATCCAATGAGGACGAAACCACTCTTAAACATCCTGAGTCATTTCATGGTAATGTTAAAAATTTAAGTAAAAGGATGAAAATGAAAAATAAAGGAAATGTCACTTTTACTTTAAGAATTTAACATTACCATTAATTGCCAAGAGGATGTGTCAGGAAAATGAGAGGGTAGGCAAAGTCAAGTGAAGCCCCCCTTGCCCTCCTGAAATGGTAGCACAAACTTGAGCATGGGACACCTAACCGGCCGGTTTATGCATTAACCGACCGGTTAGGTCCGGTTAACCGGGATTTTTTGGTGAGATGCCCCCTTGAACCCGATTGCAGGGCCGGTTCCACCCGATGACTTAGCTGACCGGCCGGTTTGGCCGGTTACCGGTTCAAACCGGCCGGTTTTTAAAACACTGATTCTTCCTCTTCGCAACCCCGTTCTGCTGGGGGTTGTAAGGAACTATGAACTCCCTCCTAATGCCTGCCTTCGCACAATAGTCAACAAACTCACCAAGGGTGTACTCCCCTCCATTATCCGATCTCAGGGACTAGATCTTCCGACCTGTCTGAGTCTCCACAAGAGCTCTAAACTCCTGAAACCGCTTGAAGACCTCATCCTTGGTCTTCAAGAAATAAATCCAGGTCCTCCTGGAGTGATCATCAATGAATAAAACATAATACTCATATCCACTCAAGGAAACATGAGACATGCGACTGCTCACATCGGAATGAATCAAATCAAGTATCCTAGTTGCTCTGCTGTCACTGCTGGGAAAAGGGGATTTGGCAAACTTGCCCATCGCACATCCTCTGCATGTATCAAAGTATCAGTACTGAAATCTGGCACAACTGTAGTGATCTCCCGCAATGTCCTCAGGGCTCCATGATACATGTGCCCCATCCTGTAGTGCCAAATCTCACACAGCTCTGAACTGCTAGCTTTGCTGCTGGTACTACTGCTCAATGCCAAAAGGGGCTGAATGCAAACTTGTACATCTTTGCATGGCGTACACCAATCACTCTAGCTGAATCAACTGGAGCGCCCCTGGGATATATCAACACCTGTTCTCTCCTGAACAATATCTCATACCCTCTGTCCTCCAATGCTGAGACGAATATGAGGTTCTTCCTCATCCTTGGCACATATAGAACATTTGACACCTTCAAGGGAGGTTTGGGTTTCCTATCAAATGTAAGTGTCCCCACATCGACTGCTCTAACAACGATGTCATCTTCGAGTACTACCTCTATATCAATGCCACTCTCTGAAAGCTTTGAGAAGTACTCACAGACTCTTGTCATATGACGTGAAGCCCCACTGTCAACATACCAGATACCTGAAGATGCTTCGCTAGTGGAGGGAAATGCACACTCCCTCTCAACCTCCATGGCAGGTGATCCTGCACTAGTGGACTCACAAGCAATAAACCCAAACTCTCGGTCAAAGCGATTCGTAAAGTCCTCTATCTATGTTGATGCTGCCATGTTTTGGTTCTTCTCCTTCTTCTTCTTCTCCGGACACACAACTGCATAGTGTCCCATCTTCTGACAATTCCAACACTTCACCTTGCAATAGTCCTTTTGCGCGTTCCCCTGTTTACCTTTACCTTTGCCCCCACCACTGCTTGTGGAAGCTTGCTTCTTTCCCTTACCTTTCTTGCCTCCTGCCAATAGTGCTACATTCGCATCCTGCTCAATTGGTTTGGTTGTCCCAAGCTGGTTCTTTCTGATTTCTGTCTGTATGCAATCATCTCAGAACCTCTCCCAAGAGGGAAGGGTCTCACATGCACAAACCCCATCAGTAAAGTTCAACCATGAACTGGGAAGGCCATTCATTGCAATCCGTACCAACTCAGTGGGTGGAATGACCTCTCCAACTGCTGCCAACTCATCTCTCACATTAGTAATCTTTGTAAGATATCCAGCTGCACTATCAATTTTACCCATCATAATGGTCTTCAGCTTCTCCCTTAGGACCATTTTCCTGTTCTCATTGGTACTTTGGTAGAGATTGGTCAATGCTGTCCACATCTCATGAGCATGTCTCTTTCCTCTCACATGAGGAATGCAATGGTCTTTGATTCCATCTAGAATCAGTCTCTTACCCTTTTTATTCTTTTTATTAAAAGTTGCCAACTGAACAACATTAATAGGCACATTAACAAGGTTCTGTGCAGTATGCACCATGATATCTCAGACTTCTGTCTCCTCAAAGATACTCTGCTTTCTCTCCTTCCATACATTGTAGTTCCTATGCCCATCCAGCCTATCTTCCACCCTCAAGCCCAAAGACATGCTTGCTGTCCTAATAAACTGAAAATAAGACTGCTGTTGTAAAGTGTGTGAAAATTAGCTTGCTGTAATTTCTGTGTGAAAAAATCAGCTTGCTGTAATTTTTCTTCTTGCTGTCCCAAACTACCTTTTTTAGCAAAATACCTCTGATACCATGTAGAAATTTGATAAATATTTTCTGAAAACAAAAATTCTGGAAATTTCACAATGCTGAAATGCAGAAATAAAAACTCAAAAAATAAATCAGCCACACAGAACTTTTGACACGTTGATTTTTGGTCAATGTGACCCTGGAAAAATCCCCTACAACTCTTGGGGAAAACCAGTTTGAAAACTCTTTTTTATTTCTGATAAATATCTTTTACAGAGAAATAGGAAACACAAAAAAATTTCAGCAACCAGTATTTTTACTTATCTCGAAAACCTTGCACAACCTTCGCCTTGATTTTCATGTCAAACAGAAACAGAAAATTACCGCAGAAAGTATAGCCTTAAATGTTGTACGGAAAGCACCGAAAATAGTGCCGAAACAGTGGTACGGCCTCCTTAAAAACTATGCCACTTGTTGCCTCGAAAAACGTGTTGTACAAACCTTGATTTGCGTGCTGAAAACTGCTGTATGGATTTCAGAAAAATAGATATGTTTTGCTACTGTATAGACCTCGGTTTTCGTGCCTCCTTAACTGTTGTATAGACCTCGAAATTTGTGCCACTTGCCTTGAACTTCGTGCTGCTACTTGCTGTACATAGTTGCTGAAATCTTGCTGCCTCGATATGCGTGTCAAGGTGTTGTTCTTCCTCTTTCTCTGCTAAATGATGTAAATCCATTCTGCATGTTTATAATGTAAATGATTTTAGAGAGACATCATGTATGTAACAACCTAGGTAAGCTTAATATTTTGGTGATGATTTCTATCCTAGGAGGTTTTTCGTCTCACAGATTCATTTGTGTCTTTAGACACAAATGATCAACAGAGTTTTTCCATCTGGCCTCACCTCAAAGCTAGGGTGGATTTTGTCGTCAAGATATTAAGTGAGTCCTAGTGTTTTTTATCGAGTCTTTGTAAAAGTAATTTGGGAATAATCTTAGCTAATTGGCTATATTATTCTATTACAGATTATTGGATTTACTAGCTCATATTTTGAGTCGCAGAATTGGGTAGATATTTGAGCGTCTATAACAAACAAGTGTTCTCACTCATGGGTTAAATGTATTTATCTTATGTAAAGAGGGTTGAAAAAATTATTAATCCCCTCATGTGTCAATTAATTAAAACTTTTGGCAAAAATAAATTAAAATTATAAGTCAGAAATTTAAATAATTTTAGGTCTTAGGAAAAATTAATTCTCCAAATTAAAAATTTGGCGGTTCTAGATGATTTAATTTTTAGAGGTCCCCGACCAAGGGAGTACTGAAAATTTCAAGAGATTTTGGACCCTTGGGCCTCGGTAGTTAAGTCAAAGTCATTTTTTTGAGGAAATCAACTCAAAATAATTAATTTTGAGTTGATTAAATTCAATTAAATGAAAAATTTGAATTTCCTCAAAAAATAAAATAATTTTGACTGAGGAAGTTAAATGATAACTAAATATTTTTTAACAGTTGAGATTACTTTGACGAGGATCAAACCAGCGAGCCATTGGAGAAACAATTTATAAATAGGAAGTCATTTGTCAGTCTTAAGGATTCGATCTTTGAATCGTGTACTAAGCTCTCAAGTTTTCTTGTATATTTTTTGGAATTAATGCAAAAGTCTTTGGGGTTTCAACTTGCGATGGTGTTCCTCTTTATGAATCTATGGTAACATCGTTTTAATTTCCGCAAATATTATTTGAAAATCGCAAATCAATAACTCTCTTAGAATAATCTGAATACAGGTATCTTATTCAGTTTGTTGGATTTAGAGTAACTTTTCAAATTTTGATTGAATTAACATGTATCTCTATTTCTTTAGAATTTTATTGTTATTTTATTTCTCTACTTGGTTTGATTGTTGATCTAGTGTTTGCAGAAGATCTCTAAGGTTTTCATTCAACGTTTGCAGATAGTCCTCAGTTGAACTAACCAACTCTCAACATGTATTTTTCTAAAGAGCTTACCTCATATTAACTTCAAGATTTATCTAAAGATTAAATCTTTATGCATGAAGATTTTGGGCTAGGACCTTTGTAAAAAACCAAAATCTTTTAAATATATTGTGCTAAATAGTTAGATCTGACTAGAAAGAGTCTCAAATCTATAGATCTGTGAGCGGAGTTGGACTCATACTCATTACTGATAGATCTATAACTTATTTGTATATATATGTAACTTATTTATATAGATCTGTAATTTACTTGAAGATTTGAAGTTTTGTAACACAATTTATAATTTTAACACTTGGGTTTTTGAGATTTTCTCTATTTTGTACATATTGAGTATTGGGTTTTTCTCTTTTCACTTGTACAAGAATTGATCTGAGAAATCAGCCAAGGAAATCTTCAGATTTGTACCAGATCTAGATCCTGGAGGGCAAGATATGGCCTCAATATTTGTTTGCAGGTGAGATCAAGTGGAAGAAGAGCTAGATCTAGGTCCTTGAGGGTGAGATTTAGCCTCTAGAAAATTTTGCAGGGTCAACCACTGAAAATTTTGCAGGAAATTTCAGATTTAAAGGAAGAAATTTGCATTGGAGACTTCAAAAACATTAAATGGCTAGGGTTTTGAGGCTATTTTTGCAGGATTTTGGTCTCAAAAATTCTAATTTTCAAGCGGCAATAATATTCCAAAATTTCAACGATTTTCAACGGTGGGATTTTCAAAGCCTTGGGCTTAGGGTTTGATCTCTAAACCCTTATTTTCTGCAAATTTTATTACAACAAACAAATCACAAATAATAGGCCCTAAAAACACATTTTCTATGGTCAAAATTGTTTAGAATTGCAAAAACTTCGTTTTCACAATTTTTGGCCACTTGGGCATCTTTATTTTTCCCTAGATTTGACTTTGAAGCTCGTTAGAAATTATTGCATAACTGTCAAAAATCAGATCTGAACATTTCTGAAGCATATCCTAAATAGGGTCCAAAAAAATTGAATTTTCAGTTTTTCGGCAAAACTTACTATTTTTAGACATTGTGGGGATCATCTTCAGTGTTTTCAGTTTGCTGTTCCGTTATCAATTTAATGCTGTTATAAACTTATCAGTTCTGAAAATTACTGAATTAAACTCTCTTAAAGCCTTAAAATTGATTTTTTCAAGTTTTCATACTTTTTTTGCTATTTATTGAAGTATTGGACATCTATTTTGGCAGTTTTATCTTGTTGATCTGTCACTGTTCCACTGCTAAAATAAAAATATAAGATCTGAAGTTTATTTTAATCAAACCCTAAAAATTGGTATTTCTTCAAGTTCAGTAATGTTTACTATTTTTAGTCATTTGGGGTATTGGTGTCGATATCGTTTGTTCGCTGATATGTGGTTTAAGTTACTACTGTAATTAATACTGTAGATCTTAAATCTTGCTGAAGAATATATCCCAAGAGGCTAACATACCTATTTTCTAAGAAAACCAAATTATTTGGAAATTAACATATTTTTGTGATTATTGGTTTTAATGCTTGATAATTATTGAGATCACCTATTGTTTAAAAGGAAAATTAACTCTAATCATTTTTTTATTTACTTGAATTATCGAATATTTAAGTTTGGGAAAATTTTTAAGTAATTGTGAGCAGTATTTTTGAGCACTCTATTGTGAATTTGTGACAAATTGTATATCTTTCAATTGGGTAACTTGAGCATTTGTTAAATCGAGATCCTTTATTAAATTATTTAGTGTTTAAATCAGAATAAATCATAATCTAAGTCCTTTGAGTCTTTAACATCACGTTTCACTAAAACATCTTTTAATTCTCCTTGCATTCTGCATTTTAAGTTAGTCTTGCATAATTAAAACTTACTTCCAAGCATAAGCTTGGTCAATAGAAAGATTTGTACCCATCCATCTTTGCTTGAGAAGCCTGTTTTTTCTAATACTTAAAACGATGATCTTGCAGTCGTCAAATCCACAACTCTCTACAGTGCCGAAACCATTGGGTACGTTAGATTTTCAGGAGAGGTATCGATAATCACATGCTAGTGTGCTTTGCCTTAACTTCTCTCTGCCACTTACTACGAAATCAGGCTCAATATAGAAAGGATTGAGGGTTTTATAACTATCATAGGCATAAAACTAAAAAATAACCAAGATTCTTGCATTTCACACTAGTGTTAGGATCTACATTGCATATGGGATAGTCATTCATCCAAGTAGTAGTTGCTCATCAAGTACTTGGTCCTAATTTCCTTAGCAATATAGTTGACTCCATAAGACACTGGTATCAATCGTCTAAATTTAATTAAATCCTTTAAATTTTTCTAGATCTAATACAAGTATTTGGTCGCTTAACTGTGTCTCCCGAACTGGTTGGTTTGCAACTAGTTCTCCTTCATCCCATTTCCATAGGGTGTACCTTCCTTAATTTGCTATAGGAAGACAACTTAAACGGAGGGATCGGGGATCAAGGTGACAACC
This sequence comes from Pinus albicaulis, assembly GCA_034641835.2. Classification (NCBI taxonomy): domain Eukaryota; kingdom Viridiplantae; phylum Streptophyta; class Pinopsida; order Pinales; family Pinaceae; genus Pinus; species Pinus albicaulis. The sequence goes on along the minus strand of CM076572.1, from coordinate 1,106,933,170 downwards.
CCCAATCTGAGTCGTTGTCGCGGTGCCTACAAATTCTGTGCGACAACAAAACTTTCAATTGAAAAATTCCACGACCTTTGACCCTTGACCAAGACCCTCCAATACCAAGTCAAATCTCGCTTCTAACTTCTTTCTACTATTTAGACTTCCAGCTGCTTCTCTTGCAATTTCGACTTCTCTAGCAGCTTCTTCTGCAATTTCGACCTATCCAGTGACTTATTCTGCACCTTCGACCTATCCAACAACTTTTTCTACAACTTCGCCTATCTAGCAGATTCTTCTGCAATTTCGACCTATCCAGGAACTTCTGCTGTAACTTCAACCTATCCATCAACTTCTTTTGCAACTTCGACTTTCCCAGAAAAATCTTCTACAAAATCCCTAATCCTTGCACATGTGAGAAATGATGGTGTGATCTTGTTCCTTTCTCCTTCGCTTGGGTAGATTCTTTCTCCTATAGAATTCGACTTCAAAATAACTCTTCTTGATGACCTAACTTCACTTCTGCAATTCGGCTTTACTGCAGCAACATGAACCCTAATTCCTTCACATGTGTGGAGAGAAGTAGTCCAAAAACAATCCCAACGATTCAATTTTCTCTTCCTCCTTCGTCCTCTTTCAACTTTGTACTCTTTTTCTTCCTTGTGATCGAACTTATGTGAGTGAGGTGTCTTCCAAAGTTCCAAGTGAGGTCGAGGTCTCCTTTATATAGGCTTCTCATTGGGTCGAATTGCTCCTCTTTAGGCCGACTTATCCATGTGTGTAGGACGACTTGATATTTGCATTATGACTTGGTCTTGGAGGCTTCTTTGACTTGACTTTGACTCGAATAAGTTCCTTTTACAATATGTAACATGCCCAAATGGGTCTTTCATACATGACAATGACTCATAAGCCCTAGAAGCTCTCAATGGGAGCTTGACCTATACAAATAAATTTCCTTGAGCATGAAACCCATGCCACAGGAACGACAATAATAAATGTATTTACTTTCATTACATTATATATATAAAATCATGATTACTTATGTCATTATAAAGGCCGAACCTAGTTACATATTTCAACACCCAGTAGCAACTTCAATCCAGAATTTTGTCCCCCCAGTAGCAGAACTTTGACCCTCAGCTTCAGAAGTTCGTACCTGCAGTAGACACAAAATTTCGGTCCCAACAACTGCCCAAAAACTTCGCACGTGTGAGAGATAGATAGCCCAAAAATTCAATTTAGGTCTTCCCAACAAATTTCGTTCTTCTCTACCTTCTTCGCTCCCTTTTTCTGCTTCTCTTTCTTGTAGATCAAACTTCTTGAGTGAGTGTGTCATATAGGTCAAATTGCCTCTCCTTATATAGCCTTTTTGCTGGGTAATCTATTTGGGTGGGACTAAGGGGACTCAAGCTTTAGCCAGTCTAGGTACCATCAGGCTTATAAGCTCTACCACCAACCTAGTGATCTAGGTGCGTATCCAAGGTCGAAGCTCCATGACCAATGCCACCCTCCATCTTCGGGATCTAGACATCAACACATAGGCCGACCAGATGTCCTCCAAAGCATCTTGACATTAGATGCTTCATCTCTCCCTATCAACTAAATCTGCAATATCAACCAACTCAAGCATGCTTCTAGAATATTCAAACTCTTATTTAGAAGAGACTTGGTTAGCACATCAACTACCTGTTCATCTGTTAGAATATACTGTAGTTTCACAACCTTATCTTGTACCAAACTCCTAATATAGTGGTACTTGTTGGTGATATGATTTGTTCTTGCATTGAATATAGGGTCTTCAAACATCTTGATGCTGCTTTGATTATCACAATTTATTACTGTAGGATCTAGAGGCTTTCCAAATAAATCTGGAAAGAGTTTTTTTAACCAAACAAATTCCTTTCCTACTTCACATGTAGCAACATATTCTGCTTCAACACTACTTATCGCAACAAGATCTTGTTTTCTACTCATCCATGTAATCATTGCAGATCCTAAACTGAAACATCCACTGGTAGTGCTTCTTCCATCAGTCTCACTTCCACCCCAATCAGAATTGGTAAAACCTGTTAACTTAACGTCCTTTCCATCATACTTTAGGCAGTGATGTATAGTTCCACGTAGATATCTCAAATATGCTTGGAAACTATCCAATGGTCATGACGAGGCTCCAGTTGAAAATGACTAAGAACATTTACGACAAAACATATATCAGGTCTCGTATTTATCAGGTACACCAGAGAACCCACCAACTTACAATAGCTAGTAGGATCGATGAGACTAGAGTAAGAGCTTCTCAACTTCTCGCGATAAGTGATCATGGGAGTAGTCATGGGCTTGGAATCCATCATACCGAATCTCCGCAATATTTCGATTATGTATTTACCTTGATCCAAATATATCTCTGTGGGTTTCTGCCAGACTTCCAAACCCAAGTAATAGTGCACAAGTCCCAAATATTTCATTTCGAATCCAACTGCCAACATTTTTTTGCATTCTTGTATTCTGCGCTCCACACCTTTAATAAACAAATTATCCACATATAGCAGTATAATGATGTAGAGATTTGCATCTGCAAAACTTTTGACGAACCCAATTCTTAAGAGATATGCATCCATTTTTGCATACCATGCCCTAGGAGCTTGCTTCAAGCCATATAGGGCTTTCTTGAGTCTGCAAGCATGTGTATCTCTAATATTTATTTCGAAACCTTCCGGTTGTTCAATGTATACTTCTTCATCAATGGTTCCATTTAGAAATGTTGTTTTGACATCCATTTGATGGATATTCCATCCCATAGTACCAACTAGCGAAACCAGAGATCTTATAGTAGTATACCTCGAAGTAGGAGCATAGGTTTCTTCGTAGTCTATGCCTTCCTTTTGTGAGAAACCCCTTGCAACGAATCTAACTTTGTATTTGTCTATGCTTCCATCAATAGCATGTTTGATTTTGTAAATCCATTTTGAGGTGACAACCGATTTGTCACTTGGTCTAGGAACGATTTCTCAAACCCCATTCTTCATGATGGGTTGATATTCTTTTTGCATCGCCTTTGTCCATTCTTCTTGATGAGCAACTTCTTCAAATGTAGTTGGTTAAACTTCCATCAATTTTGTCATATATGTTGCATATCCTGAATATCTCTTTGGTCTTTTGCTTTCTCTAAAAGTTCTTTTAGTAGCTCCATGTCCTTCGACATATTCAAGTGTAGCTTTCAACCGATTTGGACTTCTTTGTTTCAGGAATAATTACAGGTTGAATAGGTTCACTTGGTCCTTCTTCTTAGTTTGTAGTTGTCTTATCATGATGCTTTTCTTCTTCAAATAGTAGGATATCTTCATCATCAGAATCGATTGGAATATCCTTGGATATTTTGTAGGCATGATTTTCATCAAATATAACATCCTTGCTCACTTCAATTTGCTTTCCTTCTTTGATGTAGATTCGATATGCTTTTGAAGAAGGGCTGTAACCAACGAATATCCCTTTTATGCTTGTAGAATCTAATTTATTTCGCTTGTCTTTTGGAACATGGATGTATGTGGGACACCTAAATATTCAGAGATGTTCCACACATGGCTTCTTCCTTGTGAATGCTTCTTCCCGTGTCATATTATCAAGGATTATGTGAGACTTCTACTTTGTATATAAACTGTTGTCATTGCTGCTTCTCCCCACAAAAACTTTGGTAGATCTTGATCAAATATCATTGTTCGTATACATTTTTCAATTGTTCTATTTTTTCTTTTTGCAACTCCATTTTGCTCGGGATTGTAGTGAGCAATGAGCTCCCTCTTAATACCCGCTTCTTTACAATATGCAATTAGTTCTTTTGAAGTGTATTCCCCACCATTGTCAGTTCTCAAAGTTTTTATCTTTCTCTCGGTTAAGGTCTCCACTTCAGATTTAGTTCCTTGAACTTTTCAAATACTTCATCCTTTGATTTGAGAAGATAGAGCCATGTCTTTCTAGAATGATCATCGATGAAGGTCACATAATAAAGATGGCCTCCAAGAGATTTCTTAGACATTGGCCCACACACATCAGAATGAATGAGGTCTAATATTTCCTTAGACCTTGTGTCACTACTTGTAAAAGGTTTCCTTGTATTCTTTCCCAAAGAACATCCCTAACATACTCCTTCATGATCTTCCATGATGTTGGTGATGCTCTTTACCATTTGACTAAGTGAGGATATTATCTTGTAATGAATATGCCCATATCTTCTATGTCATAGTTCGATAAGATTGATTTCCATGTGAACTAGGGCTTGAGGAGATGGTGTTATAACTCTTTATTGTCTTCCTTCACAAACTCCAATAAATTTTGCATTATCAATACTTGAATCCTTTCCCCAAACTAGAAATTTACCATCTACAAAGGAAACCCTATCTCCCTTATCTTCTAAACAAAAAATTGAAAGTAAATTATTTTTCAAACGTGGGACATAGAGTATATTGTTGAGGTGTAGCTTTGCTCCACTTTCCAACTTCAATGATGTAGATCCAAGGCCCTTGACTGCGTAACTATTGTTGTCTCCTAACTCTACTGCATGAGATGATGGTTCCTTTGATAGAGTATGAAGTTGTCCACTTTCTCTTGTCATATGTCTTGATGATCCACTATCAATGATCCATGCATTGTCATTATCAAGAGTACTTGTAAGTGCAACCAAGAATCCTTCACTCTTGACCTTCCTAGATAAGTTGTAGATGATCCTTCCAATCCAGCTTCCTGCAGTTCTCACGATATTGAATCCCATCTTCAAGTATCTTGCCATAAAGGGAGTAACTTTTTCTTCCAAGCCAACAAAGTGATCTTACCTTCTTTGACCTTAGCTATGATACCATGTTGAGAAATCAATGGTAGTAGGATTTAGGGTTTGATTCCTCTTTCTTTGTAATCACTTGTGAATTATGTTGGGTTCTTTTACTTAATTAGTTTATCTTTCATCAAGCAATTACCAAATTATATGTGTATGAAGATCACAAGAACAAGAGACACAAGATGTAGGCGCTCAACCAGGGAAAAACCCCTTTAAGAGGAAAACCCAGCCACAAACTCTTCCTTTAGTAGATTCAAATCAAGATAAAACACTTCTAGACTTCTTAGACCTAGACAAAGACCTCCTCCAACCACCAAGTCAACCCTTCCCTACAACAGATGATCTTGACAAAGTACTCCAAGTGATAGCTTCCCAGTAGCAGCATCAGTCTAGAATTTCAGTCCCCCAGCAGCAGAACTTCGATCCCCACCTTAGAAATTTCAGATCTACAGTAGAGACAAAATTTTTGCCCCAATAATTGCCCAGAAACATTGCACGTGTGAGAGATAGATATCCCAAAAACTTGATTTAGGTCTTCCCTGCAAATTTCATCCTTCTCTAGCTTCTTCGCTCTCTTTTTCTGCTTCTCTTTCTTGTAGATTGGACTTCTTGAGTGAGTGTGTCAAATAGGTCGAATTGCCTCTCCTTATATAGCCCTAATGTAGGCCGACTTCACGGGGACATGGCCAACTTGGTGTGGAGGTGACGAATTACCTTTTTGACTAAAAAAAAATTCTTTTTTACATGATACATAATCCCAAGAAGGATCTAATAAAAATGATAATGACTCTAATGACTCAAGTCAAAACTTAGAAGCCTTCAATGGAGGCTTTGACCTAGAAAACTTTGACCCAAGCATGAAACCCATGCTTTAATAAGTCATTTTCTTTTTGACAAGTACAATTATGAAGACCGAAGCTAGTTACATTCTTCAACAAGCAGCTGGGAACACCTAATAGGGTTGTTGACCCAATCATCCCTAACATAAGTGAGGTAACTTGTTTACAGGCCTTGATTTAATTAGACATTTAAAGGTGAATTTTGTGTGAAGTATTCTTGTGCCCTTAGCATTAAATCTGGTCCACTATGATGCTTTAATAATTTTTGTCCCTAATGATGTTTATCTCAGTTGACATTGAGAGTTTTGTATCAGATGGTATTCTCATAGTAGCAGAGATCCCTTGAGGGACGTGCTTGACCCTTTTCGACACCACTCTAGAGGACGTTTGACTCCATTGTCAGAGCGGGGATGACCTTGCTACTTCAATGTTTCCCCCCCCTAGAGATGAGCATTGCATTTAAAGATGATTCCACATGGTACTACATCCCAATGTTGCACAAAGCGGGGACGAAGTAGGTGCATTTTTTGGAAGTGAAGCATCAAAAGCGTCATTTTTCAAAAATCCTCGGAAGTGATGTGTCGCCGAAGTGTCTATTATATATTCAGGAAGAAAATCTTGAAAGCCAAATTAGTTGTAGAATATATCAAAGCATGCATATTGTACACAAATCAAGATAGAAATGCCATCCATAGTACATTAATGATTAATTATTCGAGCATCAACCATCTATAATCTAGATTCTTCTCCTTTTGTCTAGCCTTTGCCTCTACCTCGATTCTCTAAGGTTATTAGTCAACATTACCCAATTTTGCTCAAATTATGTAATCCAAGCCTTAAAATATGGTAGAAAAAGCTGAACATTCTTGATCAATGATTTTGACTTGAGTGAAGGGTACTTTTTGTTAGAAAACCAGAAAGGAAAAAATATTTGCTTATGTTGAAATTACTTGTGATTCTATTGTTGTCTTATTAACTTTCTTTGTGTTCTTTTTTTATCTTCTATTTTTCAAGCAATCATCAAATCAAAACATGAAGATCAACGACACCAGATGTAGGCACTCAGTGAGGGCTAAAACCCCTCTCTAGGGGAATATCCAGTCAAACTCTTTCATTAATCAAATTGAGATAGACCAAATTCTTAGACCTGACCAAAAGACCTTCTTCCTCCACCAAGTCAGCCTTCCTATATGATTCAACAAACTTTAGGTCTCTTCTTGTCCAACAACTACAACACAGAAACAATCCAAAATTTCGCCCCCCTAGCTTCTAGAATTTCGGCCTCTCCAACAACTTTAGAATTTCGCACGTGTGAGAGTTGAGAGAGAAAAATTTGACTTCCTTTGCTTGACAAAGACTTCCTTCTCCTTCGCTAAGGTTTTCTTCCTCTTCCTTGAATTTCGTACAATTTTTCTTCACCACAACTGCAAATCATACTTCTTGTAAACGTGCTCCAAATGAGGTCGAGTTGCTGCCTTTATATAGTGAATTTGTGAGGTCTAATTCCCTTGATGAGGCCGACTTGTCCAGGTTAAGGCCGACTTCATGGAGGAGTCCTAAATGACTTATTTCACTCTAAAATAAATTTCTTTTTTGACTTAAGAAGCCCAAGAAGGTTCTATTACATAATGACAAAAACAAGGAATCTTGACACAAACCCTAGAAGGCTACAATGGAGGCTTTGACCTAAAAACCATTGACCCAAGCATGAAACCCATGCTTTAATAAGTCAATTTCTTTTACAATAATTTTTTTTCTTACTTTTGACAAATACATTACATCATGACTTCAAATACACTTATGAAGATCGATACTAGTTACAGTTTTCAACACTTTTTTGCTAAGGCCGTGAGAAAGGAGTTCAACAATCAACACAACCAACTTTGAGGTACATATATGGCTTGGTGCTCTTGATTAAATGCGAATCACATACCCTCATACATGATATAATCTAATGAAACGTTGCAATCTTGTTGATCCTAAAATCCCGAAAACTGTAAAGTCTGTGAAATTTTGAATGGGATATGAAATTCTATTTTCTCCATATGAAGTTTAATGAGGTTAGAACCACTCTCAAACATCCCAAGTCATTTCATGGTAATGTTAAAAATTTAAGTAAAAGGATGAAAATGAAAGATAAAGGAGTGTCACTTTTACTTTAAGAATATAACATTACCATTAGGAAGCATCTAGGAAGCGTATAGGGAACATCAAGGGAGCACCTTGGGAGTGTCCGGGAAACATGGTTTCTCACATAACAGTTCCAAAATTGCAAAAAAAAACGATGAGTTGCGAAATTGTGAGGGTGGGTTCCAGAACTGCTTGGGAACTATAGTGAAACTGAGAAACCACAGTTTGGGCCTACAGAACCGTCATGGTTCCAAAAGTCTAGGAAGTGTGGTTTTTCAACGGAACTGCGATTCTGCACAAGACACGGTTCTGGGTTCTTATTGGTGGGGGCGGGGGGTTGCTCCTGCAACACTACTACATCCCCTCATGTACCTCAGGATGCTGAAATTATAAGCCATAGAGCTTGGCATTGGGCTACTTGATGATGAGTGCAAATGGACTCAAGACGCCCCTAGGCTAGCCTTGACCTTGTCTGATGGACATTTCTTGTTTCAGAGCCCAGATGAAGATGATTGTCATTGAGATGATTTGGGAGGTCTTGCACATTTTCCTTCAACCCCAATGCTTGCCTTGCATGATGCCACGTCATCCCCACAAGCCCTAGAAGGGTAACGTAGGCCTCTTTATGGATGACATCACGGTTGAGGAGGCACTTTTTGGAGATGTAACCATGTATTTTGAGGATTTCTTGGAGTGAGGAGCACTCATGGACCTATTCCTCAGATGCTTCATGGATCTTGATCATTTCTAGAGGATAATGTCATTGTGAGGACACTTTTTTCCCACAAGTGTGGGATATTGTTGGCTCTTTGTTATGTTTTAGCGCTGTTTTAAGGTTAACTTATGACCTTTTGAGGTTGTTGAACACTCAAGTGAACTTTTTAGGGGTTTTTCTTGTAAAATTATGAAAATGTGACTTGGTTGCCCTCATATAAATAGAGGGAGGTTTCTTTTCATTTGGATCATTATTTATTCATCACACTTCCCTCTCTTTGGAAGCACACACTAGCTCTTTATCTCTTTTACTTGGTCAAAAAGTGATTTTTATGGCACAAATTGCTTTGGAGGTGGATCTTTTGCTTGAAGTTAGTTTTTTGGAATTGATTGAAGAGTCTTGTGGAAAATTTATCAGTTTATTGCATATCTTTTGTATTTCATGTTGATGTTTGTAACTCGGGCAGGTACTGCACATGCCTTGTTGAAATATGTAACTAGGTTCGGTCTTCATAATGACATGTGTAATCATGATTTTATGTATTTGATGTAATGAGAAAAATAAATTTATTATTGTTGATCTTGAGGCATGGGTTTCGTGCTAAAGGAAAATTATTTTTAGGTCTAGCTCCCATTGTGAGCTCCTAGTGCTTGTCATTGAGTCTACAAGTCAAGAAAGTCATTGTCATGTATGAATGACCCATTTGGGCATGTTACATATTATAAGAAAATTATTTGAGTCAAAGAAAGAGTCAAAAGGACCCTCCAAGACCTTGTCAATATGCTACAATCAAGTCAGCCTAAAGCATGGGAGAGAAGCCTATATATAAGAGGACTCAGACTCACTCAAATCATCAATCATCAAGCTTACAAGTGAAGGAAAAAAGTGCGAACAAGAAGCCATTTGGATAAGCGAAGAAGAGGAGAAAGAAGATCGATACATTTGGATCTGTTTTGGGCTAAAATATCTCACACGTGTAAGAAGAATTAGGGATCTTAGTGCTCTAGGAAGACAAAATATTACAGTCACCATAGAAGTGTACACTTGGGTGAAAAAGGAATCATCTTGAAGGCCAATTTGTTGAAGAAGAAGTATCTCACCAAGCAAAGAAGAAAGGCCGAATTCGGCCTAGGGTTTTTGCAGTTAGGCCGAATTCTAGTCAAGATGTTGCAAGTCCGAAAAAGGAGGTCGAAGGAGAAGCTGTTGCTATTGGAAGGCTAGTTTGTCTGAGGTTGAATTTGTGGAAGAAAAAATCATCAAGGAAAGGCATTGACTTGGTATTGGAGGGGTTTTGGTCAAGGGTCTAGGTCTTGGAATTTGTCAATTGAAGATTCTATAGGAAGAAGAATTTTGTGAGTTTTCCTCTCAAGATTGGAGAGGTTTTGGCCTTGTCTGATATCCTATATATTGTGTCCTTTGTCTCATTGTTCTTTATGTTTTGGTAGTTGTTTGATGAAGAGAACACAATATTAATCAAGCGAAAGAAGAACCTAATTGAGAAAAATAAAAAGTCTTCACAAGAAGTTATCATTATAAGATTATTATTATATTATTATTATCCAGTTTTAAGGTCGTGGCCAAGCTAGACACCAAATTGGCATATGAGACCCCCTTGTTTGTGGGACAAGGGACCCACCTTCGCACAACGATTTGACTTCTAAGTCTACGAAGGCATACATACTCTACCCCCCTTTGGTTTTGAACTTGTGACCTCTTAGGAGGAAACGCATGCTCTTAACCATTAGGCCCACTTAAGAGAAATCACCTACATTTGCTGCCCCAAGATTTCTCAACATTTCTGAGTCTCTAGGCATGCAAAAGTCACCCAAGATCTCTTTAGAAATTTGCTCTAGTGTGAGCAAGTTGCATTTGTAACTCAGCCTAAATCTAACTTAGAAAAAACACATAGTTGTTATGTTGGCTTATTGAGGTAAAGTAAGCCTAGCAAAAGTGAATATTTTAGTGATTATGTTTTAATCTCAACCCTTGAACTCAAGTGACGCGAGATCTAATCTCAATTGTCAATCACTTTGGAGATTAGGGTTAGGAATTTAGCTCAATGTAAAGTTATACAATCAAGTCTAGGGAGAGGGAGAAGAGTCAAGACACACCATATAAAACCACAAGATTGAGAGAGGCATCTCAGTGTGATACTCTACTGTGCTGGGTTTCAAGGAGTGCAAAAGGAGAGCATGGAGACTCAGATGAACCAAGGTGATCGAGCATTTGTAATCTGTAATCTTTCTCAATTGGGCCATTGGCAGGAGCGCAGGTAAGTTCTAAAAGTTAATGAAGGGTTGTGATTTGGTAGAATTTGTTGGGTCATCGTGATTGAGATTGGTATATTTTGCTTCCGCTAAATTTATTTTGTTAATGAACCTAGCTTTGCAATTAATTGGTAGATTTGTAATATGCTTGGAATTAAGTGCTTGGTGCTAGGTTTGGATGAATTCTAACATTTTGCATGTTATATTGTTTGAAATAGGGTTTCTACATGTGCCATGGTTAAAATTGTTAAATTTATTTAGAAATCTTGCTCCTCTATGATGATATGCAAGATTGTTTTCCTTGAGTTCTTTAAGAGAACTACGAGTTGTGCATCTCTTAAATTTAAATCTCTCTAAACCGGAAATCACTGGGGTTTGTAATTAGATGTCGTTGCCATCCCACTCTCTTCAACAAGGCCGCTCCATTGAATTTTCCCTAGATGACTTCATCGCTCATTTAGATCAAGACACTAGTGTAGGTCGTGGTGATCAAACCTTCTATTTTTACTAAATTCTCTTTTTTCTCTCTATAATTTTAGATATCTAGGGTTACAGTTAGGGTTTGTATGAAATAATTCTAAAAGATGATTTTATTTGATGTGTTGTTGCCCTTAATGCAGGAATTGCATTAAATAATTGTCTAAAGCAAAACATAACATTTATTGCATGTTAAAACCCTATTTTTGGGGCTGATGTCATCTTTTTATTGTTTTTTTATGCATGTTTCAGCCACAAAAACTCCATTGCAAACTCTAAACTCTACATATCTAATTGATAGTCTTGATTATTTGTTAATTTATCATTGTATGAATTTCTTTTGGCTGTTATATGACATTCTATGTCCTATCATTGAAAACCTGCAAAACCCTAACTTATAATAGCCCTCTAATTTACCTAATTGGTCTAAGGATAGAGTGCTTGAACTGTGGTGATGATTATCTTAGCCCTTGATTCGTAAACTACCGTGGATATTCCACTAGACAGTTCGTCACAACAGAATTGATAATAATATATTAAAATACTGAAATTTTACACTATCACAATTTTATTAAAATTCTAGATTTGTAAGTTTAACTGTAATTAGTGCATGCATGTGAATAAAAATTATGCAGATAAGTAGAGAACGTCAAAATAAGGTCACACACACTTAAGGATCAAGATATGCTCTCTAGGAAACCCTTTCGGGAGAAAACTCAGCTGGAAGGTGAGGTCGCTTTGCTCTCTTTCTCTGTCTGCAAATATGGCTGTAGGTACAAGTAATGCATGTGGCCCGTGGGCTGCTACAATGCACATATCCTCTCTCTGTGCTTTGCCTCCAATCTCTCCTGGCTACCTTTGCTCAACTATGGAACAAAATGCTCTCGAAAGAATGGAATGCCAATTCCTCCTAGTGGCTCGGTTATAACACAACCCGATAATTTTGACTACATCAAATTTTAACTAGAGTTACAAAATAAACTCTTCTAGAGTCTTTTACATCAAGAAAACGTGGCTAGCCTATTTTCCATGAATAATGGGAACTGACGCAACATCCTCCTGAACTATAGGTGTGAAAACAGGAAGGTCAACTTCTGAGTGGCATAACTTTTGCATACGGACTCCGATTGACGCACTTCTTGCACCGTTGGAAAGGTATCTGTGTGTATAGCATGATAAGGTGCCACGCCAAAGCAACTATTTTTTACCCCCAAAAAACGTTGTTTGATGCATCAAAACGCTCCCTGAAGGTTTCAGACTCTGTTTCGCCAAATTGGGTCCCGTCGGTAAAAATGGTCTCGTGAGCTGATTCCTCCACTTTTTCCACTCCAAATGCATCAAGATGGATGACAAACAATATAATGATCCAATTTGGATCACAATTCCCCATTCTGGGAGGCTTCTGGTCCCCAAAAGCTTTTACTAAATAAGGTGAGGAGAATTTTCCTCCATCTTCGCGCTGGTGTAACATTTAGCTTTGCTTGGAAGTTGTTCCTTCAACCCAATCTGCCAAAGGTCATGTTGCCCCTGTCTTGTAGTTTTGGACCTCTTTTGCAACACTATATCTTCTGTCAAATCTGCTTGAGCGTTTGGTGCTAAATCCTCCACAGAACGTAGGACATGTTCCTCTTCCTGATCTAGCATGGAAGACTTATAGAGTTTCAAATTCTCTACATTCACAACTGAGTAAATGCACATATATGGTGGTAAACTGAGTCGAAAGGCATTATCACCCACCCTTTCTAATATCTCAAAGGGACCATAACTTAGAGCCTTAATTTTCTTACCAGGCCCCTGCATCCTCTCCTTGTTCAACTATAACCATACTCTATCTCCCACCTTGAATGATTTCTCTGTTCTGTGCTGATCATGTCTGGCCTTATACTTCTCCTGTGATTTCTGCAGCGTGCCTTGTACCTATAGATGGATCTGCTTGATCTTCTCTATAAACTTTTCAGCCCGCAAAGCATCTCCTGTAAGATCTTCCCTCAATCCTTGTTGCCCATATGCAATATCCAAAGGTGAAGGTGGAAAATATCCAAAGCACGTCTCAAATGGGGAATTTCCTGTAGAAGTGTGGATTGCTCTGTTGCAAGAATGTTGTATATATACCAGATTTTCATCCTAGGTCTTTGGATGCTTTTGGTTGTATCCCCTCAGAAGTTGCTCCATAGTCCTGTTGACTACTTCTATCTGCCCATTTGTTTGTGGGTGGAATCCTGTAGATCTCTTGAACTTCGTAACCATATTCTCCCACAATGTAGTCTAGAATACACTGATAAATCTTGTATCCTTGTCTGAAACGATGTTCCTTGGTATCCCAAAGTGCACCCAGACCTGTCCAAAGAACAATTTTGTTGCTTCTTGCCCGCTGATGGTCTGTTCACAAGACATCAGAACACACATCTTGCTGAACCTATCAATTACCACGAACATGTAGTCATGTTCCTTCCTGGTCGTCGGTAAACCTCCCACAAAGTTCATGGAAATATTTTCCCAAGGACGAGTAGGTACAGGTAAGGGATGATATAGACCCTGTTTCCTATTGCTAGGCTCGCTGGTACAACAAAGCATGTGTCCTCTTATGAACCTAGATACTTTCTCTTGCATCTTGGGCCAATACACATACCTCTGCAAGTTAGCCACGGTCTTCCCCACACTAAAGTGCCCTGCAACCTTGGAGGTGTAAGCCTCTCTAATCAACTACAATCGCTCACCTTTTGGAACACATAGCTTATCCATCTTGTAGAGTAACCTGTCCTAGAGGTGGTAGTCAATGGTGTTGTTGCCATCGTGCACATGACTCTGACTCTGCAACTACTGATACACCTCCTTGAAGTCCTCATCCTCTGAATATGCCTCTCCATATGCATCATGGGTGAATGGCTCCATGAGCATAAGATTCCACAAAGCTGTAATCCTCGATGTGGGTGGCCTTGATAGCATGTCGACCAACTTGTTTGTGCTACCCTTCTTATACTTGATCACCAAATGAAACTGCTATAAAAACCCCATCCACTTGTAATCACTGGTCTATTGTAGCTTACTTTGGGCTTGCAAGTACTGTAACGACATGTGATTTGTGTGGACTATTGTCTCCTTTCCCATCAGATAGTGCTTCCACTTCTTCACAGCTTGCACCATGGCATAGAGCTCCTTGTCGTAGGTAGGGTAGTTAAGAACTGCCCCATGAAATACTCCAGAATGGTAGAAAATGAGCCTTCCTCCCTGCATCAAGATGACTCCCATAACATACCCACGAACTGCCCCATGAAATACTCCAGAATGGTAGAAAATGAGCCTTCCTCCCTGCATCAAGATGACTCCCATAACATACCCACTCGCATCTGTCTCCACTTCAAAGGGCCGATGCAAGTTTGGTAATGCCAGAATTGGTGCTTGATTGATCTTCTTCTTTAGCTCCTTGAAAGCCTTTTGTTGACCTTTTCCCCACTAGGAACTCTTGCCACTTGCTGTTATGGCATGGAGCGATGCTGCTACCGCTGAAAATGAGGCTATGAATTTCCTAAGGTAATGTACTGCCCTAGTGAAACTCTTGACCTCAGAAACATTAGTAGGCACTGACCATTTCATGATGGCCTCCATCTTGGAAGGATCTATCTTCAACTCCCCTCCACCGATCACATACCCTAGTTACACCATGGACTGTTGCACAAACTCACACTTGAGATTTGCTAGCAACTGGTGCTTCTTCAATGTTTCCAGCACCTGCGTCAAATGTGACATATGCTCGTCCCAGGTAGCACTATATACCAGTATACCATCCAAATAGACAATAACAAATGAATCTATAAAAGGGTGCAATATATCATTCATTAATCTCGTAAACATAGCTAGTGCATTACATAGGCCAAACGGCATGACTAACCACTCATACAAACATTTCCTGGTTTTGAAGGCGGTCTTCCATGTATCTTCTTCTTTGACTCGAACCTGGTGATATCCAAACTTCAAGTCAAGCTTGGTGAAGTACTTTGCTTTCTGCAACTGATCTAGCAGATCGTCTATCCTAGGAAGGGAGTATCTATTCTTGAGCGTGATTTTATTCAACGCCCTGTAATCTATACACATCCGCCAAGTCCTCTCCTTCTTTGGCACAATGATGATGGGTGACCCACATGGTGATGTACTCGGTCGAATGAAACCCTGTTCCAGCAGCTGCTGCAACTGTTTCTTCACCTCACTTGCTTCTATAACAGACTGCTTGTACAACCCAATATTTCGCAATGGGGAGTCTGACAATAGTTGGATCTCGTGCTCCACTTCTCTTAGGTGGTGACCCTTTAGGCTCTCGGAACACATTCTTGTATGCTTGTAACAACTCCTCCAATAGTTTTTTCTGTTTCTTAGTACACCCCTCCAGGGATGCCTCGCTTCTTATTGACTCCTCTTTAGACTGACTTTCTCTTAAAAACAATAAAACATACTTCTTGCTGGAACTAATCAATTTCTTGGCTTGGTTAGAACTTACCAGTGAAATTTTCGACTTGCTTTTATGCCCGTTGCTGATAGCAATTTTCCATCCTTGATGAGTCGGTACTGGTTAGCTCTCCTCATGAATATTGCATCACACATGTACATGTATGGACTCTCAAACACAACTCCACATACATCAAAGGGGACCACATCTAGATCTACTTCATGAATAAAATCAACACTGATAGCAAATCTAATTTTGCACTGTTTTGTTACCTTTAGCTCTGCATCCTTATTTACCCATCCTAATGGATATGGGTTTGGAGGATCTCGAACTTCCAGGCCCAATGTCTTGACCAACTCTGCTGCAATGAGATTTTCCTGTGATCCTGAGTCAAACATAGCATCAATCTTTGTCTTTTTGACCTGTATCTTTATATGGAAGAGTTTGGTCATTTCTTTCTCTTCCTGTTGTTGAATGTTACTTAGATTCACCTCCTTCTGCACTGACGTACATACGATCTTCTCATCCATGTCTAAGTTGCTTTCAAGTTGGTTGCTCGAATCCGTGGCCATGAGATTCTTCTTTTTGTTATCCTTCTTCTTGCTCTTAGGTTTTAGCTTTGGATGCAACTTCCAATACTTCTCCTCTGTATGGCCATTAATGTTGCAGTGGTTGCTAGGATCTTTGCATTGATGTGTTGTGGCTGCCGTCTTTTTATCTTTTCCCCTTTTTTACTTCTTCTTCACCTTCTTAGAAGCTTCTTGTTGCTCCTTTTTCTTCGATCCACTTGATTGTGCTCTTTTTAGGCCTATGTTCTTCAGGTACTGTGCTTGTACACAAGCCACCGATTTGAGCTTGAACAACATCACTTGCTCACGCAGATGGCAGTGCACACCCCCAAAATACCTGAGTACATCTGAGTTCATTGGAGAGATAACCAACATTATAGCCATCTTTCTGACTTTTGTGGTGTACTCTTTCACCCTTTGGCCCGACTTTTGCCTGAAGTAATGCCACCAAATCCACTGGTCCTCCAAGTACCCAAAGGGATAAAACTGTGACTTAAGGAGGGTTTTGAAATCTTCCCACTTAGTCATTGGAGGTTCTCCCTCTAACCTTAGGGTTTTTGTGTGGTTCTCCCACCAAGTCAGTGTATAGCCCTCCAATTTTAGCCGCGTGAATGAGATTTTTTGTCTTAAATCAATCTGATGGACGCTGAAATAAACTTCTAGTTGCTGCGACCAATGGTTTAGCTTCAAAGCATCGATCTTGTCGTGGTACGACTTGATATCGACTTTTGCTTCCATTTTTAAACAGGGATTGATTCACGACACTCGAACTAGGTTAATCTTTTCTGGGTTCTTTATTCGGCTGGTTCTTTGTTTCTCCCCGATCTTTCGATCCCCATTTGGATTAGTCCTTTGCATTCGAGCCCCCATCTTCTCCAAATATACCCATCTTATTGCTTAGGGTTGCCATGAGGAGATTTACATTGCAGTTTATATTTGTGATTTATTGTTCGAGCTGCGAAAACCTTACTTCTGTAGGATCACAAGGTTCATTTACAAATTCGTCGGCCATGATTAGGGTTTTACGACTTTCGGCCCCACCGATCTAGATTCCTGTAATCTCCACAAAATACCCAAAGAAACCTGCTCTTATACCAAGTGATCCATAAACTACCGTGGATATTCCACTGGACAATTCATCACAAAAAATATGATTATAATATATTAAAATACTAAAATTTTACACTATTACAATTTTATTAAAATTCTAGATTTGTAGATTTAATTGTAATTCGTGCATGCCTGCGAATGGAAATTAAGCAAAATAGAGAACGACAAAATAAGCTCACACACACATAAGACACAAGATATGCTCTCTGGGAAACCCTTTTGGAAGAAAAACCAACTGGAAGGTGAGGCCGCTTAGCTCTCTTTCTCTGTCTATAAATATGGCTGCAACCTACAGGTACAAAGAAGAAATTCTTGTGGCCCATGGGCTGCTACAGTGCACAAATCTTGTCTGTGTGCTTTACCTCCTATCTCTCCTGGCTATCTTTGCTAAGCTATGGAACAAAATGCTCTCAAAAGAATGGAATGTGAAAATTCCTAGATCTAACAATCTCAGGAATCCTACAACAACCAATTGAATCTACTTCATCTACTTGTAAATTACATTGCATAGTTATTTCAAATTTCTTCATGAAATATTGAAGTAAATTACTGAAGCAGCGTACACTTTATGATTCTGAAACAAGGAAACTGAGCAAAGAACAATACACACATAAGACACCTTTATTTTGGATGAAAGTCCCCGGAAAAGTCCAATGCGAGAAAAGCGGTGCAACAAATTTGAGGGTTTGTATTATTAAGCAGTAGCAATTTCTGAATACACCGCTGAATACCTCAAGTGTTATTCAGTTACAAAGAGATAAATACTGGCAGAAAGAATGTGAATTTTACCTCACTCAATAACTAGAAAATCCGGTTGATCCGGACATTGGAAGAGATGCCCCCAGAGGTCCCTACGCTGCCTTTGCACAGTGATTGCGTAGGCACTGCGTCACCTCCTCTTGGCACTGCGTCACCCTAGCTATGGATCGATTTGACTCCCGGAATCACAGATCTCAGCGTCTTGGTCTCACTACCCAGCGCTCGGCTTCTGGAATTGATTCGACAACAAAATTTTGGAAACCCTCTCAGCCACTGCGCAACCTCTGCATAGCCCTGCGTGGCTCTGTGTTGGCTCTGCGCTGGCTATGCTGGATGTCTCTCTGCCTCTCTCTGTTGATGATTCTCCGGTTGAGAAAATCACTCTCTCTGGAAGCTATCTCTACCCCTCTTTGCGCTGGAATCACTTAGATCCGATCTTTGTCCGAGCGCTGCTTCGTCAGAGGAATTCGATCACTAGATTCACTTGGCGTGTTTTTCCAAATGACCCTCAAGCCTTCCTTTATAGTCTTCTCGTTGAGGCATCAACGACCGAGATTAGATATCTAATCAATGACTAAGGTTATAACTTGACTTGATCTTTGCTTTTTCTAGATCACTCTCACTTTGTTTTATTAATACCCTTTAATTATTTAATTTCCCTAAGTTTAGACTTAGGGTCCCCATTAAAATAATTAATTTTCACAATAAAACATATTTCGAGTGGAATTTTCACAAACAGTTTCTGGGTTCTTTGGAATACTAGTGCCTACGCATCTCCACAAATTTTGAGACTTAGATACTTCCAATGCTACCAAAAATCAACACTCCCTCTTAGCGAGGAAAGTGCTCTAACAACATGCCTGCTGCATACTGCTTTGACCCTGAAGCATCGTTTGTGTTGCTGATATTTGACAAGCTGTCCACCAACCACTGCACTGCTGCTGCAACTGTACTGCTGCCCATGACACTGTCACTGCCACTGCTGCATCCGTACTACAACTTGCTCTCAAATGCTGCATCTGCTATGCTGCTAGCATTGCCACTGCTAATGCTACATCTGCACAGTAACTTAGTTGTTGAGAGAAGCAACTGAAATCACCCAAAACTGAACAAGCATTCAGTGGATGCACCTTGGTGCTGAAGGATTTGATTGTTGATAACTACTGCGCTGTTCCTTTGAAGCACTGCACTGTTGCTGCTCTGCAATGTCTGTTGCTCCTTTGCACTACGTTGTTGCTGCTTTGCTCTGCACTGCTTAGAAGTGGGCGCTACTACCCACTGCAACTATCGCTCCTTCACTCCTTGACTTCCACTGAAAACTTCTCCATACCGCTACTGCTAATCATGGGCTCTCGTAGTAAGGTGATGATCCGGGAGGTGGGCTCGTCAAGGATCCTACCCAACTGAAGTTCAAGGTGAACTACAGTTCTATGTCACCCCATCTCCCTCCTGGAGATGCGTTGGCACTCATGGCAAACTCCTCCTGCTCAATCTTCGCGGTTGCAACCTTTGGATCGTGCTTCTCATCCTTGTCCTTTTTCTTCAAAGGACATTGTGATGCAAAGTGGCCCATCTCGTCATATATGAAGCATTTCACCTTCGAAACATCTCTTTTGGATCGTGCTTCTCATCCTTGTCCTTTTTCTTCAAAGGACATTGTGATGCAAAGTGGCCCATCTCGCCACATCTGAAGCATTTCACCTTCGAAACATCTCTATCTTGTTTCTGTTTCCCTTGCTGCCCCTTCGATGCGAGGGCTGCATTCTCCTCCTCCTCGTCTAGATTCTTTGATCCGCTTTTGCTGCTACCGTCAAGTTTGCACTTGACCAGATCTCTTCTCAGCTCGTCCTCTTGAAGAGCTGCCCACATCGACTCCCAACTAGGTAACGTTGCCCTGCGCAAGATACTTTGGAAAAGAACTTGCCACTCCTTAGTGATTGTGTTAAGGGCCAGCCTCACCATAGTTGTAGCAGTTGGGGTGGATCCCATGGTTGCCAACTGGTCACGGATGTCCTGAAGTCTCGTTAAGAATAGAGTAATGTGCTCCCCCTTCTGCATTTGAATCATCTAGAGTTTCTGCTCCAAGTACATCTTCCGTTGTTCGGAAGTTCCTTTGTATTACAAGGAAAAGGCCTCCCATATCTCCCTGGCTGTGTTCTTGCCAGCTATATGAGAGACTATATGATCCTTGACACCATCAAGGATAAGTCTCTTGGCCTTTGAAATATCGGACTTGTACCTTTTGTTCTGATCTGGATCTAGAGGTACAACAACCACGTTGTCCATGAACGTCTTGAGATCATATTCGTCTAGAAGGAATTTGATTCTTTCCTTCCAGATCACGTAGTTGGAGGATCCCTCCAACCGATCCTAATCTCTAAGACTGTGAGAGGCCTTCTTACGCACTCCCTGATAGAGCTGGTAAGTCTGCTGCACCTCTGCTGCCCAACAAATGAGAAATGCTGAATTCCTCGGCAAGGAACTCACTAAGGAAGAATTCACCACTATGTGCTCTTCTTCTTCGTTTGACGCATCTCTGGCCAATAACTGCTTGTAGAAAAACTACGTCCCTCTGGCTCTACGTGAAGGCTCTGCGCTACTCCCTATGCCTCGACAAGATCTCGATCCAGAAATCTTACCTCTGTCGACTCACTTAGAGAGAGACCACCTCGAAAATTCAACCCTTTTGGCTAGAACTGTGCAATCCCTCTGGGGATTCGATCTGTTGTTGCTGCATCAATTCGACCTTCACTTCAGTGCTAGATCTGCTCTTCTTGTTTCACATCAACCGCTCTGATACCATGTGAAAATTCGTAGATCTAACAATCTCAGGAATCCTATTGCAACCAACTGAATCTACTTCATCTACTTGTGAATTACGTTACATAGTTATTTTATATTACTTCATGAAATATTGAAGTAAATTACTTAAATAGGCTACACTTAATTTCTAATGATTCTGAAACAAGGGAACTGAGCAAAGAACAATACACACATAGGACACCTTTATTTTGGACAAAAGTCCCTGGAAAAACCCAATGCAGGAAAATTGGTGCAACAAATCTGAGGGTTTGTATTATTAAGCAGTAGCAATTTCTGAATTCATCGCCGAATACCTCAAGGGTTATTTAGTTACAAAGAGAGAAATACTGGTAGAAAGAATGTGAGTTTTACCTCACTCAATCACTGGAAAATCCGGCTGATCTAGACATTGGAAGAGATGCCCCTGGAGGTCCATGTGCTGCGTCTGCGTAGTGACTGTGTAGGAACTACGTCACCCTAGCTATGGATCTATCTGACTCTCGGATTCACAGATATCAGCCTCCTGGTCTCACACCCCGACTCCCGGCTTCCAGAACTGATCCAACAACAAAATCTTGGAAACCTTCTCAGCCACTGCGCAGCCTTTGTGTGGCTCTGCGTTGGCTATGCTGGATGTCTCTCTTCCTCACTCTGTTGATGATTCTCCAGTTGAGAAAATCACTCTCTCCTGAAGCTATCTCTTCCCTTCTCTGTGTTGGAATCACTTAGACCTGATCTTCGTCTGAGCACTGCTTTGTTAGAAGAATTCGATCACTAGATTCAGTTGGTGTGTTTTCCAAATGACCCTCAAGCCTTCCTTTATAGTCTTGTCGTTGAGACATCAACGATCGAGATTAGATCTCTAATCAATGGCTAAGATTATAACTTGACTTGATCTTCCCTTTTTTTAGATCATTCTCACTCTGTTTTATTAATACCCTTTAATTATTTAATTTCCCTAAGTTTAGACTTAGGGACCCATTAAAATAATTAATTTTTACAATAAAACATATTCCGAGTGGAATTTTCACAAATTGTTTCTGGGTTCTTTGGAATACCAGTGTCTAAGCCTTTCCACAAATTTTGAGACTTAGAGCACTTCCGATGCTACCAAAAATCAACATGGAATGCCTCTTCCTCCTAGTGGCTCGATGATAATACAATCTGATAGCCTACTAGTGGTTAATTTTGGCTACATCAACTCTTAACTAGAGTTACAAAATAGACTCTTCTAGAGTATTTTACATAAAAAACACGTGGCTAGCCCCTTTTCCATAATGGGGGCTGACGCGACAACCTCTCGAACTATAGGTGTGAAAACAGGAAGGTCAACTTTTGAGTGGCATAACTTTTGCATACAGAATTCGATTGACGCACTTCTTGTGCCGTTGGAAAGGTCTCTGTGTGTAGAATATCATGGAAAGGTGCTGTGCTAAAGCGACAAAGTTTTACCCCCAAAAAACATCGTTTGATGGCTCAAAATGCTCCCGGAAGATTTCAGACCTCGTTTCGCCAAACTAGGTCTTGTTGGTATAAACGGTCCCATGAGCTGATTCCTCCACTTTTTCCACTCAAAATGCATCAAGATGGATGACAAACAATATAATGATCCAATTTAGATCAACCCTTTAGGATTTGCCAGTACCCTATTCCAATCATTATACCTCACCAATCACCTTTAACCATTCTTATTGAATATCCTTTAGGTGATCTTTACAGGGAAGCCTCCCTTGTGGTTTAAATACCACTAAATAGTTGGAGAATGGTTGTTGAGGTGATAGTGGTAGCCGATCTCTTGTTGAGGTTTGGATCTGTCTAGTGGGGTTTTGCAGATTACCGGACACATCCTTACCCACCTGTCTTATATATTTCATGTGTCAGACACAACACATGTATGAACTGTGTTTGTCAAAAGTTTGAATTTTGTTGTACACAAGCCCTACTTGTGTCCCAAAATTTGGACATGTGTCTAGTGAAAAAGTGGCCCGCGACTTAAAATCGATCTTTTTCCTCATTCTCATGCAATTTAGTCACAAGTTTGGAGCTCTTAGAGGTTTGGGAGTACATCTAAGGGTGATTAAGCAATATTAGAAGGGATTCCAAGTGTTGGGAAGTGGATTTGCGTAGGTCCTACTAATGCTATGTAATTAATGGTAACGTAAAAGCGACATTCCCTTTTATCTTTCATTTTCATCCTTTTACTTAATTTTTAACATTACCATTAACTGTTTTAGAATGTTTGAGAGTGGTTCCAACCTAATTGGATTTCTTATGTAGAAAGTAGAATTTTAGATCCCACTCAAAATCTAGCAGACTTAACAGTTTTTAGGATTTTAGGATTTGGGGGATTGCAACATTTCCATTTGACTCTGTCATGTATGAGGTCATGGAACTAACTTTTAATCAAGAGCAGCAAGCCCTTTACCTCAATGTTGGTGGCAGTGATTGTTGAACTCCTCTATCATCACCTAGTAAAAATGTAAGATCACTCAAAAAAAATCTCGATTTGACATGGTAAGGTTTTTCTATCTTATTTTAATGCTTAGAGTGTGATATTGATGATGAGGATCCTGATATAGACAATGATTTTGATGATATCATGATACATAGTACTAGTTATTGGTTGTAACAATATTTTTTTTGGACTCTAGAGGCCATTTAGAGCCTCTTTGTTGATGCATTTTTGGTTCAGAGATGGATTGCACATGCACTAGTTGTATGGTTGAATTTTGTATCATCATCATGTAAAATTGTAAATGTTTTAGTTTCCAAATAAGCAAGAGAATAACCAAAAAGTAATAAAACATCACCAAGAACTTTTTTGGGTCATTGCCAAAACTTCCCAACTTTTGGGTGCTTATTCCAAGACAAAAAAACAGAATTTGCTTCTCTGGAAGCTGAATAGTTCTGAAGCAAATGTGTGTGACTCTAGGCTGCAAGGAGGAGAGGGAAGAATGTATCTTTCTTAATTAATCACACTTGGACTGTTCATTCCATCCCGGGGTGACCCTTGAATTAATACTTGTCCACTTTCCATAATATATGTGACTTTGTAATGCTTTGATGTTTAGTTGCTATTTCACTTGTTGCCGATAGTTTTGGAATATTAAGATTAGCTCCAAGGTTAAATTTGTTAGGCCCCTACTAACCTTTTAGGTATTTCTGATTCGACTACATTTTAACTGCCATATAACTTGGATCCTAGGATGCTGTTGTACAGCTGACTTCTTTTATTTTAATTTTCAAATAAGTTGTTACATTTTCTTGTGATTTGGTTTCGTGTTACTGATTTTAGATTAGAATAGCATACACATAGGATTGGACTGCATAAATTGTCTCAAAGAACAAATAAGGTTGACATCTTAAATGGTGACTGCATGTGATTAGTTTTGTTTAACTTGTCTCATTTCTTTGTCCATTCAGGGGGCACTAGTTTGCCTGGCTCTTTAGTTGGGGATTATTGGAAGTGTAAAAGTGGCTGGAATTCTCGTGACTTTTCACTGTGTGGAGATGGCAATTGCAGCAGCTGGAAATTTGTATGTCTTTCCTTACAAATATTATGCAGACAGATTGGAGGTGCATCTGGTGGTCTATGGGCATTGGCTGTCAATGATGTTCGCCGTTAAACTGTACACTGGGTTTGCTTTGATTTTCCTTTTTCTAACAATTTTTATTTGTGGTAACTATAATATGTGAATGACATCCTTTAATATAAAACTTGTAAATTTCTATTTCACAAGGGGCAAGTTTATGGTATATTCCTATTGAAATTACCAGCGCTTCTCCATCACCTGGAATTTTTCCTAAACATGCAAACATCCTTTGTTGGTGAAGTGTTGAATTTAACTTGTGCTTGGAATGAAAATTTATAGAAGTTCGGATCTTTTGGCCTTTTCTCATTTCTGTATTAGCCTAAAATTTATATCAGCTACATGGTGAAAAGGCCTAGCACAAAATTTATCCCCGTCTTCTGTTCATTCAGTGTAAAATTTGGGCTTTACACAAAACATTCTTTTGGAAACTACACTCGCTTCTAGTTAGAGAGAACACCTGATTCTTGTGGCAGCTTCTCATTAACCAGATCATATAACATGCTCAAGAAATGATTCAAATATTTATTCAAGTTTTATTTAATCTAGAATGAAGAAGTCAGATTGCTTAATTGAAAATTGGTACTTGAAGGCTAAAAGTACTCTTATCGTGTTCAATAATTCATCTCTTGATGCTGTTTATAATTGCTGTTTTATGACTTATTCTTTCTTTGAAATAAACCCATCAGAGGACTGCAATTCCCAAAAGGAAGACAACACAATGGTGATTACATTGAATAAGATGATTAATGGTTGAAACTTTAGTATATTCTGGTACACAGGATGACAAATGCTTGAGTGTACCTTTTAATACAGAAGATGTCAAATGCATTGGCATTAGAGTGTTTAATTGGTAGGAAACTTTCGGGAATGATGTATTCTTTACCATTTAGGTCTTTTGGTATTACACTATTTGCTTCCGAAATGTATTACTAGATCCTAGCCCGGATGGGTAGTCGAGTTGGTTAAAGTCCCCTCTGCCAAGTCATTGGCCCTTTGCAATGAATCGTGAGTTCAATTCTCTTTGAGTTCATCAGGGTCAGGCTCTGACAGTTGGGTCAAATGGGCATGATGCTCCACCTAGGAGTGTTGCGAAAAAAAAAGAAAAAAACAAAAAGTGTTACTAGATACCATTTCTCAAAATGACGTTAAAATGGGATATTGTGTGACCACTGTTGCAATAATTCAAGGAGAAACCAAGTATATTAGAAAGTTTAAACCATGATTAATGTATGGGAATGTGATAGGCATGTTATGTGATTTTCTTGAATAGTAGAGTCTGGGTCATAACCACTGTAGTTTGAATCATGGGAGACACACGAGTCTACTTGAGTCATGATTGAGTCGAGAATTTGGCCCAAACTTGGCTTAAGACATAGGACTTGGTTGTACTCGACCAACCTCGACTGAGATTCATTAGACTTGACTTAGACTCAGCATAAACTCACACAAATTTACTGTATGTTGAGTTGTTTTTTTTTTCTTTTCTATTTGTCAAGTTTCACTAAGTCGTTAATTGAATTTTTTCGAATCTTTGAATGAAGGTTTTTGTGAGTAGAGTTATTTAGAGATCCATCTTCAGGATCCATCACATAAATAATTTAAATTGTTGATGTGTTTCGAACTAGTTAATGTAGTTCATCTTCAAGACAGTTAGATGAAGAGAATCTGATCCAAAAAGGGGAATAAAAAGGGGAGAGAATTCTTACAAGCTCAAAGATTAGGTCAAAGGTCAAAGAAAATAACCATTAAGAAATTAAAAAAATTGTTTAGGTCAAAGGTCAGAGAAAATAGTCATTAGGAAATAAATAAGATAAAAAAAAGTTATCCTAAGGTTAATAATATGAAAGGGGAATAAAATGGGAGATAATTCGTACAAGCTAAAAGATTAGGTCAAATGATAGATAAAATAACGGTTAGGAAATTTAAAAAATAAAAAATAAAAATAAAAACGATTAGCTCAAAAGTAAAAAAATTAGCCATTAGGAAATAAATAAAATAAAATAAAAATATCTCAAGTCAAATTTTAAGGTTAATAATATTAAGAGTTAAATATGCATTAATTTACATAACAATATTAAATAAATACAAAAGCATCCTAAGATCAAGGAATATAAATCTAGGTTATTAATATTAAGGGATAAATATGAGAAGGTCAATAATATAGGGTAATAATATATGTCGATTTTATTAATTAAATTACCATAATAAAATATTAATAAAAATAAATAAATATTTAAGGATTTTTTCTTAGATTATTATTAAAAATCCATAATATCAATTTATTATAAATAAATTAGTATAAATAAATCATTATTAATTTTAATTTTTCATAGGGTTATATTGTTCTTTGCTTTGATAATTGCATTTCTTCATTAACACATTAAGTTCATCCCATAGCATCATAACATGATTCAGATTTACATCATTATTCAACAATATATGAAACTATATAGAAAGAACATTATCATCATCATTAATGCAACAGAACATGTACGAACAATAGGAGAAAATCATGTACACATAAAGACACCAGGATTGGTCTGAGACCAGGGGAAAACCCACTCTGGGGAAAACCCTTGCAAATTCTTCTTCTTATATTGTCATCAAATGATTCCACAAAAGAGAGTACAATGATCCATATCTTCATCTATGCAACTAACCAACAAAACAACTACTCCATCCATGAAATGAACCCAACAATGTACAATTTGAAATCTGATTCTGAAGTCTGAACTAAACTGTCATTGACTGAAGTCAACTGTCGAACCTTGTGGTCACTGAGCAAAATCTTCGGAATACTGAAACTTCATCTTTTAGTCCCTGGCTACATGGAGGAGGAGTTATCCGTGCTAGCTTCCCAGTCGCACCCTTAAGCCTGGCAAGCGTGTGACTGGGGTCAAAACCAGATTGCAGAAACCCTAATCTCCTGGTCGCATGCACTAAGAGATATCTGTGCGACTGGAAGAATCTAGTCGCACTCATGAGATGGTGTGGGGGCGACTAGGGTTGAAATCTTCCAGTTCTGTGCCTGCGACTGGGGCGCAAAACCCTAAATCAAAGAGCCGAGCCTCAAACCCTGCAATTGCACCTCAGAGCGAACCTATTCCTCTGCGGACGAGCCTTAGACCTGTAAATGCCTTAGAGCCAAAAACCAAGATGCAAGAGTGTCTCATCATTGTCTCTAAATGAGGTAGAGGTCAGTTGCATTTATAGCCTTCTAATTGGTCCACTTTGATTTAGGGCCGACCTAATCCAATGTATATGAGAGTGTTCATAAATTTAAAAAACAACTTCCGCTTGTCCAAATGAGGTGATCTTTAGGTCGATTTTGGTCGGTCCTCTCGAAATAGGAATTCAATGCAATCATCATCTTTGGCATCGAAGCTGTAGAAGGTGGAATTTGACTGCAGTTGCATAATTTTAACACTCCCTCTCAACTAGGGAGAATTCCACCGGCTAATATATGTCTGTTGATCATCACATCATACTGTCATGTTGTCATCATGTCATGACCATCTCAAGTATCTCATCATCTCAAATCATCAATGTTCATCTCGATCCATCCCGACTTATTCTTGTTTATCTCTTGATTGTTCTTGCTCATATGATGAATATTCTCGAATCTAGAAGAAGAATTTGCCATCGGAGGGGAGCCTAAGCTACCACTTGTTGGTCAAAGTTGTCATTGATGTCAATATGGCATTGTTGGAGATGGAAAATATTCTTGTGATAAGCTCATGCGAACCATATGAGAAAACCCTAAGCATGAGATGATGGGAGTTCCTAGCTTGTCTAGACCATGAAAACCTAAGGGTTGTCGTAAAACACTCAATCCATAAATAGTTGATGCATGATCTAATGATGGATGAAGAAGCCCTTACCATAGACCCTTGTCAGCATGCAGACACCCTTGTCCCTACGTGATAATGATGTATGGATAAATGTTGATTGGCAAAACGGATGCCCTAAGCCTTAGCCTTGTTGAAGGTGCCCTAAGACAGAAGGCATATTGAAAAGGTGCATAGCCTTAAAACTATTTGATGGATCCTTCATCTATGCCCTAAGCCCTTGCATCCTAGACCTTGAATATTAAGAAGCCTATCCACATTCCAAATCTCCATAATCCTAAAGGTGCCATGATAAATTAATGATGACAGTTCACAAAAATATAAATTTATTGATGAAAAATGACCTCATTCAAATGTGGAATTGGCATATGCTTGTAGATGATTTTTTCCTCTTTCCAACGAGCTATCACTCGCATTCTAATTCCTCATAGACTGAGAGAAAATGATTTTTCAAAGATGAAAAGATATATTCTTTGTGCTAGCTGACCTAAGCCGACTTGTGTAGGCTGACATGTCCCATCAATAGATGTGTCTTTTTGTATAACTCCAAAACTAGTATATATAGACATCTAAAACACTTCATTTGATCAACAATTTTCGGTGAAGAACACAGTTAGGAGAACAAAAATTACAGGAGACCGAGAGGACATAAAAGTTTAATGTTTGGGCTAATTTTGTGTTGGGATTATCACTCAAAGCTAAATATACATAACTCAGACATGTTTTATTTGCCTCAAGCTCAGATCTAGGACAGTCTTCATTGCAAGAAAACCTGTGACAAAGTCTTGTGAGAGGCCAGAACTATGGAGAGGCTTGGACAGTCAAATCTAGAACTCAGACCAGTGAAGACTGCCCTCCAATTCACATCTCTGTGTCAATTTGAAGCTGTCTAGGCTCGGATTACAGAATCACTTGTAAATAAGACCAATGTCACTTACAAGCTCAGATTTGTTGATGGCTTCAAGCTCAGGAACAATGGACAACTCAGTTGAAGAAGTGAAGACCTCAGAACAATTTTATCCCGGACTTGTGTGTATATCTGTAGGAGCTTGAAACAGTGGTTGCATTCTAGCCCGGATTACCTCATCACAAGCTCGGATTACCTCATCTCAAGGCTCAAGACCTGTGGTGAATTTACCCGTTGAAAGCTCAGTTAAAAGTTTGGATCAAAGCTTACAAAATTGGATAGACCTACAAAATACTAACCTGTGAGAAGATTGCCTCAGATCAGTTTCAGGGCTCAGATTTGTTGGAACAATCACCTAGGCAGCTCGGTTGAAGGTTCAGTGCTCAAACCTGTTGGGGGCTCAAAATAAAGAGTGACATGTGGTTGCATTCTAGCCCGGATTGGCAGTCACAAGCTCAGATTACCTCATCTCAAGGCTCAAGACCTGTGGTGAATTTACCCGTTGAAAGCTCAGTTAAAAGTTTGGATCAAAGCTTACAAAATTGGATAGACCTACAAAATACTAACCTGTGAGAAGATTGCCTCAGATCAGTTTCAGGGCTCAGATTTGTTGGAACAATCACCTAGGCAGCTCGGTTGAAGGTTCAGTGCTCAAACCTGTTGGGGGCTCAAAATAAAGAGTGACATGTGACTATTTTTGTTGACCAGTGTAGAGGCTGGTTCTTGACCTTTGGCATATTGAAGAAGACCTTTTTGGGAGAAACAAACTTGCTGAAACTATCTACATCTGGGGCACATATTATGACATGACACTTCTGTGGTGACACCAAATGGGTTTGATCTATTAACCAATTGTGGCATCTTGAGTCTTGTATTGTAGCACATCATTGGCATCATTTGAAGGCAAGCCTAATATAATAAACTAGAAGAGCAGTCACCTGTTGGAGGCTTAATTGAAGTTGAAGCTTGATGTAGACATCTTTTGGAGCAACTGAAGACATCCTTTGGACCAATTCTTGAAGACAAACTTGGAGTGGCCTCAATTAGAAGACCTTTGTATTGACTTAAGGATTTGTGTAGCAGACCTTGGAGCATCATTGAAGTGATACCTTGGTTGTAAACATTGTGGAGCACTTGAATGGTTGTTTGGTATAGACTTTGAGCAACTTACTAAAGACATCATGATGCACTGTTGAAGGCCCTCATGAGGTGATCTTGGAGATTTTGTTTGGGTAGCATGAAGCGCTGTGGAGACACCTTCATGAGAAGACAAAGTTGTCATTGATGAGCTAAGTGCCTTGGAGATCTTTTGAGGCAGTGCTGAAGGTGAAGATATTGTCAAGGCTCGTTGCAAAAGATATTGGGAGCCGTAAAGAACATAGTTATTATAGCCGGCTGGTTTGAACAGGTAACCGGTCAAACCGGCCGGTCAGCTCCTCCTCCGGTCAGAACCGGCCATGTAACCGGGTTTAGTGGAGGGCTTCACCAATTTTGGGCGGTTAACCGGACCTAACCGGACATAAACTGGACCTAACCGGACCTAACCGGACATAAACCGGCCACCTAACCGGCCGAGGCAGAGGTTCCCTTGTGACGAGTTATGTGGATGTAGCAAAGGTTAGAGGCAGAGATTTGAAGGGCCTACTCCTGCAAATCATACAGGGATATTGTACAAGAAGTAAAGCAACATATTGAAGTCTATTCATTGCCTTGGAAGTCAGGTTCCCCTATTTTCTTAGATCTTTAGCCTATGCCATTAAATGATAATATGATTTTATTTTCCAGCATGTTGTTAATGCAATGTATATCATGATTTATGCTAATTTTTGAGTAAATACTGTATAAGAGTTGTTGGATTGAAGTCTGCTTACATATTCTTGTCTTTGTATGTTTATATTCGAAACAAATAGAAGAAAATTACACCTACAGCAGTGTGCTAACAAACTGTATGCTAGAATCTCTCACTGAAGACTTCATTAGAACTCAGTCATTAGTTGGAAAATTTAAGGTACTCCCAGGGGTGGTATCTTACCCAAGTTGCATGTGCCTCGATTTGGGTAATTTTTGTTAATGTGGTGTGCTTTTTCCTTTGCAGGGCCTGCATCTCATACCCAAGTGGATCACTTTCCACTTGAGAAGCTTCCTCCTTACACTGACGTGGCTTTTCTCTCATAGCTAGACCCTATTTAATCTAAACACCAAATTGGATTCCAATGCATCTATTATTTCTCTCTTCTTATGCTTGATACTGAGCTGTAATAGCATGACAACTACATTTTGATATATTCACCTTTGCATGGTATATAAATGAGCAAACTTTGCATATTTTGTCTCTATTGGCTTGGAATCATGGTTTCAAATCTTAAAAATAGTTTTTTTTATTAAAAAATAATTATTTAGTGTATTTTTTTTTAAAACTAGTTCATTGAGATCTGACCGCTACCAGTTAGACCGGTTCCGGTTCGAAACCTGGTTCATTAGGTCCACCGGTCCAGTCACCGGTTCCGGTTTTAATAACTATGGTAAAGAATCATTAAACTTATCTTGACAAATTGAAGCTGTGGGTTGGAGCCCTAGAGGATAGGAGTCCTCAAGAAGACCAGGTTGGAGCATGTATTGTTGATTTATGTAGCTTAGGAGGTACACCAAGCCCTAGGGTTTAGGTTTTGGAGGGCAAAGCACCACAAGGGTCACTTGTGGACTTGGAACCCAAGCATGGGGTTTTGCACCCATCAATGTTTGGGAAAAAACCATGACGATTTTTCGACATGTGATGGATGAGGATGATAGTGCTCATCAAGGCGAATTTGACACATTGAAAATCATCTGATTCCAAGTTGTCGTTTAAGAGTTATGAATTTTTGAAGTTATGGTTGGGTTTTGCACATGAATGGTCAAGGTCAACCTAATGTTAGAAGACCTAATGACAGTTGGAAAAATCCCACTTAGAAGGAGTCATTGGAGCCACTTGATGCTTATATATTAGGGTCAAGTGTGAGACATTTGATTATCGATTTGGAGGAACAAAAAAGAACGAGAACTCGCATTTTTGGTGGGATATACTTCTGTTTTGGCCGTAGGTTAGTATGCATCTCAACGAAGGAGAAAAGGGTAGGTTTGTAGCCTTTTTGTGACTGTCTTGAGGGCTAGACAACCGTGGAGGAGGGTCGAGTTGTGCAAGAGAGATCCAGGCTGCTTATTGTTGAGATATTAGGGCGTTTAATTCAATTTCTCTTCTTGATAATTACTTGTGAACTTACTATGCTTCTTTTACTTAGATATTATCTTTGTTAGCTTATTATGTCTTTCATCAAGTCAAATATCAAATCACAAGAGACACAATGTTTAGGCTCTTCAAGCCAGGGCCAAAACCTCTCCCTCTTGGAGAGGAAACCCCGAAAGTAATTCTTCTTATAGATCTTCAATTGACGAGTACCATAACCATGACACAAACCCTTGACACCAATATGCCTCTAAGACATTGTCACTGCTCTCCTAGGCTTCTAAAGTTGATCTTCCTTTCTTTCACTATTCTGCACCAACACTAGGGAACTCGGTCCCTAGTCTAATCACTCTAAACAAGGTTTTGCCTTCCTTGATCTAGTCTCGGTCTCCTAGAGATGACTTCTCGGCCTTCTGTCTTGATGCCCTAGACTGAGTTCTTTGACTTGCTATAGTGGCCCTCCTTTTACACACTAGATCACAATCCTGAAGAGACCTTCGACCTACCTCAGATGTGCGAGGTAGATACTAACCCAAAACAAAGATGTATTACCCTTTTCTTACGTTGGACTGCCTCTTCCTTTCTTTGTTGGATGGTCACCTTCCTGTAGTATATTTCTCGCATTGGAGTCTGCACTTTATTATTGTCTTTAACCCAAAACCAAGAGACCTTATTCCTGCGTTGTGCTTCCTTTGTCCTTCGCTGGAATGCCTCTTCTTTTCGCACCAAAGCTCAGACCCAAACTACGCATCCATTTCAGACCTTAATTCACACTTCATTACAAGCTTGATCCGAACTTGTTGGTGTACAATGAGGTAGCAGACCTGTCTCTTTATAGGGACAATTTTTCACTCTCTAGGCCGACATGACCTCTAACTAGTAGGTCGACTTCAAGGAGCATCCTTTAACTATAATCTGAGTCGACTTCAAGGATGACTTTGACAAGGTCTTGAGGCATCCTTTTTACATCAATAAGTTGTCTTTACAAGTGTAACAACACTTCACATCCATGACTTCTAAAATACATATTAATGACAAGATGACAAACCCTGAAGACATCAAGAAGTCTTTGACCTATAATAAAAAACTCCTTTCTCATGAAACCCATGATGCAAGTATTACAAAATATATTTTATTATCTTTGTCTTCTTCATTACATAAATTTATAATTACAAGTCATTATGAAGACTGAACCTAGTTACACTTTTCAACACTCCCTCTTAACTAGGAAGGCATTCATAATGGTACATGGTCACTCTCAATCTGAAGAATCTCATCAGAAGAATCCGATTGGTAATCCCATCTGTATAGCATCATATTAACCAGCATTGTCATAGTGCAAGGCCTTAACTAACATCTCCATCTCTCAATGAGATTCTTGAGCTACAACACTGGCGAGACCAATGATGAGTAAACACCCTCATCATTGTCTGTCTTGGATCATATCCCACCCAGGTTTATTCAGGATATGTCCACCAAGACTATTCTAACTGTTGGATTCCCAGTCCTCAAAGAATATTCGTCCTTCCACGAATACTCTTTCCTTGGATGCCCTAATACATCCCCAAAAGAGTATCAAATGCTAGATGATTACCCAATCCTTCATTCTATCTTTCTAGGTGAAGACCAAAATGACGTGTCTATCTCTCCCTCTCAACTAGGGAGTACATATTCCACAAAGGAATGTACTCATTCCTATACAACGAATGTACCTAAGCTCCCTCTTGGATTGGGAATTACCAAGTTTCTTCCAAGTAAGAAACTCATTACCTGACTTCCTCTTAATTAGGGACCTATAGCAGCAATGATGAAAACACTCAACTGCTCATGAAGAGCTGCTTTCTTTGATGTCATGAATTTCTTTGATGTTGAGGAGTCTTCATCTTTGGGATCTATTCATTAGGGCACATATCATCCATCACTTTCATCCACGAGTCATGTCTTCATTCTGTCAGAAAGTGATCCATTACTCTTCTCATCTGGTCTAGCTTCATGTCATGCTGCTCTTCTTCGGACCATATTTCTTTCAAGGATCTTTCATCCTGCCATATGGTTATCAATTGTGGAAGACATCTATTTCCATTTAGTAGCCCTGCATAAGCTCATCGGATATTATTCAATTATAAATATGAATACTTAAATGAAAAGTTATCTTAGTGATGATCTTTCACCATGAAATCCTTCTTGTAGGCATCTGCATCATTCGTACAGGTTTACACATCTTCTAAAGATATGTATTGTCAAGGGTCTCCATATTTATCAGACTTCTTATCGGAGTCTACATATCTTCCCAGAAGATTTCCTAGTTAAGTCTTCTTGGATTTCTTGGATGTTGACTGCCTCTTTCCATGGTTGTACTTCTTACGATCTCTTCCTCTTTCTTTCTCCACACAATTCAGGAACTTCCAATGTGCATCTCCTTGATAATCACCTCATATTCCATATGAGAACATCTTATGTTGATTTCATCGTGTGGAACATGTCTAATGACAACCTGTGCATCGAAGGGAATTCTATTTTCTTTTGTTCATACTTCTAAAGCTAGAAGTATACTACCTGCAACCATATGACATGACTTCATATTATCCAATGTAAGCATATATATATATATATATATACAGGTACCTCATCTCTTTTGAGTTATCCTGCAGCAGTTTTCCTTGGAATGAAAAGTTTCATTCTCTTGACCTGCTTTATCAATATGCCATCATATCCTAATCCCAGAATTCTGCAAGTTAAAATTCTCAATGAAACTTTTTGCTTTCTTTCTAACCAGTGACTCCATAGAGGATTCCATTAGAAAAAATGTCAGCACCTGTTTCCATATGATTAATGAATGATGAACCTTGATATAGATAACTACCTTTTATAAATATTATTTTTAGTGAGGTTCCCAGGAGCCACTATTTATCTCATAGCATAGATGTTAAATTTGGACAACTAGGTCCAAACTCTGGATTGTGCTGCTCAGATGACGATCCCAATATTTTTATTGGATTCCTCTTTCGGAGAGGTGTAAGATTGATCTAAAGATCATCATGATTGGATGAGCAGAACATGTACTTTGAATTTATTCCACTGATGTGCTAGGTCGGCTTGGAATATAATATAGACTTAAATGTCTTAAAGGACGTGTCACACCCCCAAAGATGCCTATATTGGAGAGACTTGGAGTTCATTATACACACAATGTGTGGATGATTTTCTTCTCTCTTGATGGCAATGGAGCTGCGTTCTTGGTGCTGCGTCTTTGTGGAGTATTCTTTGTCTGGGTTGTCTTGGGGTTGTGTGACACACTTGGCTGAATGACCTATTGGAGACTTTGCTGGTTGAAGCATCCTGCTGATCGCCGTAACGCCATCATTCTTCTTCTTTGTTGGCTTGTCTTCCATTGATCGATTTACTTGTTCTATCTGCTTCAGTATTTTGTGCCCTAATTTGAAATGGCATAGAACATGTTCAGAAATTAACATGGTATCAGAG
The DNA here is from genome assembly GCA_034641835.2 of Pinus albicaulis. NCBI lineage: Eukaryota > Viridiplantae > Streptophyta > Pinopsida > Pinales > Pinaceae > Pinus > Pinus albicaulis. Next base: position 1,106,897,194 of record CM076572.1, on the reverse strand, counting down.
CGAAGGTGAAGACAAAGTTCAACTTGTGTTGAGAGCAATCACTCACACTTCAGAAAGACTCGTTGGAGAAGTGAAATTCTTTGCCCTAGCCGCAACAAGGAAAGATAAGACAACGTGGGTTTTTGAGGTCTGTTTTAGGGTTATCTTGAAGGACCGAATTACTATGAGGGGAGGCCGAGGCAACGAAGGTTGTTTCAGCCTACATACATGTGTCTTGGGTGCGGTGGATAGTAGCATATGCTGCTGTAGGTGGGCCGCAGTCCCTACCTCATCCTTAGAGACAGCGTGGACAATTTTTTTACCAACAACTAATCTTCAGTGTGGACAATTTGTTTACCGACAGCTAGCCCACAAATTCATTTCTTCACCTCTTCGCATTCGTCTGTCTTGCTAACCCATTGCAAACCTGGGGCTTCTGTTTGGGATTTGGCAATTATGGGTTCAGTTTACGTGAACAAAATCTCACCGTGAACATCGAGATAAGAGAAGAATGTCTGGAGTCTGGATGTCTGTCGTTAGAGGCATCACTTTAATTATGGGCATCACATTCGGTTTACATTAGTAGCAACAACGATGCCGTGAATCTTTGTCACAAGCTATTTTTCGCTTTACTGTTATCGAGGCTCTTGTGCTCTTCAATCCCTTGCCGCAGATGTATCTTTTTCCATCACAATTCGCTTAATTTCATGAGTCGAGGAAGAGATCACCAGATCTAAGACTGTTCAAAGAAATTTAGGAACGGAGAAGTACTTAGAATTCAACGAAAATGGTGTACAATGCTTACGATTCAAATCAACTAGTGAACGTTTGCCCCGCCAAGATTGAAAGTGTGGGCTCATGGGTATGTCAACTCCTGTTTGGATGCATCGACGGTTCTCTTATAATCTACGTGCCAGAATCCATGTCCAGACAGGACATACCATCGGATGAGAGCAATGGAAGTGGCATTATAACTGAGGCATAAGTCTTGTAGAAAACCGTGGTTGGATTTGCGAAGAAAGCGATGATGAGCATGGATGTGCTCCATTCGCGAAGACTGCTGCTTTCGCTGTCGGATGCGATACCTCTTCACAGGCTGCCAAAGTTTGAGGTAGTTGCCTACATCGGAAAGACCAAGGGTGCCTCCCTTTATGCTTGGGATGACAAACACGGTTTTCTGTGTGTAAACAAGAAAAAAAAAAAAAATTATTCATCTATCAATATGATGGTATGTATGCATTCGTTTCCTCTCTCAACATTCCTAGGCATCTCAGTCACTCAGTTTGAACCAACAAATGCTCGAAAGTGTTTTTCCTTCCTGAGATGAACCTTCTTACAAGGTACAATATTAAAATACCCACGCTTTGGATGCTGATGTAGTAATTTTTGTAAGTGTTACTGTGATAAATTTGTTAGCTAAAAAGGTAATAGTTGAAATGTATTAAAAGGCATATGCAACTGAAGTGGAAACATAGTAAATATGAGGTTGGCTTGTAAACTAAAGTTGAAGGGAGCATCCACCCTTGTTCGCCTGACCTGTATCTTGATATGAAAGAGTTGGTCATCTCCTTCTCTTTTCTCTGGTGGAGGCTACTCATATTTCACCCCTTTTTACTGTTGCTGGTCTTGTGTAATATATATTTGTGATAAACTGTCTACCTGGAAAAGGAATTTGCCATCTGCCACCTGTCTTTAAACCATAGGCCAAAGTTCTAGTACAAAAATGGGTAGTGTCAGCCTTTTGTACATGCTCAACACGGGTTTTGTTGCATCTCTGGTGATGTCAGTGATGATAAATGAGAATGGAAATGACAGTGAAGGCTATGGGCAGCAACACTCGCAAAAAGGAAGTAAGAATGTAATCTAGGATTCTATGTCACTGTCATTATGACAGTGACATAGACAGTCATACCTATGTTTAAAAAATTCATATTAGCAGTAAATGTGTGACAGTAACATTAACTCAGGAAAGTTTCCATCAAGAACAGCTTAGGAAGGAGGATCTTGAAGCCACAATCCTCTAGGTAGTTGTTGGAGTGTTTAGGGCCTTAACAAAATCTGTGGGTTATGCCAGAGTATGTATAACCTCACAATATGATAGCTGGCAGAATCTATATGTGTGGTACCTTCAGAGGCATATGGAAAAATATATAACCATGAAGATTGATATCTTCTATGATAAATAATGCTATAGCATCATTGAAATCAATGATATGACAGTATATGATACATGCCAAGATGCATGATAGCTATATGACAGTGTATGGCCATAATTCTTGATGGCTTTGACAGTGGGAGAATAAGCTTTAGGCCCCTGAGTGCAAAACTCCTTTCCAAGTTGGTGTCTGGGATGTCCTCATTTAAAATAGATGTGTTCTTTCACAAGGGAAGCTGGCATTAAGAGGGAGAATACAATTGTATGTGCTCTTGAGTTAATATCATTGCTAAAAGAAAGAAGACCCTCATGGCTCAATGATATATGGCTTCAAGGGGGAAATTCTGGAAAAGAAAGAAGCCATATAAATACCAGAGGTATCTACATGCCATGAGATGCTCAGATATGTGCGAGAGCCATAAAAAAATTCATCGTGCTGCAGAGCGAGTGTCAAAACAAATCGTGATGCCATGCGATACCATACGACACTATTTGATATACGATGCCAAATGTGTTGCCCTTATCAACTCCTGTATAAAACGAACACAAACGCTGAACTGCCTCATGGAACACATTTGCGTTGAGGAATCTTAAATCTTGGTTCTTCGCTTGTCATTAAAATGAAGCAATGCCAATGTTGCAAGAAGCCATATAAATACCAGAGATATCTAGATGCCATGAGTACATCATGAAGAAGCCGTTAAGCATCAAGTCTATAAGGGTGCTATACACAAAGTATACGAGCCCATTATGAAGGATGACGTCTGGGATATGGTCTCGAGACCGGAGGACAAAGCTGTTGTCACCTCGATATAAGATCAAGCATGGATATGATAGAAAATGTGTTGCTTGAGACTTCTCTAGGAAGGCACTTATTATTATTACACATGTAATCTATTATTACTCTTGCTGCTATGCAAGGACGGAATCTTCATCAGATAGATGTGAAGATCACTTTCCTGCATGATGCGATATAGGAAGAGGTGTATGAAGAGCAACCTTTGGGATTCAAAGTATAGGATCGAGACACCCATGCTTGCAGGTTGGCTAGCCCCCAGGGCTTGGTACGAGAGGATAGATACTTGATGAAGCTGGGCTTCACTCGTAGTAATGATGATTCAAACCTTTACTTCAAGGTTCATAGAGAAAAGCCTCCCATTCTGGTTCTCTATGTGGACAATCTCTTCCTGAGAGATGCTGACCCTCTCATTCATCAGTGTAAGAGGGAGCTCACTTCTGAGTTTGAGATGAAGGACCTAGTATTGATGTATTATTTCCTAGGCTCGGAGGTCTGACAGAGACCTGGCGAGATTTTCCTTCCTCAAGGAAAATATATTGTGAAGCTTCTGGAAAGATTTGGTATGGTGGAATGTAGGTCCGTGTCGACACCGATGGAGCTCAACTTTAAGAAGTCTTAAAGTTGAGTGGCAACACTGCTGGGCTTGTGCTACAAATCCTACTGAGTATCGTTAACTCGTAGGGGCCCTGATGTTCTTAGGGAACATCCGTCCAGACGTATGTTGTACAGTGAACACCTTGAGTCCACACATGGTTGATCCTCATAACATTCACTGGGTTGGTGCCATGGAAATCTTGAGATATCTCTGGGGCACGATAGACCATGGGCTAAGATACATTGCCGGGAGTATGACACTCCATGGATATACCGATGTCATTTGGGTTGGTAGTGTGGTGGATCGCAAGAGCACATCTGGATGTTGCTTCACACGTAGATCTGCTTCGGGCAGGAATCTGAAGTCGGTAGCCTTGAGCACCGCTGAAGCCGAATACGTTGCAACATGTATGGCCTGGTGTGAAGTCACTTGGTTGTGAAAGCTCTTCAGTGAGCTGTTCGAGCATGTGCTAGATGCCACCGTTATCCTTTGTGACAACCAGAGGGGGATTCATTTGTCATAGAATCCCTGGTTCCACGATTGATCCAAGCATGTTGATGGCTGGTACCACTTTATCCAGGATATGGTACAGCGAGGCACCATCAGGCTCGATATATAGGAACTGATGAGCAGGTCGTGGATATTCTCACAATGCCCTTGGGGAAGGTCATGTTCCTAACCTTCCGTGAGAATCTTGGAATCATGGAACGACCCTATTTGGAGGGTCCTATTGGACGATGAGCTCTTGGAGTTTTGGGGGGCTTTGGGGATAGCTTCTCGGAGCTATAAGAAACCACAGGGCTAGGCTTGCCGAACCTTGTTGGTGTGCTTCTGCCCCACCGTTGTGATGATTGAGTTGGTTTACCTCTCATTATCTGTGCCCCGTAATGCATCCTACCCATTTGAGTTCCGAACTCATGGGAAGTACCTCTCATTTGGCAATGAGGTGGGAAAAGCTAGAGACTAGTAGCAAAGACTGATGGACGCATCAAAGGTTGCCGTGCTCTCTATCTAGGATGGCACGGTCCAACCACTTGATCTTGGGTCAAGTCTAGAGAGGTTTCGGACCTCCTACTGACTTTGGCTCAGATAAACCAACTTTGGGTTGGTATGTGACTCTCTGAGTCCTATAGAAGTTTCGGACCTCTGGGCTGAATCTGTCAGCCGGGAATGATGTCTTGGTGACTGACCCACTTCTGTTCTGAAATAAAGAAGCCAACGAAGCAAGTTATGGCGGGATGACGCACGATGTTTGGATTGCACTAGTGGACGGAGTTCTCCCTGGTTGAGAGGGAGTGTTAAATTGGAAAACTAGGTCCAAACTCTGGGTTGTGCTACTCAGATGACGATCCCAATATTTTTATTGGATTCCTCTTTCGGAGAGGTGTAAGATTGATCTAAAGATCATCACGATCGGATAAGAAAAACATGTACTTTGAATTTATTCCCCTTGTGTGCTAGGTCGACCTGGAATATAATATAGACTTAAATGTCTTAAAGGACGTGTCACACACCCCCAAAGATGCCTATATATTGGAGAGACTTGGAGTTCATTATACACACAATGTGTGGAGGATTTTCTTTTCTCTTGATGGCAATGGAGCTGCGTCTTTGTGGAGTACTATTTGTCTGGTTTGTCTTGGGGTTGTGTGACACGCTTGGCTGAATGACCTATTGGCTTGTCTTCCATCGATCAATTTACTTGTTCTATCTGCTTCAGTATTTTGTGCCCTAATCTGAAATGGCATAGAACATGTTTAGAAATTAACAATAGATGTTACATAAATGTTTTTAGACATCCTCCTATGACAAGTACTCCTACTTTTCATGCTTCTAACATGATGCTAATTTTGAAATGATGCATCTATCTAATATACAATGCTTCCTAAGATTTACAATTGACAGATACCTCTTAAAGAGGAAGATAATCTTAATCATAGTAGAGATCTTTTACTTCTTCTTTCTTAGGTTTCTATGTATTTGGTTCTTCTATTTCTTCGACGACATGGGCTTCTTCCTTTTTCCTCTTGTTCTTATTAGATTTGGGACAATCCTTCTTGTAGTGCCCAAGTTCATTACATCCATAACATCGTATCTTATCCATGTTTCTTCCTTTCTTTTGAGGACCAAACTTACTGAATCTTCCCTTTCTTCTTGACATGGCAACATAGGCTTGATTCTCTTCATTTGATCCTATATCAATTTTAGCTTTTAATGTAGTCTCTTCTATTTTACATAGAGATCATAGATCCTGGAATGGTGTTGCTTCTTTCTTCCCATAGATGCTTGAAGTGAAGTTTCCCCATCTCTCTGGTAGAGCATTCAACACCACTGTAGTCATTTCTCTATCAAACATTACTTCTCCCAATTCCGGTAGTTGATCTCGAATTTCAGAAATCTTCATAAAATATGAAGTGATTCCTTCATCTCTTGACATCTTCAACTTGTATAGTTCTTGTCTCAGAGATATTACTTACCCTGTAGTACTCATCGAGAACAACTCCACCAATTTGTCATATCTTTCTTTTGAAGATTCTAGTTTTGATACATAGGGGATGAGAGAGTCCTTTATGGATTCTATAAGAATCCCTTGGGCTCTTATGTCTCCCTTCATGTATTTGGCATGAGCTTGAGTATCTTCTTTTGAAGGTCTAGTTACTGACCCTTTGATATAGTTCATGACTTCATTCTCAATAAGATTTAGATTTGTCCTTTTCTTCCATGCAAGAAAGTTTGAAACCCCAACCGGTTTTTTGCTTTCTTTGCAAAAATACATTTTGACAGATTTAGATGAAGTTATAAAGATACTTACTTGAGTAGATGCTTTTCTTCTTCTATCAACTTCCTTGTTGATGATGATGTAGATAGCAGCAGGAGCTCCCTCTTAGATTAGATTCTTCAATAGTGGTGAATGAGAGATAGATCACCTTGAATCCTTGATGATGATGATGATCAAGGATGGCTTGATGATGACTGCAAAAAGGTGGCTTGATGATGTCTTCAACAATGTTGATTTGATTTCAACACCAAATAGTTGTTGATGGTGATGGCTTCGATGTCCTTGATGATGTTGACTAGATCTTGATGTATAGGTCCTTTGAGAAATGTCCTTGATCTTCTTGAGATGACTTTCCAATTTATGCAAACTGCCTCTTTTGAATGAATGAATATCTTCTTAGATTTGAATATTGATTTTTCAATGTAGATCTCTAACTTTTGCTTTGATGCTTTCTAGAAAAACTGATCCTTGATTTCTTGATACTTGTGTGTCATCTTGCCAAATAGCCCTTTCTTGTCTTCAACACCTTAGCTTTGATACCATGTTGAGAAATTTGGGCGTTTAATTCAATTTCTCATCTTGATAATTACTTGTGAACTTAATTCAATTTCTCTTCTTGATAATTACTTGTGAACTTACTATGTTTCTTTTACTTAGATCTTATCTTTGTTAGCTTATTATGTCTTTCATCAAGTCAAATATCAAAACACAAGATACACAAAGTTTAGGCTCTTCAAGCCAGGGACAAAAGCTCTCCCTCTTGGAGAGGAAAACCTGAAAGTAATTCTTGTTATAGATATTCAATTGACGAGTACCATAACCATGACACAAACCCTTGACACTAGTATGCCTCCAAGACCTTGTCACTGCTCCCCTCGACTTCTCAAGTTGATCTTCCTTTCTGTCACTGTTCTGCACCAACACTAGGGAACTCAGTGCCTAGTCTAATCACTCTAAACAAGGTGTTGCCTTCCTTGATCTAGTCTTGGTCTCCTAGAGATGACTTCTCGACCTTCTGTGTTGATGCCCTAGACTGAGTTCTTTGACTTGCTGTAGTGGCCTTCCTTTTACGCACTAGATCATAGTCCTAAAGAGACCTTCGACCTACCTCAGATGTGCGAGGTAGATACTAACCCAAAACAAAGATGTATTACCCTTTTCTTACGTTGGACTACCTCTTCCTTTCTTCACTGGATGGTCACCTTCCTGTGGTAAATTTATCGCACTGCAGTCTGCACTTTATTACAGTGTTTAACCCAAAACCATAATCTGAGCCGACTTCAAGGAGCAGTTTGACAAGGTCTTGAGGCATACTTTTTACATCAATAATTTGTCTTTACAAGTGTAACAACACTTCATATACATGACTTCTAAATTACATATTTATGACAAGATGACAAACCCCTAAAGACATCAAGAAGTCTTTGACCTATAATAAAAAACTCCTTTCTCATGAAACCCATGATGCAAGTATTACAAAATATATTTTATTATCTTTCTCTTCTTCATTACATAAATTCATAATTACAAGTCATTATGAAGGCCGAACCTAGTTACACTTTTCAACACTTGTGACGTGTTTGAGGGGCTGCCTTCCTGTGATTTAAGGGCAACTGTTGTTACAGCAAGGGACCGAGGCCTGTTCTGAGGTTTTCAGAGGGCTAGTTGGAGAGTTTTGAGGCTAGGAATTAGCCTTAAGAACATCGTGTTGGAGCAACAACCTTAAAAGGGAAGGCCGCCATTGTAGGAGGCCTTAGGAGCTATTTGGAAGGGCCTAACAAGAACTGTTAGGAAGCCCTAACCAAGCAGCCAAGGTGACAACATTCACATCAATCCAGAAGTGAAGAAAGGTAAGTTTTATGGTGTGTTTCGGTGCATCAAATGTGTGATGTATCTCTATCTACAAGGTTGCAGAAAAAGGTAGCTCAGCTGCATGAGTAAGATACTATTTTGAGAGCAGCTAGGCCTAAAAGAGTCTTGTCCCTTAGGTCGCAACTCTTGGAGGTGATTGCACAATAGAACAAAGGGTGCCTTCATATATAAGGGCAACATCCTTAGTGTTGGTTAGTGCAGAAGTGTTGTAGGGAAATTGAGGAGAAACCTCACCCTAAAGAAGTGTTTGTCACATATTATTGGAAAATGAAAAGGAGCAGCCTAAGGGAGAAGTTCACACAAGTTTGGAATGGTGAGTTAGGGCTGGTAGTGTGCCCTAACCAGTCTTCCAGGATGCACAAAAATCAAGGACAAAGGAGGCAACAATAATGAGTTGTAGATTCCACCTTGTTGATGATGGAAGGCCTAGATTTGTGCAAAGGGCAGATGATGAGAAGTCTGTTGGCAACTGTGTGTAAGGGTCTCCTAGGTGTGAGGATTCCCTAACTAGGTGCAGATGCAACAACGTGGACTTGGTCATTCGTGGACTATTGGAGGGCAGAGTGAGAGTGGGCCAAGTGTGAATGTGGATTGGGCTGTTATGGTCTGCTGGAGGACAATGTGATAGTGTCAAAGTTGGAGCCCGATGAGCAACACCTTGATGGACAAAGGTAGTTGATGAGCTCAAGGGTCTGATAAGCCAGGAGTATTTGTGGAGCTCGAGACTTGTGTGTCGAGAATGACTTCTACAATAGATGATGGGTAGTCCTCCCAGCCGATGTTCATTGTAGGAGATGGACATCTTGCAGTGATAGGCGACAACCCTTCGTTCCCTATGTTGGTCTTCAGCGGTGTAGCGCAGGAAGACAATAGGGGGTTGAAGTCCTTGAGTAGCTGAGGAGAAGCAGTGGGCAGTTGAGAGTTGGTCACAAGTGGAGCCGTGAACAACTCGTCAGGAGTTTCGATGTGTTGTGGCCTTGTTTGACTAAGGCATAACTAGAGCGCAGATTGACAACCGAGGTTTAGTGGCGGGATGGACCTGGAGCATTGATAGAGGCAGGAGCTACAGATTAGGAGCCGAAGGACCGGGAAAGTACAAGGTATGACTGAGAGGAGATGATAGAGCATGCTACAGCCAAATGGTCAAAGCATCTTGTTTTGTATCTTGTACTAGTGGATGTATGAGGGCCATTATCCCTGGTATGAGAGCCCTAGACTGTTGTATTATATCAGTTGGATTAATATAACGAATTTGGGTTGAAAATTTGAAAAAGCTGTCTATATTCTGTGCATGTATGATTTACTATTGTTTATATTCCGCTGTGCGAAGTAGTTCTGTTGAGATTCTTGGTTTGGCAGTGTCAGGGATTTTAAGACTCTATTCTAGACCCAAGGTCGTGGAAATTCAACATGGTATGAGCCTATCTGAGCTACTTCGAGGGACAATGAAACAGAGTGTGTACAATGAAGCAACTCAGAGGGAGTTGTGTTTGTATGGATCATGGAGCAGAGGGTTCAATTGAAGACATTGAGATGTGGTCTTGATAGACTACATGATGAGATGGGCTGGGATTTTTGGTGGGTTGGTGGTGAACTTGGTGCACTTCAGTATGTTGTGTGGTGGTTTGTAGATCGTGGACTTCCTATGTCTTGTCATGGATGGTTGGGACAACTTGAGGGTTTCTTTGGCATGGACGAGATCGAGTTGATCAAAATGGCTTCATGTGATGGACTATAGGTTGGTAGGCTAGAGTCTTCATCAAATGATGATGTTGCATATCCGAGATTGGAGGGATTTGCATGAGTGGTATTTGATCCAAGAGGATGAGTGCTTGCAGGACTAAGCCAATGGAGATTGTGTAGGCTCAGAGGGAGTCTAGCCTCAAAGGGAGCAACCCTATGGAGGTTTGGTATCTTCAGGTTCGGGTGTGATGAGGCAGAGGCACTATCGAGATTGCCAGATTCATTCTACAGGGTATGCTGCAGGGATGGATGTCATATGGGCTAGTGTCACCGAAGATGATGATGGTTACTTCCTAGTCTTGGAAGTACCTCCCTCGCTAAGAGGGAGTGTTGATTTATGTAGCTTGGGAGGTACTCCAAGCCCTAGGGTTCAGGGTTTGGAGAGCAAAGCCCCACAAGGGTCACTTATGGGGTTGGAACCCAAGCATGGGGTTTTGTACCCATCAATGTTTGGGACAAAACCATGATGAATTTTTGACATGTGATAGATGGTGATGATAGTGCTCGTTAAGACGAATTTGACGCATCGAAAATCATCCGATTCTGAGTTGTCGTTGAAGAGTTATGAATTTTTGAAGTTATGGTTGCACTTGAATGGTCAAGGTCGACCTAATGTTAGGAGACCTAATGACAGTTGGCAAAATTCCTCTTAGAAGGAGTCATTGAAACCATTTTATGCCTATATATTAAGGTTAAGTGTGAGACATTTGATTGTTGATTTGGAAAAACAAAAAAAGAAGGAGAACTCACATATTTGGTGGGATATACTTTTGTTTTGGCCATAGGTTAGTATGCATCTCAACAAAGGAGAAAAGGCTAGGTATGTAGCCATTTCATGATTGTCTTGAGGGCTAGACAACCGTGTAAGAGGGCCGAGTTGTGCAAGAGAGATCCAAGTTGCTTGTGACGTGTTTGAGGGCTTCCTTCCTATGATTTAAGGGAAGCCACTGCTACAACAAGGGACCAAGATTTGTTCTGAAGTTTTCTGAGGGCTGGTTGGAGAGTTTTGAGGCTAGGAATTGGCCTTAAGGACAATGTGTTGGAGAAACAACCTTAAAAGGGAAGGCCGCAACTGTAGGAGGCCTTAGGACCTGTTTGGAAGAGCCTAACAAGGACTGTTAGGAAGCCCTAACCAAGGAGCCAAGGTGACAACATGCACATCTAACCAGAAGTGAAGAAAGTTAAGTTTTATGGTGTGTTTCGGTGCGTAAACTGTGTGATGTATCTCTGTTTACAGGGCCGCAAAAAAGGGTAGCTTAGTTGCATGAGTAAGGGACTGTTTTGAGGGAAACTAGGCCTAAAATAGGTTTGTCCCTTAGGCCTCAACTCCCAGAGATGATTGCACAAAAGAACAAAGGGTGTCTTCATATATAAGGGCAACGTCCTTAGTGTTGGTTGGTGCAGAAGTGTTCTAGGGAAATTGAGGAGCAACCTCACTCTAAAGCAATGTTTGTCACCTATTATTGGAAAACGAAAAGGAGCAACCTAAAGGAAAAGTTCACACAAGTTTGGATCAGTGAGTTAGGGCTGGTAGTGTACCCTAACCACTCTTCCAGGATGCACATAAATCAAGGACAAAGGAGGCAACAACAGTGAGTTGTAGATGCCACCTTATTGATGATTGGAGGCCTAGATTTGTGCAATAGCTCCTTTATTGCAGAGCAAAGGGAAATTGAATAAAAGTCTGTTGGAAACCATGTGTAAAGGTCTCCTAGGTGTGAGGATGCCTTAACTAGGTGCAAATGCTACAATGTGGACTTGGTCACTCGTGGACTGTTGGAAGGCAGTGTGAGAGTGGACCTAGTGTGAATGTGAATTGGGAACTTATTGTCTATTGGAGGACAACGTGATAGTGTCCACGTTGGAGCCCGATGAGCAACACCTTGATGGACAAAGTTAGTTGCGAGAGAGGCAATTGATGAGCTCAAGGGTATGATCAACCAAGAGTAGTTGTGGAGCCCGAGACTTGTGTGTGGAGAAGGAATTATACAACAGATGATGTGTAGTCCTCCTAGCCCGTGTTCATTGTGGGAGATGGACATCTTGTAGTGTTAGGTGGCAACCCTCCGTGCCCTATGTTGGTCTTCATCGGTGTAACGTAGGAAGACCATAGTGGGTTGAAGTCCTGGAGTAACTGAGGAGCAGCAGTGGGCAATTGAGATTTGTTCACAAGTGCAGTTGTGAACAATTCGACATGAGTCTCGATGTGTTGGGGCCTTGATGGAATAAGGCACAATTAGGGAGTAGATTGACAATCGAGGTTCGGTGGCCAGATGGACTTGGAGCATTGATAGAGGCAAGGACTACAGATTGGGAACCGAAAGACTAGGTAGGTACATGGTACAATTGAGAGGAGTTGATAGAGCATGCTACATCAATATGGTCAGAGTATCTTGTTTTGTATCTTGTGCTAGTAGATGTACGAGGGCCATTATCCCTAGTACGGGAGCCCTAGACTTATGTATTATATCAGTTGGATTAATATAACAAAGTTGGGTTGAAAAATTTAAAAAGTTGTCTATATTCTATGCATGTATGTTTCAATGTTGTTTATATTGCACTGTGCAAAGTAGTTCCGTTAAGATTCTTGGTATGGTAGCGTCAAAGATTTTAAGACTCTATCCTAGACCTAAGGTCATGGAAATTCAACATGTACCAGAGATAGGGTTGGATCCCTAGAGGTTGGAGCCTCATAGAGACAAGGTTGGTGCCTTGGGAAGATAGGGTTGGAGCCTCATGAAGTCCAAGTCGATGCTTGGAAAAATACAGGTTGGAGCTAGGTGGATTGGAGATTGGTGTCTTCATCTAGGGTTGGAGCCCTGATCTATTATTGTACTCGATTCATTGTAAAGAGGATTGGAGTCGTCCTCATTTTTTATTAATAAAATTATTATTCTATCATTGTTCATTTTGTGTTGTAATTATAAGTGATCTTAACTGGTAAAAATAACAATTGAAAGAAATACCGATTTACCCCACCCTCTCAGTATTTCCAACAACTGGAATCAAAGAAAGTACCTTCACTCAAAGCCTAATAGCTTGAAGGTAGATCCTTAGAAAACAAATGACAAACCCAAGGAAGAAAGGATCCAAACCATGTGAAAATGTCTCTTGCTCAGTCAAGAATTCAGATGAAAAGTAGGTGGACAAAGCCGCTATGTTGAATGGAACAAATTTTGAAATATTTAAGGGTAGAATGAAATTCTTCTTGATGGCTCAAGGTTTTGAAGTCTGGGAATTAGTGATTACTAAAGGCACGATGGAAGAAGAATCCCATGAATATAATGCAAAAACTATGAAGGAAATCTTGAGTGGGCTACCAGATGTTATAAAGGTCAAAGTGGAAAAATGTTCATCGACAAAAGGTATGTGGGACAAACTTCAAGATCTTCACTCAAGAGGAGCATTGACCATGAGCTCTAATAAAAAAGATGATGGAAAGCAAGAAGGAAATCCATAACCCATTAACAAAGTTGAAAACAAGAATGAAGACATCAAGGCCAAGGAAGACCTAGAAGATGCAGAAAATGAAGAATACCTCCAAGAAGATCTCATGGAAATCACAAGATGGTGACCATAAACTTGACAAGATAATGAAGGAAGTTGACCTATTCAAGCTTCAGGTACAAGAAAGAGATAAGGAGTTCACTAAGCTGAAGGAGGAATTTCATCAAAACAAGAAAAGGCATCATGAAGAAGTCATATCCATGGAAAATCAATTGGATAAAGCAAAGAAAAGGGAAGACACCTTGTCAAGCCATCTTGAAAAAAAGCACAAGGACTTGAATAAACTTGAAGCGAAAATTGGTTAATACGAGGAAGAGGTGTCCTCCCTTAAATCTCAACTAGAAGAAGTAAAAAAACAAACACAAGGAGCTGAAAGGGTGATGTAAGCTTTGGTCCTTCTGGAAAGGATGAAGAAATGTTCAAGTTAAAATCAGAAATCATCTCACTTAAGGCCCAATTATGTGAAGTAACGAGAATGAAGTAAGAAATGGAGAACCATCTAGCAAAGAAGGATGAAGAATGTAATATGATGAAAGAAGAAATTGATCTCCCAAGGAAAGAAATTGATCATTTGAACAAGAGTCTAAATAACTCTCAAACCCTAGATGACATTTTAAGTCATCAAAAATCTCCTCTTGATAAATCAGGTCTTGATTCTATAGGTGAATCCTCAAACAAGAATGATGCAAACCCTAATGCTTCAAACAACAAGGATGTGGAGAAGCTTGGAAGAAATATCGATGCCCCCAATTCTAGCAAAGGCAAGGAGAAGATTCAAGATGACATTGGAAGAAACCCTACTTCAAGAAGATATGCAGATGGTGTCAAGAATGGAAGAGGCAATAAATTTGATGAAAGAATTCCAAAAGAAAATGATTTTAGAAGTACATCAAGGCAATATCTATCCTTGAGGTACCAAATTATATTTTTTGGTTATTACTATTCTTGTACAAATTTTGGGGACATGGCAAAGGATTGTATGGCATACCACACAAAAAAATATAATTGTCCACATCAGCTCCCTAGAAGCAACTTTGCAAGAATAAGTCACGATTCCTCATTCATGAACAAGATGGAATGCTTCAAATGCCATAACATTGGACATATGGTTTGCGATTGTAACTTGACTTGGGTCCCTAAACAAGCTAAAAACACGACTACCAAGCAAGAAAAGAAGGTTACACAAGTATGGAGAAGGAAGCAAATTGGATCAGAAAACCTGTTGAACACTCAAGACATCAACACATGTTGTTGATTTGATGAATGCGTCATTGGCAGAGATAATATTGCAAGGCTTGATGAGATTTTTCCAATAAAGAAGAATACCATGCATACTGTTAGGGGGAGCTTGTGATTCTTGAATATTCTTGTAGAAGCTATCCGTGAAGAGCCATATGAAATCCTTGGTGAGTCACACATGGACAATCATCGCTTGATAGATCATCTCTTGGGAGTAATTTCATTGAAGAAAATCATGATATTGCGTCTTCACTACACATCCAATATTGAAGATGTCTTCCACTTGATCACAAGGCAACAATATATCTTAAGCAAAATGAAGAGCTAAAGGAGTTTATGTAGGCAGGGGGAGTTGGTTGATCATCTTCCTCATCTATTTCCATGAAGGCATGCATAGGCTTAGAGGGAACAAGTACATTAAAGAAAAGCATAATGACAGAGGGAGTTGCAAAGAGCAACATAACAAGAAGGAGCACCATGCTAGGGAAAGCAACATATCTATCATGGAGAACTATCATTGATGAAGAAAGGAAGAAAATATGATGAAGCAACATATCAAGAAGCAACTTGATAGGGGGAGTACTTGGGCACCCTGTTTGCCATTGATATCAAAGGGGGAGAAATTGTTGGAAGGGCAAGAATATTGCCATCAATGACAAAGGGGGAGACTATTGGTTAAAGTTGTAATTGATGTCAATATGTCATTGTTTGAGATGGAAAATATTCTTGTGATAACCTCTTGCAAACCTTAGGAGAAAACCCTAAGCATGAGATGATGAGAATTCCTAGCTTGTATAGACCATGAAAACCTAAGGGTTGTCATAAAACATTCAAGCCCTAAATAGTTGATGCATGATCTAATGATGCATGATCAATTGTTGATGCATGATCTAATGATGGATGAAGAAGCCCTTACCATACACCCTTGTCCTTATGCATACACCCTTGTCAGCATGCGTACACCCTTGTCCTTATGTGATAATGATGCATGATAAATGTTGATTTGCAAAAAGGATGCCCCAAGCCTTAGCCTTGTTGAAGGTGCCCTAAGAAAGAAGACATATTGAAAAGGTGCATAGACTTAAAGCTATTTGATGGATCCTTCATCTATGCCCTTGCATCCTAGACCTTGAATATTAAGAAGCCTATCAACATTCCAAATGTCCATAACCCTAAAGGCTGCCATGATAAATCAATGATGACAGTTCACAAAAATATAATTTATTGATGAAAAATGACCTCATTTAAATGTGGAATTGGCATAGGATTGTAGAGGATTTTTTCCTCTTTCCAGTGAGCTATCACTCGCTTTCTAACTCCTCATAGATCGAGAGAAAATGATTTTTCATAGATGATAAAATATATTCTTTATGCTAGTCAACCTAAGCCGACTTATGTAGGTTGACATGTCCCATCAATAGACATGTCTATTCATATAAATCCAAAACCAGTATATATATATATATATATATATATATATATATATATATATATATATATATATATATATAACACTTCATTTGATCAACAATTTTCGGTGAAGAACACAATTATGAGGCACAAAAATTACAGGAGGTTGAGAGGACATAAAAGTTTAATGTTTGGGCTAATTTTTGTGTTGGAATTATCATTCAAAGCTAAATATATATAACTTAGACCTGTTTTATTTGCCTCAAGCTCGGATCTAGGACAGTCTTCATTGCAACAAAACCCGTGACAAAGTCTTGTGAGAGGTTGGAACTGTGGGAGGCTTGGATAGTCAAATCTAGAACTCAGACTAGTGAAGAATGTCCTCCAATTCACATCTCTGTGACAATTTGAAGCTGTCTAGGCTTGAATTACAAAACCGCCTGTAAAGAGGACCAATGTCACTTACAAGCTCAGATTTGTTAAGGGCTTCAAGCTTAGGAACAATGGACAACTCGGTTGAAGAAGTGAATACCTCAGAACAGTTCTATCTCGGACATGTGTGTATATTTGTGGGAGCTCGAAACAACGGCTGCATTCTAGCCCATATTGGAATTCACAAGCTCAAATTACCTCATCTCAGACTTATGTATGTTGATTTGGGGTAGCATGGGCTATGCTCTAAGTCTCAAACTTTGTGGAGAGGCTTAAACACATGTATTCCAGATAACCCAGAAATTGTTTGTGGAAATTCCACTCGGATTGTATTTTATTAAGAAAATTAATTATTTTAAAGTGAACCTAAGTTTAAACTTAGGAAAATAAAATAATTATAGTGAATTAATAGAATATGGGTGTGAATGTTCTAGAAAACGCAGATCAAGTCAAAATGTAATCTTAGCCGTTGATTGGAGATCTAATCTCGGCCATTGAAGTCTCAACAAGAAGACTATAAAGAAGGCTTCAGGGTCATTTGGAAAAACACACCGAGAGATCAAGAGATCGAATTTTCTGAAGTCAGCAGTGCTCAGAGAAAAACTTTGATTGAGAGATTCTCACTCATAGAGGGGCAAAAGTAGTTTTGGTCGGAGGATTTTCTCCGGGACCAAGGATACTCAAGAGAGAGGCAGAGAAAGATGCTAAGGAGGCAGCACAATGCCTAGAGAGGGTGACACAACACCAATAGAGGGTGACGCAGGGCCACGTAGACCACACGCAATGGCAATGCAACATTCCTGAGCAAAATTCCAAAATTCTGCTGGGAGATTAAGATTCTGAGCCGAGAGGGTTGGGATCCAGTTTCCCGAGGGCTGAACGATTCAACAGAGGAGGTGACACAATCTTCTGAAGCCCTTGATGTAGACCCACGTACTTACTGCGTAGAGGCAACGCAGAGGATGTCGGGAGGATGTTGGTTAAGCTACCAGATCAACCACGGCTTGCAGAGAGTAGGGTAATCTCACTATTTTTCTCTGCTAAGTGATATTCTCTATACTGGATTGCCAACAAGGCATCCAAAGATTGTATTAAAAAATAATTGTTGCTTAATAATAAAACCTTCAAATCTGCTGCATCGGTTTTCCTGCATTGGGTTTTTCCGTGGACGTTTTTCCAAAAACAACTATTTCTGTGTGATATTCTTTTATTTTGCTTAGATTCTTGTTTTCACATATTAATTTAATTAAGTGAAGGCTGCTTCAGTATTTACAGAAGAAATCCGTAAATAACTTGTTATTGTAATTTACAAGTAGGTGAAGTAAATTTAGTTGGTTGCAGTAGGATTCCGGACTTGGAATTTTCACATGGTATCAGAGCTTGTTAATTGTTTTAGGTGAGACAAGAAGAGCATATCCAATGCTGAGCATGAGGTCGAATCCCCAAAGGGATTGCGTAGTCTAGGCCAGGAGGGCTAAAGTTTCACAGAAAGTCTCTCTTAGTGAGTCGACAAAGAGTTATGGCTTCTAGATCGAGATTTTTCCGAGCCATAGGGACTAGCAGAGAGCCTTAGCGTAGATCTGGTGGGATGCAGTTTTTCTGTAGGCAATTTGCTGGGCAGAAAGTCATCAGAAGAGAGAGAAGCATAGTGAGCGAATTTTATTCCTCAGGGAATTCCTAGCGGGGGAATTCTATTTTTCGAGATCGGAGCAGTAGATCCATGTGGCAGATCTACAATCTCCAGCAAGGAGTCCATAAGCCGGCCCAATGCTGTGCAGAGGAGAAAAAGAGGGAGCTATTTCAACATCTTTTTCAGACGACAGAGATGGTAGCCAATGGGTTGCATGACACTGAGAGAATTTCTTCCTCAGAGAATTCCGAGCCAAGGAATTCGATTTCTCGCTGTAGAGCAGCAGTAGCTGGGAGCGGATCTACTTACTCCAACAGTGAGTAGAGTCAGTCAGCAACTACACAGAGGAGAGATGAGGCATTCGAAATTTTAGCGAGATCATTTTTGACTTTCCATATTTTTGCATCTCTACAGGGATGATCGTACGAGATTACCAGAAGAGGCTGCACGAATTAGCCAGAGTGTAGATCTGGGAAGCAGATTGACTTCCAATTGCCGGAGACTGTTGCCGTAGGCAGAGCGAGTTGTCTAGTACAATTTGCAAAGAGAGGAAGGGTCCGAATGAGGGACTAGGCTTGAAAGGAGAGAGTGGGACACGAGATCCAGGAGGAGGCATTAGGGGAATTTTTAGGTCTAAAATGGGCCTCCTAAGAAAAATGTACAACAAAAATAAACTTTATAAGAACCAATAGGATTCAAGATAATGATGTCAACCATGGGAGATGATTCACCATTTTTTAAGTAAAAGGGTAAAAATATTAAAAAATAATAAAATAATAAAACTACTTTTTCAACTCGTATTTTCAACTTATCTCCCAAAGTTTTTACTCTAATTTCGAGTAAGAGTACTCTTTGGATACAAAATTTAATTCCTCATCCAAGGAATATCCATGTTGCATACTTTAGATGAACCCTGCTACACGAAAAATGAAAAATACATAAAAGAACGTGATTACAATCACGCTTTTCATGTATTTCTCATTTTTTGTTTAGTAGGACCCATCAAAAGTATCCAACATGGGTACTCCTTGGATGAAGAATTAAATTTTGCATCCAATGAGTACTCCTGCTTGCAATTTGAGTAAAAACTTTGGGAGATAAGTTGAAAAAGTAGTTTTTTATTTTTTCCCTCTAAAATTTGATGATGTAATCAAATCTTATTTTATTATTTCCACTATTATTTTATAATTTCCTTAGGAGGCCCATTTTAGACCTCAAAATTCCCCTAATGAGTATAAGACTCTAGTGTGCCATATTGGGTAGGATCCTTGAGGAGTCCACCTCTTGGATCATGACCTTGCTACGGGTGCCCAAAATCAGTAGTAGCAGGCTGGAGGAGTTTTAGTTGGTGCAAAGGAGTGTTGGAACGACAAATGCAGTAGTTAGCAACGCCAACATTTGAGTAGCACAATGCAGAGTTGTAGTAGTGCAGAGAGGCACAACGCAGAGCAACAACATCGCATTGCTTCAGAGGGACAACGTGGGACTAGCAGCAGTCATAGTTTCAACATTGAGATGCATCCTAAAAACTTGTTCAGATTTTTGGATGTTTTTCAGTTGCTTCTCTCGCAACTGAGTTGCAGTGCAGAGTTAGCAAGGGCAGAGCTAGCAACAGATGCAAAATTTGAGAGGGAGTTGCAGTACAGATGCAGTGTTGATCATGGCAGGTTCAATAGTAGTACAGTTGTAGCAACAATGTAGTGGTTGGTGGACAACATGTTAGACATCAACAATATAGAGGAAGATGCTTCAGAGTCAGAGCAGTGTGTAGCAGGGCATATTTGCTAGAGCACATTCCTTGCTAAGAGGGAGTTTCCTTGCTAAGAGCGAGTGTTGATTTGGGGTAGCATTAGTTGTGCTTTAAGTGTCAAACTTTGTGGAGAGGCTTAGACACATGTATTCTAGATAACCCATAAATTGTTTGGAGAAATTCCACCCGGATTGTATGTTATTAAGAAAATTAATTATTTTAAAGTGACCCTAAGTCTAAACTTAGGAAAATAAAATAATTAAAGTGAATTAATACAATATGGGTGTGAATGTTCTAGAAAAAGCAGATCAAGTCAAAATGCAATCTTAGCCATTGATTGGAGATCTAATCTCGATCGTTGAAGGCTCAACGAGAAGGCTATAAAGAAGGTTTGAGGGTCATTTGGAAAGACACACCGAGAGATCAAGAGATTGAATTTTCTGAAGTTAGTAGTGCCGAGAGAAAAAATTTGATCGAGAATTCTCACGTAGAGCGTGGTAGAAGCAAATTTTGGTTAGAGGATCTTCTACGGGACCAAGGATACTCAACAGAGAAGCAGAGAAAGATGCAGAGGAGGCATCGCAATACCCAGAGAGGGTGACGTAGTACCTAGAGAGGGTGACGCGAGGCCACGTAGGACACATACAGTGGGAGCACAACATTCTTGAGCAGAAGTCTGAAATTTAGCTTGGAGATCGAGATTCTGAGCTGGGAGGGTTGGGATCTAGTTTCCTGAGGGCTGAACAATTCAACAGAGGAGGTGACATAGTCTTTCGAAGCCCTTGATGCAGGCCCACGTACTTACTGCGCAGAGGCAATGTAGAGGGTGCCAGGAGGATGTTGGTTCAACTATTGGATCAACCAAGACTTGTAGAGTGAGGTAATCTCACTATTTTTCTCTGTCGAGTGATATTGTCTGTACTGGATTGCCAAAAAGGCATCTAGAGATTGTATTAAAAAATAACTATTGCTTAATAATAAAACCCTTAGATCTTTTGCACCCGTTTTCCCGCATTGCGTTTTTCCTGGGATGTCTGTCCAAAAACAATGATGTCCTGTGTGATATTATTTTATTTTGCTCAGTTTCTTGTTTCCGCATATTAATTTAATTAAGTGAAGGTTGCTTCAGTATTTACATAAGAAATCCGTAATAACTTGTTAATGTAATTTACAAGTAGGTGAAGTAAATTCAGTTGGTTGCAGTAGGATTCCAGACTTGAAATTTTCACAGTGTAAAGGCTCAAGACCTGTGGTGAATTTACTTGTTGAAAGCTCAATTAAGAGCTCAGATCAGAAGCTTGTGAACTTGGATAGACTTACAAAATAGTGACCTGTGGGAAGATTGCCTCAGATCAGTCTAGGGCTCAGATTTGTTGGAACAATCACCTGGGCATCTCGGTTACAAGTTCAGTGCTCAGACCTGTTAGGGGCTCATCATAAATAGCGACGTGTGACTATTTTTGTTGAATAGTGTCGAGGTCGGGTCTTGACCTTTGGCCTATTGAAGAAGAACTTTTTGGGAGAAAAACTTGTTCAACTATCTACATCTCGTGCACATATTATGACATGACATTTCTGTGGTGACACCAAGTGGGTTTGATCTATTAACCAATTGTGGCACCTTGAGGCATGTATTGTAGCACATCATTCACATCATTTGAAGGCAAGCCTAATATAATAAAATAGAAGAGCAGTCACCTATTAGAGGCTTAATTGAAGTTGAAGCTTGGTGTAGACATATTTTGGAGCAACTGAAGACATCCTTTGGACCAACTCTTGAGGACAAACTTGGAGTGGCCTCAATTAAAGGATTGTTTGGTATAGAATATGAGCAACCTATTGAAGACACCATGATGCACTATTGAAGGCCCTCATGAGGTTACCTTGGAGATTTTGTTTGGGTACCATGAAGAGCCATGGGGACACCTTCATGAGAAGACAAAGTTGTCATTGATGAGCCAAGTTCCTTGGAGATTGTTTGAGGGCAGTGCCAAAGGTGAAGATATTGTCAGGGCTCGTTGCAGAAGATATTGGGAGCCGTGAAGAATCATTAAACTTATCTTGAAAAAGTGAATTTTTGGGTTGGAGCCCTAGAGGATAGGAGTCCTCAAGAAGAATAGGTTGGAGCATGTACTAGAGATAGGGTTGGAGCCTCATAAAGATAAGGTTGGTGCCTTGGGAAGATAGGGTTGGAGCCTAGTGATGTCCAAGTTGGTGCTTGGGAAAATAAAGGTTGGAGCCTAGTGGATTGGAGATTGGTGTCTTCATCTAGGGTTGGAGCCGTGATCTATTATTGTACTTGATTCATTTTAAAGAGGACTGGATTTGTCATTTTTGACCAATAAAATTATTATTCTATCATTGTTCATTTTGTGTTCTAATTATAAGTGATCTTAACTGGTAAAAATAACATTTGAAAAGAAATATTGATTCACCCCCCTCTTAGTGTTTCCAACACCACCCTCTATTCATCAGGTTACTACCTGAAATCTCTGTCAGCGTGCTACTACTCGGAATATTGGTCAACGGGCCACTACCCGAAATATCGGTGGGGAGTTAGATCTATGACCTGTATCATCATCGGAGAACATATCATTAGGGAGCACATCTCAACTTGGAACCACATCGGGGAGCTACTATTCGACCCATAATCTCATGGGGGAGCTACTACTTTGATCCCATATCGAGCAATAGGTGATATAGGGGAGCTACTATTCAACCCATCCTATTGCCTACTGATCTTCCCAACAATGGCCCTCAATAGTCATGTGGTAGAACACCTGCATCATAATCCAGCTTGGACGGGATACCTGACTTACCAAGAGGTAAGGATCACATGCCCCCAAGCTTCGTCAACTCATTGGCCAGATGGATAGGGACAATCCCAACAAGTCCAGCTTGTGGGTATGATTCCAACTGGGGTATACTCTACAAAGACCAATATATGGTGAGATACTACTCCAACCCTATGGGTAACAGATAGGGGTGATACTCTATTTTCCAAAATTCCCTCAACATGAGGAGTCCTCTATCTCAATTCCACACCCTGGGAGCTCAGACATGGGAGGAAGAGCTAACATAGTGTTCTCGATCAATCCTGCTCTCTGTTGGAGCATATCATAGTGCTCATATCATGACTCAATAACAAATGTCTCTTGTTCATACAAGTCATCAAATCAAATATCATGTTAGAGCATAAATAATTATATAAATTACAAAAGGTTACCATATTCATCCTCCCTCTCAAGTAGGTGTTGTTGTCCTCTGAGATCATTCTAGGTCAGTTAGTTATGCCAGAGCATCTACAATATTTTGTTTGTTTTAAAGGGGTTCTTAGATGACCAATGTATTGAGAAAATAACACACGGATGTTCTAAACTTTTGATATTATTAAGTAAAGGGCCGTTGCTTTACTTCAAAACAATGATTTAATTTTGCATATGTGAAGGCAAAAACTATAAGAAAATATGATCAACTAAATATCCAGATTGAATGTTTAGTTTATCATAAGTATGAAAGGCTGACAAACAATGTTCACAACTTAACAAAATATATTTAACGTTATGAAGATTACTGACAATTAATTGATGTAGAGGGACTTATACAAACAAAGGTTGACCAACAATGTTCACAACTTAACAAAATATATTTAACATTATGAAAATTACTGACAATTAATTGATGTAGAGGGACTTATACAAACAGATAGTTTAATAAGTCAATCTCTAAAATGGATTATAACTTCAGAGGATTTAAGATAAACTGAAACACAATTTTCTCTTACCTACTTATCTTCATAAAAATAAAATATATGCAGAAAACAGAATGGAATGAATACTAGGAAAACTTACAAGGAGACAAACTGATTGAAACAAATCCATAATCCTTTTATCAATCATCAATGATTACAATCTCATACAATTCTGCTTACAAGTGCTCATCCAAGGGTGAAACCCTTAATAACTCGAACGAAGGGTTATTTATACTAACTTCCAAATCCTTGGTTCCAACAATGATACATTAAAATATCTCAACTTGCGGTCACTATTTTGCCGGGAAAGAAATTTTACTTCATCTGGTCCAAGTTGGAAATGGGTCAAAGAGTAGCATGCATCTCGATCCTATGGTGGTTACGGTAAACTGTATTTATAATGTTATATTGTTTTGTTTATGAAATGCAAACACAAGATGCTTACATGTTGATACGAGTACACCATCATGATAAAGCTCAAGAGGAAGACGCCCATGATACACTTTCAACAATGTTCTCGCAAGGAGGTGGAATATAGAGTACAAGTTACTACTATAGTTTGCCATGCCTTGCTTCATACACACACCATAACTTCCTCCAGTGTACAGATTGACGACGACCAACTACTTTGCCTATGATTCATGGCTCTAAGAAAAAAAAAGAAAAGCACATGTCGTTCCAGAACTAGCTAGAGTGCGGCACCTCAATATACTGTTTCATATATCGTTCCATATGGTATCAAGATTGCATATATCTTGTATATTCCAATGCCAACTCCATAGTAAATAATCATGATCAACACAATTTGTAAATCCTAATATCCAATGCCAATGACCAACGCCAATGCCATATATAATATCGATGCCATAATATGATAACTGATGTATAAAATAAATATATCAACTTTGTATTTAATGGATGAGTTAGTGCCAAATATATAATATAATAAAGTGGTTGCATGTGATGATAATAATGGGAGAAATACAAATGTTGAGGAATATGCTGCAGTAATTAATTTCAAGGAGACATTGCCCTTATGTTTGAAGCTATTGGAGATTCATAACTCATTTGCAGTAGAATTCAATAGAGGTCACAGCTGACAAGAGGCATCTTGTTGTGATATATACAGGCTCTCCATAATCAATAATTTCCAACGTTGTTCCATGATATAATGCTCTTTTTGATAATTAATAAGGCTGCTCCAATGAATAACATATTCTGATCTCCATATAACGATGTTACTCCTGCAGTAATAAATATGTATCACACATCAAGAAATTGGTTCAATGAGGTGGCTGGAGAATGCTTAAGGACACCAACACTTGGATAATTGATAATTAAAGCTGTGGATGTCCATATAACGCCCAACGCATTTCATGAACCAAATACACTGCTATATATATTAAGGCCATAATACTTTTAACATTATAATATCTATCACTGAAAAATGCCACCACAACAATATAATAAGACAATATTATATTTTCACGCATAAACGTCAATAATGCAAAGCACCATTTGATAAAATATATGTCGGATAATTCATATGCTTGGACACTAATAAAAGTATGATTCTCTGATAAATCAATGTATAACGCAACTCGTAACATTATAGGATTGCTATAATATTGAAAGAGTCACTGCCATAACACTGATATGTCGATAATCCCAGATTGTGTGTATAGTAATGCTGTTAACGTTGGTAAGACTAATATCACCAGATTGTCTGTAACGTATTGTGATAGCTCTGTCTCTGTTGCTATGTTCTCTGTCAATCTGTCGTCTGAATAAACCATTTCAATTCCATAGATATGCTAACATTAATATATTTATCTCTTTTAATGTTTTTCCAATAATGGTTGTCATCCTCCTTGGGCTCCTTTTAAAAAATATGCCTGGTAGTGTAAGGAACGTTATTGGCATGTGGTATCATGTCCAATTTGTAATATAGTCCATTCAGACATCTGAGATCTCTGCACCTCTGTCTTCACTGAAAATTTAGGACCGTTGGCATACCTTTATCCTCTGTCTTGTCATCTCTGGCTACTGAAGATGCGTTACTTATTACTTCCAATCCGCTCCAACAAATTTCCATTCTCCCACATGAATATTCCTTTTCTCGATTTCTTTTTCTCATGGCCTATTAATAATATCACCATGACTATGCTCCTGGGGAATGTGTATTAAATAAATGGGTTAATGGGTAAGTGGGAATGGGAGATAGAATTTGGTTCCAAAATATACAAGAAGAAATCTCAAAACCATCCAAATAAGTTCGATTGCTCAATGGCTCGTCTCCCAGAATACCTATTATTCTTCTGCACGCACAACCCATGACACTCGTGCCAGTCTGCCAATGGTTGATCCAATAAGCGATATCTTCTTGTATGTTTGCGAATCGATGTCTTCTTGTTTGTATGTTACCTCTTATGGCTAATAGTCTCCATCAGTGGGCAAAATTGGATCCATAAGAACATAAAAAAACACTTCAGTTTTCTCTTTACTAATGCGATTGGTGTACCCGATTGAGTTCAGTCCACCCTTGCTTGCTATTGGAAAAGGTTAGCAACAACCCCGAACTACCTCTTGGATAGTAGCTCTTCATTGGATCCTAGAAAACAAATCCCCCTTGGTTTTCAAGTCGTGGTTAGTCACTCTCTCAGCCCATTTCACCCACTCCAATCTTGAATGATTTACCCTGAGGAATGACGACGCTAGCAGGGTGATGGTCTGGTTGTATGGTTCTGCCCGTGGTTCCCCTTGCACTGATAGTGGATTTTCAAATAGTTTGTCCATGTGTATCCAGTTTCCCTGACATTGGTGGTTTGTAGGATAGGCTAAGTGATCTTTTTCAAATAAAGCTTTGGCCTCCCTATATATAATGTAAACTTCATGCAAGATTTCGTTTACAAGTTCAACCTACAACTTCATATGGCTTAGATTTCTTCCATTTTTGCCTTTTCATTATTGATTTTGGTGTATAAACAATTTTCTTGTACATGATTATAAGATTCCTCGAACTGATTAAAATTATGATGGGAAGAACGAATCAAGTTTGACCCTATGCATTCTTCTTATGTTTGTTTTGATATCTATAATACTTGCAGTGAGAAGAGAAATGTGCTCATCCTCTTTCTTACGACCACCATCCTCCTATTTAATGCCACTCATATTTTTCCCAAGGAATCGATAACCATAACTTCTCAAATCTCTGCAAATATTTCTCCTCTAAATAAAATGAGTACCATAATGAACTCTTTCACAACCATATTCGTTGAACCTTGAATATGAGGTTATTTGTATTCAACAATATTCTTCTTATAAGCTGTATTTCCAAGTTCCTTTTCCTTTTTTGTGCCTTTGGTTTCCTTTTTCACGCATGCTTCCATAAACTTTAAATCACATTTACAGTTGTAGTACTGTAATAGGGAATGAATGGATTTACTGAAGTATGCCATGCTAAAGGAGAAAACACCTTATTACCGAGGAAGGTTGGCCCTCCTAACCATGTACAATTTCCTCTTGAGATGTATGTGTTGTCTTGCATAGTTAAAATATGAAAATGGGGTTTATACATCCAATGTGGCCACTATTAGATCCTCAATGCAATGCAACAATATGTTTTGCAAGGCACCGATCAGTCTGTTCATTTTATTTTAAGTATATTAAATGTAGCATACTTCACTACAAAATTATCTTATCAAACTCATCTATGCAACAAAGGCAACAAAGGTGATATTTGGGGCTATTCTCCCCCTAAGATAGTGCTGCTCTAGCATAGACCAAGTTCTTCATTGTTTCCTTGAGAAACTCCCCCTGAGGTCAAGGCGAATTTAATTAATTGTTCTCTTTTCTTTATTTTCCGTACTTTAGTAAGTTTCCTTCTACTGTCTGCATTTATTTTAAATTCTGAGTTTGGTTTGCTTTGATTGGCTTTGATCATCTGATTAGATTTCTTTAGGGTATTTGGCAGTTTGCAGTCTTTGGCTTTGTGACCAATATTATCACACACAAAACATCTTGTGTGACCACAAAATAGAGAAAATGACGTGTTTCTTCTTGCATTCAAGTTTTTCTTTATGTACAATTTGCATTCAATTGATTTATGTCCAAATTCATTGCACATATAACAATAACCATAAAAATAATTTGTGTACCTGATGGATGACTCTATTATTTGCTTACTTGCTTGAGGGAACTTTATTTGATTCTTTGGTTGAGGAAATATTTTTTCTTGCTGCACCTTATGTTGATTAGTCTTCACTTCTTTTCTCTCACAATCTGCTGCTACATGTCCAGATCCAAGGCAAGAAAAACACTTCCCAATAGCAAAGAATCTCCTTTGATATCTTCCGAATTTGTTCAACTCATCTCTAGGAGGAAATGACATTTTTGCAAAGAACCTTTGCTTTACCTCATTCTTTTCATTTTTATTCTGCTTCTTGTCTTTGGTTTCAATCATGCTTCTACTGGTTTCTTGTAGATTTAAATTTGAAGTTGTTTTATCTTCATTGATTATTGCCTTTGAGTTATTGTTCTTCTCTTCTAACTCACTTCTAGCTGAATTAGTCTCAACCTCTATAACCTTTCACATTCTTCTTCTTTCACCTTCAGACGTCTGCTCATTACTTCTTCTATTATTCTTGCTTCTTCAAGTTGTGTCCTTAGGCTAATGATTTCCTCCTTGTATTCATTCTCTCTTTCATCACTTATCTGCACCATTTTTTTAAAATCTTTATTTCCCCTCCCCAGTCCTTCTATTTTAGTAGGATTTGAATCAAGCTTGACTTATTCTTTAGTTGACCATTAATTTTTCATAGGTCTATATTGTTCTTTTATTTAGAGATATTTACAGACATTATTCCTTTATACATTCACCCCATAGCTTCATTAAAAAATTAGTAATTATTTAGAAAGAACAATAACAACGGAACATAAAAGAACATAGAAAGAAAAGCATGTGCATATAGGACACCGATATTGGTTAGAGACCAGGGCAAAACCCCACAAGGGGAAAACCCTTTCAATTTTTCTTATTATATTAGATCACCATCAAAATGTTCAGAATTAAAGTACATACATCATCAAGCTTCTACTACACGTTAAAAACTTCGTTTGTAAACAAATGATATCGAAATACATATCCAGACCAGACACAAAGATTGTCCATACATCACTGCTAACCATGAACCATGATGCCCTTACCAAATGAATTGAACTATCTTCACGGGGTTTGAGCCAAACTGTATTCTCCATCATACCATCATACTCTACTACTTGAGTGTAGGCTTTCCTCAATGTATATTTGCCACTGTGTGAGCTACCTATATGTGCACTAGCCATTGTGTTTATTGAAATTCCTTTGTGCTAATGAAAAAGAATTGTCACTGTGTATTTATTGCTACTGTGTGTACTGGGAAGAGGCAATGAGCTTTTGTGTAAAGCGAGGATGCCTGACCCACTGTGTAGTTCACTGAGTACACTGGCCAGTGAGCCATATGAATACTGTCCACTATGTAGACCGTCCAGTGAGCCATACAATCCACTATAGTTTTTCCAGGTGCCATGTATATTGTCCATTATGTAGACATAGGTTTCCATCTGTACAATATTTCCACCATGTCCATACTGTCTGAGGTCCTTGTCTATACTGTTTGATCCACAGTGCAAGGGTCCTGTGTCTAGTCCACAGTGTGAGGTCTGTCTGTCCATAGAGCGAGGTACCCTTCCACCGAGATATGCGAGATAGTCTTCCACAGGTATAGCAAGACCCTTATTTTGAAATATCGATACCTTACCGCTGAAATAACGAGATCCAAAAATCACAGACTTCATCGAAAACCTCAGACAGAATGATGTAAAGAGATGAAAATTTCTAGGGTATTTATAATTTTTTGTCATAGCGAATAGTCATTTCCTTTGGGTGAGCTAGCATGACCATTTCATGTCAGCTTACTTAATTTAATCAAGCCGACATTCACACCAACTTCATAAATTCATAAGTCCACATTCCCTTGTCGAAATTGGATGTATCTTATATTGATTTTGATCCTCAAAAGATGAGGAATCCAATGTAGCGATCATCTCCATCAAGTGATTTGTCCAAAGGTGGAATTTGACCATAGTTGCCACATTTTAACACTCCCTCTCAACTAGGGATAATTCCACCTGTCAATCCATCATGCCATCCCTGCTTGTCTTATGCTAAACTTTCTCAAATCTAAAGAAGAAGAAGATATTGCAGGGGAGCCATCTGCTTCCATTCTTCACTTATGACTCCCAGTAATCATGCCATCATACACATACATTGAGTTACCATATACATTGTGCTCCCACATATAATTGTCCACACTATGTCAATAAGTGATATATGTTGACTGTGCACTAAACCCATGCCTTAACTACATGCCAACTTGATGCCATTCAAATGTATGTCAATGTGCCATTGTCCATCCCTGTGCCATTGTCCATGCCAACGGATGCCACTGGGGAGAATTTGCTGCTATATCGTCGGGGAGACCACAACTACCACCTGGAGTTCATATCGTTAGGGAGACCATAACTACTAACCAGATTCCATATCATTGAACTACAACCCAGGTTCAGGCTATAACTTGACATCTACGCCATCAAGCTACAACTTGGAATCTGCGTCTTTGGGGAGGCATCTGCTATCACTCGGAATGTTCGACTACAAGGAGCCTTCTGCTACCACCTAACAGTCACGCCTTTGGGGAGCCCTCTGCTACCACTCAAAATATCGGCGTCTTCATGGAGTCGTCTGCTACTACCTGAGATTCTTAGGGAGTCGTATGCTACAACTCGACAAATTTAGGACAATGGGTGGGACCAACTACCCAAAGTATAGTGGTCACCCTCTACCCCAGAGTCCCTAGAAAATAGGTGGGATCTACTGATCATACTCTACCCTATTGTCACCGATCGTTTA
Source organism: Pinus albicaulis (assembly GCA_034641835.2). Classification (NCBI taxonomy): domain Eukaryota; kingdom Viridiplantae; phylum Streptophyta; class Pinopsida; order Pinales; family Pinaceae; genus Pinus; species Pinus albicaulis. The sequence continues at coordinate 1,106,866,604 of CM076572.1, read as the reverse complement.
TCATAACTCTACCAGAGTTAGATGTTAGAACACACACATTCACCAACTTGGGGAAGGAAAACCTACAACAAGGGGTCGGTGTCACACTCAAACCCAAGTCCCTCAACTCATTGGCCAGATGAGAGAGGTTATCCCACAGAGTGGGAAAAATTCTTAACTGGGGTATACTCGACTAGGGTGGACTCATCCCTATATGTCAGAGGTCCCTCAACCTCAAGAGCCATCGAGCTTAATTGCCTACCTTGGGAGCTCAGACAAGGAGAGAAGAGCCTACTCAATGTTCTGGATGAGTACACACCCAACACGGGGTCATATCAATCAGTCCAAGTTGCTCTCTAAGAACCAAGAACTTCCCTTTCGGCAAAGTCTCAGTGAGAGTGTTGGCTTATCTTTCCATTTGACGAAATGATGAAGTCTCACAACTCCTTATTGCACCATAAAATGATGTGACAATTGATCTCAATGTTCCAAAGTTCATAACATTTTCAAACAACTCTTTCAAGGAGATTTCCAATTTAGCAGTATAAGGAGCAATGGATTTCGACTTTCTGCATATCCCAAATATTACGACAGAACAACATCCGAGAGCCAACTTCTTTGTCTAGAGAGAGGACCTGTAATAGAAATATATAAACCATCATCATATCAAAACCAAAATGAAAAACATATCTTGGACTGATGTATCTTCTAGATCAACATTGCTCCAACATGCCAAGGAGTCTTGCTTCTGATCATTGAGAGATTCACACATGCATGTGACATCCACACCTGTACCTCAGTCCCTTGAGGTATCTCAACATATACTCTTCCTTACAACAACCTATGCAACAAGACATTCTTCACATCTATTGGTCCATCCTTGACTTGCAACTAGAGTGATGGTGTACTGCATCATAGGGGAAGGTATATCATCATAGTCTTCTCCCTCTCTCTGGGAGAAACCATAGACTACACTCCTTTCCTTTTCAATACATAGGGATGTCATTGTACATAACATATGCAAACTTACTTATGTCTAGGGAGCATGCTGCAATTTACCAAATCAATAGTTAGTCTATTCATTAATCATGATGAAGCCTTACTATTCCAATGCCATAGAAAATCATCTAGTGACTCCTCAAGATTATCTCTGAGTTGGAGCTCCATTGATCCTTTTTTCAAGAATCAGATATGATAAGACCCGAGCCTTTCAAGCAAGTCAAATTATCTAATGTGAGCCAAGGATCTTAACAAACTATAGTAAATATAATGCTTAACTGTGGAGACTGCCGAAGCTTAATGATATATGTGTCCGAGTTACAGAGGTGCTATGTTAAAATGAAGCAATTCAGTCATTGTGATTTCCAAAGACATAGAGCAAGTAGCTCTGAGTTTTCTGAGATCATGATATCAAAGACAGACCTGCTGTGCTTATGCCATAGTGTTCTCCAAAGCCACTGAGAAGCCCAACTTTTCTTGTGCCAACAGAGTATAGAACAACTATGCTATCATTTCATATAGTGGTTGTGCCCAATATAAACTTGTGACCATGAAATAGCTGCAACATCATGCTACTAACAAAAGGTGGGCATGAGACAATATGAAGCAACCTTTCCTCTGGAATTTTGTGCCATCATGGAATGCCTACATGTGTTTATATCTGTATCACAACCACCTTCATACCAGCATATGCCTTACCAATAAGACTTCCCACTTAACTTGCCTGTGTGTATGTCATCACCAAACCTGCATCGTCCTACCTCAAGGTAGATCATGCCTGCATCAATTTTCCTATCCTTGGTCAAACATGGCAGATATGCTGCGCTCACGTGTGCTCCCTGTCTATATCAATATCAAAGTTCTCATCAACCATCTGGTAAAGTGACCATGGACCATACCTTGGTCCTTATCAGTTTGTCATAGCTGCAAAGCATGGCTAGTTCATCATGAGATCCAGGCTCATACTGAAGGATACAACATCAGTTATATTGTACATCCATGCTTATCACCATTCAATTGATCGCATGAAATTATTTGCTTGTTGAATTTACATGATTTCAATTCTTTCTCAAATGCTTCCAAGAGTTTCATAAGATGATTTGACTTTGTTCCAATATTCCAACTGTACCTCGTCTTCATTCTTCAAATTTTGGTCAACAAGAATTGGTTCCCTTTCTCATGATGAATATCATCATCGAAATGACCATTTCTGCTCTTCTCGAAACATGATGGAAGAGGCATACTGCATTGCATCTCATCAAGAGAGTCCTTGATGCTTTCTACATATCCTTTTGACCAGGTTGCATAAGCTCCCTCTTAATGCCTTTCCTTTCTAGACGAACTTCTTTCTTGAAGCATACTCTTCCCTGCATCTTGACCTCTGTATCAAGCTCTATGAAGAGACTAGTGACCCAATCAACCATTCTAAAAATAATACCCAATAATAATAAAATTTTCAAGAGCATCAATGCAATGATTTGAAGGGCACTTATCTTTTCAAGCCAGACATCAGAAAGTGACTGCAAGACAACTGATCCTTGCTTGAAGCAATTTTCTTGCACTAAGCACATGTACTCTTTGATAGTCAATGATTCAACCATATCTACCTTCAAGCTATTAAGATTACACTGAAGGAACCTGCTCTGACACTAATTGATGAAAACTTAAATAAACTGAGAGGGGGGGGGGGGGGTGTGAATCAATTTAGTACCTTCATGGACATTAATTTGATTTTCTTTAAATGCATTAACTGAAACATTAAATGAGCAGATTGACATATAATTACCAACATATTTAATATCCAAACAAGAAGTAATAACTAAACTAAAAACATCATATCAACACATAATAGCTACACATATGGACACTGTATATAAGTGGAAACCCATAAAGTGAGAAAACCATGATTTTTTTATTGTTGTGATGCAAAGGCAAGCTCCTACTCCCTTATTACATCCGATTTATTATTCCGATTTTCTTAATTTTCTGGTTCAACCACTTCACCAAGGACATATTCCCATGACTTCATTTTATGTGAGTTCCAATTCAGTCCACTTCTTCCATGCTAGGAAGTTTGTTGATCCAACGAGCTTGTTTCTTTCCTTGCAAAATGTATCCATGTGATTTGTAGATTGAGACGTAGAAGACATTATGACACTTACTTGTCAACCAAAAATTCTACCCTTTTAATGATGTATCCAACTATCTTGATGTTATCAATACCTTTAAAGAGACTTCAAATATGCCCTGGAATGATGACTTCAAGGGTGCCTTAAAAAATGGCATCTTTGAACAAATTCAAAGAGTAAATGATGATCCTGAGATTCCTGAATGCTTCCTTTTCTTCAATATGATGCACTAGAGAATATTTGACAAGGGCTTATCCTTCCTTCCTTCAACGAGAGGTTGATGATTCAATGATAGCTTGATACATTGATCTTCCTTCTATGTCAATTGATATTCTTCTTCTTCCCTTGTGTCCTTCTACAAATAATTTCCCTTGACAAACAATTTATTCTTATGTCAACAAGATGATCTTCCAGTTGCCTTCTCTTTTTTCACCTTAGCTCTAATACCGTGTTGGAGAATGCAATAGGGAAACTATTAATTCAATTTATCCTTAACCTTAATAATTTCTTCTGACCGTTATTTATATTCTTGTGTTTCTTTATCAAATCTATTCATCAAACAATTATCAAGAGCAAAAACAAAAAAGACAATGGACACAAGTATTAGGCTCCAAACTAGGGAAAAACCCCTCTAAAGGGAAAACCCATAAATAATCTCTTCTCTTCTTATAGATTCTGCTTCAAATGAGAAAACCAAGACCCAAAACCCTAGTCCAAGTCCTCCTCTAAGCACCAACTCAACCCTCTAAGAAGCCCTTCCTATTAGTTCAAAGATCAACCAAGTCAACAAGGGTCACTTCTTTTGTAACCAACTAGCTTCAGCTTCGCCCCCAACTTCAAACCTACAACTTCGACCTGCAATCTTCGACCTTGTAGTAGCTGTAGAAACCCTAATTTTTGGCAAGTGTCAACCCTTCAAGAGTTCCTCCTTTAAGCTAGTCAATTTCTCCAAAGTCAATTAGAGTCAAACTAGGTCAAATCAGAGTATTCAACCCTCCTGCAACTTGGATCTACAATTGAGCCCCCCGCAATTCAGACCTGGAATATCGCATTTTTAATAGCTGCAGAAACTCCAACCTTTGCACGTGTGAGAGAATATGGCCCAAAAAATAGATTTTATTCATTCTTCTTGACTTGTTTTGGGTATTCCTTGACCTTCACTTTACCTTCCTTCATGTTCTTGCTTCAAATCGAAATTCTTGCTTGAGATTAGTGTTGCAGGAAACACCCCCTAGATCTGTGTCCTATACAGATCTGTGGGGGATCTGCTGTCGAATCCGTGGTTTAAAAATATGGAACCACATATCAGGCCAAAAAACACAATTCCTGGAATTTCGGAATCGTGTTGGTCCAATCCATGGTTTCAGATTTCTGAATCGCAGATTCAACAGGGGTTTTGTAGCGGATCAGGTAGAAATCCGTATGGATCCTGAGCGGATCTGATGCCCAACAAGCGGTTCTACGTAGTCGACCCAAAAAATACATTTTGATTTTGATTTTGATTTTGTCTAACTTGAGTTGGGGGTGGGTTTTGGTTGAGTTAGTGAAATGATAGATGGGGATAAAGCTCATTTTACCCTCTCATTTTTTTGAAAATGACACCAAGAAAGATTCTAATTTAATTTTTCCTCGAATTAAATTAGAAGAAAATTGTAATTCCGCATCACATGACAACTTGTACGATTTAAATAATTTAGTTTGAATTAATTGGTTCAGTTAATTCGATTTGATGGTGTAAATTGAGTCATGTAGAGTGGATCCTATTTTATAGGAACCCCGGTTGAGTTTATTTTGAGTTGTAATTAATTAATTCAGTTTATCTGAGTTATAGTCATTTTAACTAGTTCCAACTGTTGGGGGAACTAGTGAAAGGTCAAAGTGTGGAACTTGAACTTGAACCAGACTAAGTGATCAATTAGCTAATTGATAAATCAACCATAAATAACTCATGCATGTCAGATCTAGAGTTACCCAGTTGAGATTGGAGTTCAAGGGAAGTGTACTATCAATTGTATAATAATCCAAATTGTACAGGTGGTGTATGCATTAGGGGAATTTTTAGGTCTAAAATGGGCCTCTTAAGAAAATGATAAAATAATAGTGGAAATAATAAAATAAGATTAAATTCAATCATCAAATTTTAGAGGGAAAAAATAAAAAACTACTTTTTCAATTCGTATTTTCAGGTTATCTCTCTATGGATTTACTCAAATTTCAAGCAGGAACATTCGTTGGATGCAACATTTGATTCCTCATCCAAGGAGTATCCATGTTGCATACTTTTGATGGACTTTGTTACACGAAAAATGAGAAATATATGAAAAACGTGATTGCAATCATGTTTTTCCATGTATTCCTTATTTTTCTTGTACCAGGGTCCATCGAAAGTTTGCAACATGGGTACTCCTTGGATGAGGAATTAAATTTTGCATCCAATAAGTACTCCTGCTTGAAATTTGAGTAAAACTTTAGGGACATGAATTGAAAATACAAGTTGAAAAAATAGTTTTATTATTTCATTATTTTTTAATCTTTTTACTTTTTTACCCCAAAAGTGGTGGATCATCCCCCATGGTTGACATCATCATCTTGAATCTCATTGTTTCTTATAAAGTTTATTTTGTCTATACATTTTTCTTAGGAGGCCCATTTTAGACCTCAACAGTTCTCTAATGCAATCAGAGTAAGGCTCTTGATGGATTGTGTACTTGTGGATGAGGATTTCCATAATTAATAGGGGATAATTACCCAAATAAAAAATGCAAGGAAATAGGGACTTGGGAAAGCATAAAATTGGTTAAGTATTGGCCTAGACTTGTCTAGGAAGCAGTGAGACAGATAGATACAATGCATATGTGTTTCAGGCTTGAGAAAAACATTGTAATCTTCTCATATTTTTTTGACTAATGCAATATACAGATAGTGAGGTTTTTAATTGTGGCTTTCTCTAGGAAATAATTGTGTTATGTGTTGATTGAATTATTTCTCTTGTATGCTTCGTGATTTCATGATCGTTTATTGTTTCCACAATTGGTAGAATAGATTCAAGTCTATTGTTTTAGTAAATTACAATTAACAGTTTGAATCTACAAGGAATTTGTACATGGTATCAGAGCTCAAATCACAATAGAAGAGAATACATTAGGGGAATTTTGAGGTCTAAAATGGGCCTCCTAAGGAAAATGTACAATCAAAATTCACTTTATGAGAACCAATCACATTTTAGGGGATGCCATCAACTCTAATGGTTGAGGTGGCATTTCTTGAGTTAAAGGTACTTACTTGTCACATTCTTAATGGTGGATAAAAACTCATGGTTAACCATGGTAGTGCTCTAAGTACTTTTAAAGTCAAAGTAAAATACTCTTAATAAATGTCATTTCACACTTTTTGAATAAAATATATTATTGTCATTTCATATTTCTTGAAAGAAACAATGCATATCCTTATGAATTTATTATATTATATTATATTTATATAGTATATTAATTACATGCTATTATACAATTTAAATAATATAAATTTTAATTAATAGCATATAATATAATTAATAATTTATGAATTTATATTTATATTTTATTTTAAGTTATTTAAGTACAAAGGACAATTGCATTAGTTGTTCAATGATAATGACTTTTTCTTGAAAAACTTATTCTTATTTATAGTCACATCAATACAATTTTTTTATTAATTTGATTTTGGTACAACTTTTGAATTGAATTTAACTATGGTTACATGGATTGTGGTGCAAAAAGTGAATTGAAAATTCATAAATATTATTTTATTCGTTTAACTATTATTTTATTATTTCCTTAGGAGGCCCATTTTAGACCTCAAAAGTCCCCTAGTGATATGAGTTTGTATTTGCAGGAAGAACAAGCTTTGCAGAGCTAATCTCCAAGAGCTAGCGATAGGATCAAGATGGCATTCTATGGTCTGAGGCTTGAGTATGCCCTTGAGGGTAGCTCGAATTAAATTTCCTAGAGAGACCATATGGAAGCAGTCTTAGAAGACAACATATTGAAGGAGTTCATTGAGAAGGAAATCCAGAAATTAGCTCCAACTGACGCACATGATCGAGCAGAGTGGAAGAAGTGCGTAGAGAAATCAAGAAGGATCTTACTGGAAGGAGTTCGAGATCATATTGTCTCGAACCTTCATGGCAAGGAGACTCCATTTGCAATGTGGAAAGTCTTGACATACTTGTTTTAGAAAAATAATGACCACAGGAAGCTGGCACTGAAGAGCAAGCTCAGGAAAATCAAAATGCAGAAGGGTGATGCAATACCACAATACTTGACTAAGTTCACCCAATGTCGGGATGATCTTGGAAGTGTTTATGTTACAATTGTCGAAGATTATCTGGTCATCCTAACACTTCTAGGCCTTCCCAAGAGTTGGTACAACTATTAGGATTTGGTAAATGGGAGGGAGAAGCTACCAAAGTGGGAGCGATTATGGTCCGACTTGGTGCAGGAAGAGATTAGGCGAAACAATAGAGATGGAACCTCATAAAAGCATGATGATGAGGAGAACAGTGCCTTGGCTGGAAAGGAAAAGAAAGGGAAAGGGAAGAAGGCCCAATCCAAAGGAGATTCCAGTTAGGTGGGAAAGAAGGAGGAATTATCGAAGATTAAATGTTTTTACTGTTATGAGTTGGGAGACTATGCCACAAAATTTTCACACAAGAAGGTTGGGAAGAAGCCCTCAGGAGGAGCGGCAGGTGAAGCCCTTGCTTCACAATTCGAGTTGGATTTCACACTCGTTTCTGGCATGGTGACATTGGTGATGGGTAGTGTGTGGTACCTAGATAGTGGAGCCTCATTCCATATGAATGACAACAAAGAATTATTTAGTGACTTGGAGGAGAAGGACCTCCATATGCACATCGAGATGGGAGATGATGGAAGGTACAACGCGACCGACATCAATACTGTTACTTTTCAGAGGGAGTTTGATTCTCCTCTAACATTAAAAGATGTCATGTATGTTTCCAGTTTGAAGAAGAATTTAGTTTCAGTTGTTATGTTGGAAGAATATTGCTGCGATGTGATATTTAACAAAGGAAAGGCTTTGATTCTTCACATAGCCATAGGACAAGTGAAGCAGAATGGGGTTCGGGTAAAGAACCTCTACAAATTGGATGTAGAAGACTATGTTGCTTTGATCACAAAAGTAAAGAAGGTGCAGGGCCGAGGCATCGATGAATTATGGTATAGGTGACTTGGCCATTTTCACCATGGAGCCTTGAATATCATGCAACATATTTCTACAGGACTTTCCACGGCTGCACCTGAGCAACGTGATACATGAAAATGGTGTACATTGGGGAAGTGCACCAAAGCCACCTTTCATGATAAGGACACTAAAACACAAGCGATTCTTGAAAGAGTTCACTCAGATATGTGTGGACCGTTATCGACAACCTCCATGGAAAAACACATGTATTATGTGATTTTTGTATATGATTTCTCACGTAAGTGTTGGATATTAGTCATGCAGAAGAGAGACCAGATGTTCTCAAAATTGTGCGAGTTCAAAGCACTTGTTGAGAAAGACATAGGCAAGAAAGTAAAGGTTATTAGGAGCAACAACGATGGAGAATATGCGGCAAATGAATTTAATAACTTATGTGCTTCATAAGGCATTCAATGGGAATTGATAGCACCTCATAACCCATAAAAGAATGGGGTTGCAAAAAGAAATAAAAAATTTATTGTGGGATTTTCAAGAGCGATGTTGCATGATCAGAGCCTACCGTTGCACTTGTGGGATGAAGCATGCAACACAATAGTCTATTTTCAGAACAAGAGTCCTTATCGGTTTATCTAGATGAGTACACTAGAGGAATATTTTTTAGGTAAGAAACTAGATGCGGCACGCTTTAGGATTTTTGGTTTATCAATTTACTTTCATGTTACCAAGGATGCAAGGAAAAAGCTAGAACCAACATCAGAGTTGGGCATATTTTCGGGGTACATTGATCCACCTCACAACTATCTAGTGTACCTGCCATCTCACAAGATGAAAATTGTTTGTAGAGATGTGAAATTCAATGAAGAGAAGACCATGAGATGTCCCCTTGAGAGGGATCTTCAGTTGCATGCAGTTGAGGATATTTTAGCTCCAAAGGAAGAACCTTAGGATGTTGTGGAGAAACCACAAATAGAGGAGCATAGAGTGGAAGCACCAACTCATGCAGAGACATCCAAATATGGAAGATTATGCAACATATAGGTTGAAATATTAATGCATGATGCTATAGAGAATGTGGTAACACCCACATCGTAGCGTAGGCACAAGAGGTCCCCAGAGAAATACACTAGCTACATGGCTCTTATGAGAAATAGTGTAGAGACTGAGACATCCTCATTCAAGGAAGCAGTGCAACAACCAGTATGGTTTGATGCCATGGTAGAGGAGTATGACTCCATTATCAAAAATAGTTCTTGGGAAGTTGTTCCAATGCCAGAGAACATGTCAGTTGTAGGATCCAGATGGATCTTCAAGGTGAAGCAAGCAACAAATGGGAGTGTCAAGAAACAAAAGGCCAAATTTGTGGAAAAGGGGTTCTCTAAGGTGGAGGGAATTGATTATGAGGATACCTTTGCTCCAGTAGCAAGTTACTATTCAATCAAATCTATTCTAACACATTCAACTCATATGGGATGGAAGATACATCAAATGGATGTGAAGACAACCTTCCTCAACAAAGTGATTGAGTAAGAGGTGTACATAGATCAACAAAAAGGATTTGAGACCTTCGACAGAGAGTCACATTTGTGCAGACTCAAGTGAGAGATGTATGGATTGAAACAAGCACCTCGTGCTTGGTACACCTGGATCAGTAACTATTTCACCAAGTTGGGCTTCACAAAAAGTGAAGCAGATGCAAACATTTACCATATTTTGGTTATAGGTAAGTTATTGATTATAATATCATATATCGATGATTTAATTCAAACAGGTAATGAGAAGCTAAAAAAATATTGCAAATAGGATTTGGAAAGATAATTCAAGATGAAAGACACGTGGCTTATGCATTATTTCCTTGTTTTGGAAATTTGGCAAGGAGATGGGGAACTGTTTGTCTCTCAAGGAAAGTATGCCAATGAGATCCTGAAGAAGTTTCCCATGGAGAGCAACAAACTCATGGAGACTCCTCTAGTAGGGAATTGGAGGAAGGAAAATGCTACTTCAGGCGAAGTGGTAGAGGCTACCATTAACATGCAACTTGTGGGTTCACTTATGTACTTGGTGAACAAGACTGGACATGTGTTATGTAGTTAACTGACATAGTTAATAAATGGTTAAGACAACCGAATTATATTGGAATGCAGCCAAATATGCGTTGAGATACCTCAGAGGCACCACTTAGTTTGGTATTTAATATAGGTGGAAAGAGGGAGTGAAGGTTCAGGGCTTCATAGATGCAAATTGGGCAGGGAGTCCATCCGACATGAAGAGCACATCAGGGGGCATCTTCAGTATCGGATCAGAAGTAGTTTCTTGGTACAATAGGAAGCAGAGATCAGTTGCATTGAGTTCAATATAAGCAAAGTACATGGATGCTAGTCAAGCAACTTGTGAGGTTATCTGGATGAGGAAGATCCTTGTTGGATTATTTGGTTTGCAGATGGATCCTATAGTGATTTACTGTGACAACCAGAGTTATATCAAACTATTAGTGAATTCAGTTTTTCATGATAGGTCCAAGCACATCGACAACTGATACCACCATCTCAGAGATTGTGTGAAGAGGCGGATCATGATGCTAGAGTACATTTCTACAGAGGAACAAGATGCATACATCTTGATGAAGGATCTGTCAAGAGAAAAATTTGAGTTCCATAGAGGAAATATCGGGGTATCTAATAATCCCTTTCTTGATGAGGGATAAGAGCCCTGGTTGAGTTTATTTTGAGTTGTAATTAATTAATTTAGTTTATATGAGTTAAAGTCAGTTTAACTAGTTCCAACTGTTGGAGGAACTAGTAAGAGGTCAAAGTGTGGAACTTGAACTCGAACCACACTTAGTGATCAATCAGTTAATTGATAAATCAACCATAAATAACTCATCCATGCCATATCTAAGAGTTACTCAATTGAAATTGGAGTTCAAGGGCAGTGTACTATCCGTTGTATAATCATCCAAATTATATGAGTGGTGCATGCAATCAAAATAAGGCTCTTGATGGATTGTGTACTTGTGGATGGGGATTTCCCTAATTAATAGGGAATAATTACCCAAGTAAAAAATGCAAGGAAATAGGGACTTGGGCAAGCATAAAATTGTTTAAGTATTGGCTTAGGCTTGTCTAGGAAGCAGTGAGACAAATAGAGATAGTGCAGAGGTTTCTCAGGTTTGAGAAAGCATTGTAATCTTCTCATATTTTCTCACTAATGCAATATAAAGATAGAGGGGTTTTTAGCTGTGGATTTCCACAGGAAATCATTGTGTAATGTGTTGATTGAATTATTTCTCTTGTATGCTTTGTGATTTCACGACCATTTATTGTTTCCACAATTGATAGAGTAGATCAAAGTCTATTATTTTCGTAAATTACAATTAGAAGTTTGAATCTACAATGAGTTTCTACACATTTCCTTGCTCTTTTATTTTTGGAGAGCTTGGAGAAGAGAGGAGAAAGGAGGAGAAGATAGGGTTGAGGAGAAATTGGTGGAATGAAGGAGGAGAAGATAGGGTTGATGAGAAATTGGTTACTGAACTGATATGTCACTTATATTTATTTCCTTGAACTGAGTAGCTGGGCCTAACCCGGAATAGGAATGAAGGAGGAGGAGCTAGGAGCAGTGAAGGAGGAGGATCTTGGAGGAGTCAATAAGGGCTTCCATCTAAAAGAGCTAAAGAGGTAAGTGAAAATCCCAAACTCCCTCATTTTTCTGTAGTATTATTGTGAATTTGAACTTTTTTGTCTTACTCTTCCTAGTTCCACATCTACTTGAGTCTTGGTGGTGGCCAAGTGGCATATTTTGTAACATTAGTATTTGAATTTTGGACATGACTCATGTTGACAGTTTCTCAATTTGTACATAAGTTACTTGAATATTTGATTTTCTAAATGTTTTATGTTTTATGATATGCTTAAAAATTTGATGTATGTTGATCGGGGTATGAGTTGGAGAGATTAAGTCTTGCCCTTGTCCATAGCTCGCTATGAAAATCCTGAGGTGATCCTCCACCACCCTCCACATGCGCAAAGCACATGGAGAGGTGGCCTCATGCATGGTTTCAATTAAGTTCATTCCAAAAAGTGGCTGTTGGCTCGAGGGGTCCTGACCTAGGTTCGAAGGTTAAGGTTTGCCAACAAACCCCTATACTATTGGCCCTTTCGGCAGTGACCTGCTTGCGTAGGCCAAAATCTCACCCATAGCAGTATGGGAGGGTGCTGGAACCAGGTTTCCGCACCCTAGGAGAGGGTAGGTAAGTCAGGCTGAGCTACGTTCGACCTTGCAATTACCAGATCAGATATCCCTGAACCCAGATTTAGAGATCCCTTCGCATCCACGTGCGCAATACTAATTATAATTACAGTAATCAACAGATCATCAATCCACAGGATAATAACACATATATTCTTACATAAAGTATAATAGAAAGATCCAGATCAGACGTCAACGCAACATAAGCAATTAACACACGTACTTTCACAGCTTAACACAGAATCATGCATAACATAGACGATATCGTAAGGCTGATTCAAATATTCCGACAATCTTCCACTTTCATTAATTCTTCAGATCCTTTTAAAATACCCAAAAACCAACCTGCGCACACAGCAGCAGGGTCCGCACACAGCAGGACTAAAGATCTCCACGCACACAGCTAGCAGGAGCCCTTCCCCAATAACCTAAACAGATTAAACAATTCACAATTCGCATCAATCTTAATGCCTCCTCACAATCTAGCCTAATCTTTCTTGTGGTCCACAAACCATGGTTTGCGGACTCTAGGTCTACCCTTTGACCCATTACAATGCTTTCGGGACTTTGACCCACCCCAAAACCCCTACACTAGACTGAAATATGCAAAAACTATACAAAAATATCCAAAAATGTCCCAATTCACAGCCTTTGGAGGACCCTGTTCCAACAGTGGCAGATGCATTATAGTGGTGAATGTTTTTTCCCTTTTCACCAGTTTGTTTTGCAAGTTTCCTATTTGTAATTCTTGTTTGAATTTTCTTTGGTATGAACATCACAACGACTTGGAAAAATCGTCCTTCGTGATCCTTCACTGGGCTCTGGTTCAATTACAATTGGTTCAAGCCTCCTTTCACAAATATGTTTCAGTCTCAAACCCTGTATCCCTACTCCTATGGCTCGTTATATATGTCTGTTTGTCTTCAAGACAAATGGTTTTTGAAAATTTCTAAATAGAATCCCAACTGCAGTAATTGATATTATTTCTTCTACTAATTAATTCAGAAACAAGTTATTTACGATTTTATATAGTAAATATCGAAATAAATTATACTACAACCTTCACAATTAATATATTGTGGAAAGTAAATGCAAGGAAAAATACTAGCACAAGTACAATCACAATGACAGTTATTTTTGGACAATTGTCCTTGGAAAAACACAATGTGGGAAAACCAATGCAACATATGAGGGTTTCTTTATTATTCTTCAGCAAAATCTCATGTACAAGATACAACTAGCAGAATAGAAGAAAAATTTTTGTGAGAAATTTTATAGACAATTTTCTCACGCTTCACAGTGAAATTATGACTCTGGAGAGGACCTGTTGCCCTCACTGCGTCTCACTGTGTTACCCTTTGTGCAGTGGCTACACAGTCCCAATGTCATTGCCTCTGCGCTGCTTCTTCCATTCTACTCTTGCACTCTCAACTATTGCTGATGCCCTCTCTTTCCAACTTGCAACTCTCCCTTTGATTCAATTTTCTCTTGCCGAACTTTAGCCAGTGAGAAAATCGATCTTCTTGGGAAACTGAGTATCTGCCTAGTCTATTTCCAAATTCCCATCGAAGTCCTTATAATCTTCTCGTTGAGAAATCAACGACCCATATTAGATTCTAATCAATGGCTCAGATCATATTGACTTGATCTTCATCTTTTCTATAAGATTCACACCCAGTTCTATTAATACCCTTTAATTATTTTAATTCCCTAAGTTTAGACTTAGTCTTCCATTAAAGATAATTAATTATTTTAATAAAACCTCATCCGGGTGGAATTTTCCAAAACTCTTTCTGGGTATTCTGGAATACATGTGTCCAAGCCTCCCTGCAAATTTTGAGGCTTAGAGCACATTCGACACTACTAAAAATCGAGACTCCCTCTTAGTGAGGAATGTGCTCTAATAGTGCAACCTGCTGAAGCATCACCCTCACTCTGTAACATATCTCTCTGCGTTGCTGATGTTTGATATCACTACCTACCAAATACTGAACAAATGTTGTATTTGTGCTGCCGTTGACCCTGCATACTGCTGCCAACTACTTCATTTGCACTACAACTCGCTCTCATCTGCTATTGCTTCAACTGAGGACCCATCTATTTTTGCTACTGAAACAAGTTCTCTACCATACTCATTCGTTCCCTGAACTGGACGAACTTAGCTCTTCCTAGAGCCTTTGTGAGTATGTATGTTACTTGATCTCCTGTGGGGACATATTTCAATTTTTTTGCCCCACACTGAACACAGTCTCTGATAAAGTGACATCTGATATCTATGTGTTTCGATCGATCATGAAATAATGGATTCTCATAGAGTTTGATACAACTCTGATTATCGCAGTAAACATTGGTTGCTTCCATCCTCTTCCTGAACAAACTCACAAGCAACTTCCTAAGTCATATAGCTTCACACGTTGCCGTGATGGCTTTCATATACTCTGCTTCTGCCGAGCTTATAGCTACTGAATTCTGCTTCCTGCTGCACTAAGAGATAATTCCTGATCCAACACTGAAGCAGTACCTGAAGGTAATTTTCCGATTTGCTAAAATACCTTCCTAATCTGCATCTGTGAATCTTCTCAATCTAACATCATCTCCTCGGGTGTAATTCAACCCATATCTGACTTTTCCATGCACATATGTGAGAATTTGCGTATCTATTTCCCAATGAAACCTTTTTGGTTCCACAATGAACTGACTAAGGGTGTTGACAACGAAATAAATGTTTGGCCTAGTGTTGACCAGATACATGAGTGACCCAATGAACTATCTATACAAGGTGGGGTCCACTTCCTTGTCTCCTGATGCACCAATTTTCTTCCAGTCGGTGATCATAGGCGTCACCATGGGTCAGAAATCTTGCATTCTTAATCTCTTCAGAATCTCTGTAGCATACTTCCTTGCCCAAGGAAGATATCCCAAGTCTTCTTCCAAAATTCCAACCCTAGAAAATAATGCATCAACCCCGTATCCTTCATGTCGAATTCTGCTTCAAGATTCTTCTTGCAGTCATTTATGAGCCTAGATGACCCTGCTAGAAATAATTCATCTACATATAATACCAGAATAAGTGGCTCATTCTCCATCATCAGATAGTAGAGATTGGGATCACCATCAATCTTGATGAATCCCAACTGCTGCAAGTAACTATCAATCCGACCATACCATGCTCTGGGTGCTTGCTTGAGCTCGTATAGGGTTTTATTTAACATGCATACATGAGTTCTCTTCTCACGAGTCTCGAATCCTTTAGGTTGTTCTATATACACCTCCTCTTCTATCACCCCGTTCAAGAATGTTGTCTGGACATCCATTTGGTGAATCTCCCATCCCATCTGAGATGCTAAGGATATAACAGATCTGATAGAGGTATATCTAGCTATAGGCGCGAAGGTGTCTTCATATTCTATTCCCTCCTTTTGTGCGTACCCCTTTGCCATGAACCTAGCCTTATACTTCTCTACACTGCCATCTGCAGTGTACTTGACCTTGTAGATCCACTTTGATCCTATAACTGATCTATCCTTTGGTATAGGTACCACTTCCTAGACATTATTCGTCATGATAGAACTATATTCTTCTACCATGGCATCCACTCATACTTGGTGTTGCATGGATTCATGAGAACTAGACGTTTCTTCAACCTGTGCTACCAAGGCTTGGTATCTATTAGGTTGTATACATTGTCTTTTTTCGGTTCTGGGAGCTCCAACAAACTCTTATGCATCCCTTAGTGTCTATCGTACTTCCCTACTAGTTATACCACTGGTGGTAGGAGGCTCAATCAATTATTCCTCCTGTTCTTGATGTTCCATCTGTTGAGAACTGCAAGGATCTCTTATTCCTAAGGAAATACTAGTACTGGTCATTGTACTCGATCCTGGTGTTTGCCCTCCTGCTTGTCCTCCCTGTTGCCCCTGCCGCAATTGGACTAATGGAACATCCGCTGACTGATCTTCTACTGGAATCTCTCGAGATTTCCTGAAATATCTATCTTCCATGAAATTTGCATCCTGTCTTACTAAAATTTTCTTACTTCTAGGAATGTAGATTTTGTATGCTTTCGAGGCCTGGCTATATCCTACAAGGTACCCCTTTTCCGCAGTCTGATCTAGTTTACTACGCTTCTTGTTTGGAATGTGAAAATATGCCACACTTCCAAATATCCTGAGATGACTCACTTTCGAATTTATCCGTGAGAAGACCCCTTCAGGCGTTTTCTTCCCCAAGGATCTGTGAGGAGTTCTATTCTGAATATACATCGATGTGTTGCATGCCTCTGTCCATAATTATCTAGGAAAGTCTTGGTCATATAACATGGAATTTTCTGCCTAAAAAATAGTTCTATTATTTTGCTCCACTACTACATTTTGTTGTGGATTATATGGTGTTTTCCATTCTCTTTTGATGCCCTCCTTTGTGCATAAATCTGTGAAGTATTTGTCTATATACTCTCCACCATTATCTAAACACAATACCTTTATCTTTTTCCTTGTCATGTTCTCTATGAGAACCTTAAAATCTCTGAACCGATCAAAGGCCTCATCTTTGGTATTTAATAAATAGATCTAGGTTTTCTAGAGTGATCATCAATAAAGGTGATAAAGTATTCGCCACCACTAAGAGTTTTCGTGGACGTTGGGCCACAAATATCTGATTGTATCAAGCCAAATACGCCTTTTGCTCTGTTGTCACTTCTGGGAAAAGTTTCCTTAGCATACTTCCCTGGTACGCATTATCTGCATACATCATCATGCTCAGTACTGAGGACTGGAACTCCTGTAACAATCTATCTGAGAATTCTCAGTGCTCCATGGTGTAAGTGTCCCATTCGCCTATGCCATAGTTCATTGAGTTCCTTTTCACCATTATGATTCCTGCCTATAAGTGACATTGGAGACTCGAGTTGCGATATATACAGTCTATTTCTTCGAGCTCCAATTTGTCTCATCTTCTTCCATCTTGGATATTTTACGTATACCTTCCTTCCAATGAAGTATACATCGTATCCCTTGTCCTATAATTGGGACAATGAAATCATATTTATTCCTAACACGGGCACATGCAACACATTAGTGGCTCTGATGCTAGTTCTTGATTCTGTCTGAAACATTATGGTGCCTCTCCTTACTGGAGTACACTTTTTTCCGTTTCCCATAGTGATATGGAAGTCCATCTGCTCTTCTTGATAGCTCGAGAAGTATTCTTGTACTCTAGTCATGTGAGCTAAAGTACCACTATCAATATACCAAACACTTGTTGATGCTGAACTTTACAAGCATGCAAATTATTTTTCCAATCTGGAAGATAAATTAGAGACATATTGATTTTCCATACTTCTCTATTCTATTTTTCCTTTCGGCTTCTTACGCTTTTCTTCCGAACAAAACTGCGTCCCACCTGGAGATTGCTCTGTGCTACTCCCTCAGTCACTGGAAAATTTCGATCTGGAAATATTTATCTTTGTCGACTCACTCAGAGAGAGATTTTCCCAAAGAATTTTTCCCTCCTGGATTGGACTGTGCAATCCCTATGGGGATTCGATCTGCTTCTTACGCATCTCTTGGATCTCCCACTCTTTTTCAGTGTTGGCTCTTATGTATCTACTCCCTTGCTTCACCTTAGCTCTGGTACCATGTGAAAATTCCTAAATAGAATCCCAACTGCTGTAACTGATATTATTATTCTACTTATTAATTCAGAAACAAATTATTTACGATGTTATACAATAAATATCAAAATAGATTTTACTGTAGCCTTCACAATTAAAATATTGCAGAAAGTAAATGCAAGGAAAAATACTAGCACAAGTACAATAACAATGACATAGTTTTTGTAAAATTGTCCCCGGAAAAACCCAATGTGGGAAAACTGGTGCAACAGATGAGGGTTTCTTTACTATTCCTCAACAAAATCTCCTGTACAAGATACAACCAACAGAGTAGAAGAGGAATTTCTCTGAGAAAATTTACAGACAATTTTCTCATGCTTCAGAGTGAAATTCTGACTCTGGAGAGGACCTGCTTCCCTCATCGTGTCACCCTCTGCGCAGTCCTAGCGTCACTTCCTTTGTGTTGTCCCTCCTATGCGTTGCTTCTTCCAGTCTGATCCCACCCTCCCAAATATTGTTGATTCCCTCTCTCTCCAACCTGCAGCTCTCCCTCTGATTCAATTTTCTCTTGCAGAAATTCAACCAGTGAGAAAATTGATCTTCTCGGGCAACTGAGTATCTTCTTGGTTTATTTCCAAATGCCCATCGAAGGCCTTCCTATAATCTTCTAGTTGAGAAATCAACTACCCAGATTAGATTCTAATCAATGGCTCATATCATATTTAATTGATCTTCATTTTTTCTAGAAGATTCACACTCAGTTCTATTAATACCCTTTAATTATTTTAATTCATAAATTTGGACTTAGGCTTCCATTAAAAGTAATTACTTATTTTAATAAAACCTCATCCTAGGAGGAATTTCCAAAAACGCTTTCTGGGTATTTTGGAATATATGTGTCCAAGCCTCCCGGAAAATTTTGAGGCTTAGAGCACATCCCATGCTACCAGAAATAAACATGGTTATGTTTTAAATTGGATGGTTTGGAATGATCCCTACCTCGATTCCTATACGACAGTTGCATAATTGTATGAGAGTTATCTTGTTTACTGTATTCCCGTGTCTATGTTCTTTGGTATTTTGATGTCATGGATTGGAATTTGTTGGGTTAGGCCTATGTGTCATTCCTGGTTTTCTTCTTGTTTCTGTCCCTAGTGCCATGGCCTTATTTATTTTCTGCATGTATGTGGTTTATGTTATTTTTTGGGTATCATCAGATGTGCTTTAGATCTGAAATTTTGTGGAGGCGCTAGAGCACATGAGATCTCAAAGACCCAAAAATCGTTTGGAGAAATTCCACACGGAGTGCATGTTATTCAAATAATTAATTATTTTTAATGGAGCCTAAGTTAAAACTTAGGAAATTAAAATAATTAAAGTGAATTAAAGTAAATGTGGGTGAGAAGCTTCTAAGTGACGAGGATCAAGTACGTTTTAATCTTAGCTGTTGATTAACGATTTGATCACAACCGTTGATCTCTCAATAGGAAAATTATAAAGGAAGGCTTTAGGGTTAGTTGGAGAATATACACACAAAGAGCAGAACTTGAGAAAAATCGAAATTCTGGGGCAACGTTTGCTGAAAATTTCAGAGTGACTTCTAGTGCAGAGAGGGGAAGTGCGGCAGTGGGACTTCAGTCCAAGGCCTAGAATACATAGAAGAGAGGCAGCACAACACCAAGGAGAGACGACAAAACACCTGAGAGAGTGACGCAGATCCTGGAGAGGTGATGCAGTCAATGAAGAGGCATCGCTGGGGATTTTTTAAGACAGATCAGGCAAAAATTTAGCAGATCAATTTCTAAGCCAGAAAGGCTCACAAGGAGGGTGACCCAACTCATAGAGGGGGTGATGCAGTCTCAGTTCAGAGATGGGAGCAGTTGCTGCTACGCAACACTGTGGAAAACGTAGTCACCTGTGGGGTTTGATAATTCAATAGCTGGGTCAACCAAAATTTCTGTCTCCGGATAGAGGTACTTCTGTTAGGATTTTCTATGTTGGATGAGCTGGATTCGACACCTTAATTGTATTCAGAAATATGCTTAATAATAAAACCCTCATATCTGTTGCACTGATTTTCCCGCATTGGGTTTTTCCGGGGATGTTAGTCCAAAAAAAAGTGTGATTGTCTCATCTTATTTTCCTTTGTGTGATTGTCTCATCTTATTTTTCAGTACTTGATATGTATATTGGTGTAGGTTGCAATGTATTTGAATTAATATTTATTGAAGAATGTTGTAAATAACTTGTTTATTAAAGAACACAAGTAGGAAATCCAAATCAATTAACTGTGGTAGGATTTCTATTTATTAGATCAAGAAATTTTCACATGGTATCAGAGCGATTGCAGATCAATGAGGACTGAAGCCATCAATGAAAGGACAAAGGAAAATATGTTGTAGGAAAGCAATTGTCCCCAGAGACAACACAATTTTGAACCAGAGAGGTAGAGGAAGGGTGACGCAATCACCAAGGAAGGCTCATGCAGATCTTGGGTCAGCCTGATAGCATGACGATGTAGCTATAGAAGGCATCACAGTGGTCGTTTGGCCAATGCAGAGGCTATTGAGTCTCATTTTCCGGTTGTCGTGGCTGAAGGTGCAGTGCAGATTTTTTTATTTGAAGTTGGTGGTGGGACGCTGATTCTGTTGGTGAAGAATAGTGTCTAAGGGTCAGAAGAAAAGTAGAGGGAATCAGTTACTCAGAATATTTATTTCCAAGAAGTCCAAATCCAGTGCTTATCAACATCAAAGAGAGATCAAAGAGGAGTGCTTCGACATTTGTTGGTAGAAGGATTTATGTGAAGGAAATCGAGATTCAGAGGGATCTTGTTCCTGAGATGATTTCTAGCGCCAAAGAAATCCAGATCGTAGTTTTTGTTGGGGCAACAGTGAAAGAGGGAGAAAGGAACTTGTTCGACATTTAGTTTAGCAGAGATGGCCATGAATGGATTGAGGGATGAGGATAGGTTGGATGGAGCATCCAACTTTGTCATCTGGAAGGTTAGTATCTTGGCAGTTTTGGATGAACATTGCATCAAGGAGCATGTCTTGAACACGATTGTTGTTCCAGTTGATGATGATACTCTCAATAAGTACGAGGATGCTCAAGAAAAAGAAAAACGCATGATCATGGATAGAATCAAGGATCATGTGATCCCACATATTGCTGAGAAGAACACAACAAGGGAAATGTGGGAGGCCTTGACCACATTGTACGAGGGATCTTCCATCCATCGGAAGATGTTGCTTGAGAATCAGCTGAGATTGTTTCAAATGCCGAAGGGAGAAGAAATCGATCCATTCCTTGTCATCTTGCAAGGGATCTGAGATCAACCAGCTTCCGTAGGGACTACACCAGATCTTGGATTTATGGTCAGGCCTGTGCTGAATGTAGTCACTGAATACTGGGAAACTTTTGTCCAAAGAATTTTGGGCAAGGCTACTGTTCCTAGCCGGGAGGATATGTGGGCAGCTCTTTGACAGGAAGAGATCAGACGGTGGACCAAGGAGGGAAGAAAAAATAAAGGGATCAAATTCAAGAAGGAGTAAGAGGAAGATGCGGCTCTCACATTAAAGGGAAAACAAGGGAAGCAAAGACATGTGAAAATATACCTCTCGAAAGTCAGATGCTTCAGATGTGGAGAAATGGGAAATTTCGCCAGGCAGTGCCCTCTGAAGAAGAAGGGCAAAGAAGAGAATTTTGACTCGAAGGCTGCTCCAGCCCAGGCCGATGAGGAGGATGACGATGACTGCGCCATGAGTGCTCATGCACCTCTAGAGAAGAGGTGGGGAAATATGGAGTTGTAGTTGGAGCTACAAAGAACCATGGGAAAGATCCTTGAGGTGCCCAAACTCTTGCATCACATATGGCTATGGGAGCCCTTAATGATAGTACAAGAGTGGTGTGAGGGATGATGGAGCGACAGTGGCAAAGCTAAAGCGCCAAATTATGAAGTAGCGTAGAGCAGAGGCAACAACATCATAGCAGCAACAACGCAGTGCATACTGGTGCAACGTAGTGCATAGAAGTGCTTACGCAGTGCAGAGCAACAAAAATGCAGTAGCATCAGAGGGTCAGCGCATATTAGCAACAGAGGGAGTTTAAACATCGAGGTGCATCCAGACTGACTAGTTTGTCAAGATTTGGGATGTATTTCAGTTGCTTAACTCTGAACAACTGAGTTTCACTGTATGATGCATCATATTGAGAGGGAGTTGCAGTACAGATGCAACAGTGGCAGTGGTAGTGTCATGGGTAGCAGTACAAATTGCAGCAGGGAAGTGGATGAGGGGCAGCATGTCAAGGATCAAAAGTGTAGAGGAACGATGTTGTGGATTAGGGTGATGCTTTTGGTGAGAAGTATTGTTAGAGCACATTCCTCGCTAAGAGTGAGTGTTAATTTTTGGATAGCATCAAATGTGCTCTAGCTTCGAAATTTTTTGGAGGGGCTATAACGCATGAGATCTCTAAGACCCATAAATCGTTTGGAGAAATTCCACCCAAAGTGCATGTTATTCAAATAATTAATTATTTTTAATGGAGCCTAAGTTAAAACTTAAGTGAATTAATGTAAATGTGTGTGAGAAGCTTCTAAGTGACGAGGATCAAGTCTGTTTTAATCATAGCCATTGATTAAATATTTGATCACGATGGTTGATATATTAATAGGAAAAGTATAAAGGAATGCTTGAGGGTTAGTTGGAGAACACACACACACAACACAACACTTGAGCAAAATCAAAATTTTGGGACAAGGTTTACTGAGAATTTCAGAGTGAGTTCTAGTGCAAAAGGGGAAGTTCGGCAGTTGGACTTCAGTCCAAGGCTGATAATACATAGCATAGAGACAACACAACACCAAGGAGAGACAACACAATACTTGAGAGAGTGATGGAGAGCCTGCAGAAGTGGCGCAGTCACTGAAGAGGTGACACAATCACTAAAGAGGCGATGCAATCACTGAAGAGGTAATGATGGGGTTTCTGTGAGACAAATAGGGCAGCAATTTAGAAAATCGATTTCTGAGCCAGGAAGACATACGAGGAGGGTGATGCATCTCCTAGAGGGGTTGATGCAGTCTCAATGCAGAGCTGAGAGATGTTGCTGCTGTGCAGCACTGGGGATAGTGCAGTCACCTATGGGGTTTGATCATTCAGCTACTGGATCAACCAAAATATCTATCTCTGGATAGAGGTACTTCTGCCAGGATTTTCTCTGTTGGGTGAGCCGGATTTGGCACCCTAGTTGTATTAAAAAATCTACTTAATAATGAAACCCTCATAACTACTGCACCGATTTTCCCACATTGGGTTTTTCTGGGGACGCTAGTTCAAAAATAAGTGTGTCCTTTGTGTGATTTTCTCATCTTATTTTTCATTACTTGATCTGTATATTGGTGTAGGTTGTAGTGTATTTGCATTAATATTTATTGAAGAATGTTGTAAATAACTTGTTAATTAAATAAAACAAGTAGGAAATGAAAATCAATTAACTGCAGTAAATTTCTGTTTATTATATTCATAAATTTTCACAGTTTAGGCCCTGAAAATTCAGGGTTTCGGTATGTGGGCGGTTTAGTTAATACTTACACCCTCAAACATCTCGAGCAGATTTGGATTCATTTTTGGCTCATGGACTATTTTAATTTTTGGTTTCCTGTCTATAACAAGAGAAAAAATTGGTTTATGTATCAGTCATTTCCCTTGCATGTGGTTACATTGGCAGGTTCCCTGTTTCGGTGCAACCATTCAAAGATTATTTATTCTGGGTATAGGCTCCCCTTGGGTTGGCTCATAGGGTTCAATTTAGTTTAGAACAAGACTAGTAGGTACTCTAGATCCATGGCTCGTGTTTCCTCTAGAAAGGGAAATATCACCTAGGGTTCTCGTGGTTGTGGTAAACAACCTAAATAATATCCCGAGATCTGTCAACCGAGCGCATTAGTTGGTAAAACCCATGGCCGAAATTTTTCATCCAAAATTATAATGAAGCGACCAATGCCTATCATGAGGGAAGCCCTGCCCAGGTCTGTCAGCTTATAGCATAATGTGAAGATGTGATCAATAAGAAATTTGGTATACTGGATTGACTTGGATGATTGGAAAACTCTGGTGCATGACCCCAAACATTCTCAGGGAAGATATTCTTAGTATAAACAAACTGTTCAGTTGTACTGGATGATGAAGAACCTCCGGGTTAAAGCTTTGGATAATTTCCCTTCTAGCTTGCCCCCGTCTTCTCAAAGCTTCTCGGATTACAGTAAATATTTTCAGAAGATTCAATTTCAACTCCAAAAGCAGAATGGATGCCTCAGTTGCATCAAGCAACATATTCTGTGCATCCCTCAAACTGAGCTTCCAGGCTCAAGTGCGAAGGATTCTGCTCCATTTGATTTAGTTGATGATGAGTAGTTTTATGTTTCACCCCTTGTTTTGACTTTATTGTATTCATCAGTTTCACACTTTTCAGTATGTTTACAATTATCTAGATTCTAGGAAGTATAAGGACACTCGACTTATTTAGTGTGGCTTTCCAGACTTATAATATTTTTCTTTTCGATGTTTTATCATGCCATTAGGTGGTAAATAGACCTAGTTTCCATCTAGTAAGGTTGATTCCACCTAACCATTTGGAATTTGGATGTAACTTGTCCTTTTTTGACAGATAATGAATAGAAAGGTCCTACCAAGATTACCAAAAAATGAAGAAGAGGCATGCTTGTAATTTCTAAAATCTAGATGGTTGATGCTCGAATAATTAATCATTGATGCACAATGGAATCATGGATGCCATATCTATCTTGATTTATGTAAAAATATGCATGTTTTCATGTCTTCTACAACTAATTTGGTATTTGGGGATGTTATATATATATATATAGTAGACGCTTCTGAGACACTTCACTTCCAATACTTTTTAGAAATGATGCTTCCATGTCCCTACTTCATGCAACATTGCTTGAAATGATCAAATTGGTGCTAAATGAGGTTGAAGCTTCTTCTAGTTATAGGATTTCCATGAGGTCGAATAACCTCTTTTATGTTGACTTGTCACTTCGAGGTCTGACTTGTGGTTGGAGGCTCATATGACTTTCTAGAATCACAATTAATATCTTTTACATGCTAAAACTTTCCCAATAGGGTGTTATACAAATGAAAATGACTCTCTTGACTTGAGAAAAATATTATTTTGACATGACAAACCCTAGAAGCATAAAGAACATGCTTGACCTAGATGAACATAAAAAATGAAGCATGAAACCTATGCTTGAAATAATATTTTTCTTTCTCCTTTTTCTTGTAACACAAGATATACATATTTACATGAGTATAATGACAATTATGAAGAGTGAAACTAGTTACATATTCGAACACTACCTAGGCATATAAGTGGGCCCTCATTTATAACAATTTGATCATCATATTCTCATTCATACATTGTATATATATTTGTATCCTCATTGTACATATTCAGATTCCAAGTGTTTTGGAGTATTTAACTTGTGAGTACGAACTTTGTTCATTACATTGATATCAGAGATGTTCGATACTATGGTCGCTCAACTGCTGCATAGAGCTATTTTAATATGAAATTTGGCCATCAACTCTTCATCGAGTTTTTGTCTCCGTAATTGGGGTTTTCAACCACAAAAAAGTTTCTTTGAAGGTTCTACATTCCGCTGCCAGGCCTTTGGCCATTAAAAAGAAAGGAAAAAATATTATATTTCTATACATATTAAAAAAAAAAAATGAAAAGGTTTTAAATTTTTTAAAAGAAATTTTATATGAAATATATAGAAAATAAATAAATAAAAATATATATATATATATATATATAGACACATACACACAAACAAAACAAAGGCCAACTAATTGGCCTTGACATCCTGCAGTGCTGCTGAAAGCGCTGCCCTTGTCACCTTATGATTGCCACATTATTGTTGGTCATAGCACAACAACGATTTAATTTAATTTTTATATAATAGCTACCATATAATTTCGTGCTCTCTAGTACAATCATATCTTTGTCAGTTGTTCTCAACCAATAAATTATACCTTGCCACTGTAGAGACAACTATGTGCCTTAATCATTTCCATCATTGCACTAGTATTGCGTTCATATGGTATTATTAAACCCTATAGTAAATGAATTATTAAGTACTACATCACATCAAATGAATTTATGTACAGTCGTCATTATAACCAGAATTGAGGTTTCCATCTATGCTTGGTTGCTGGTGTCAAATTACTTTTGGAATTCCAATGCAAGGGAGAATTTCTTAAAATGATAATTACTTGTGAAGTTGTTTAATGTTATTCTTTAGTTTTTCCTTTAATATTCATAAATAAATTACCATTCAAATACAAGAAAATAGAAATCATGGTGAGCAAAATACAAGAGACACCAAAGATTAGGCTAGAGGTCAGGGAAACACCCACAAGGGGAAAACCCGTCAATCCTTTCCTTATAATTTTTTCATCAACAAGAGAAATCCAAGTCAAAGCTAAGTAGGGTTCCAAGTACCAAGTCAACCCTCCAAATTTTTCCATGTTTTGTCCAAAAAATAGCTAACCAATGTATTTTTGTCTGTCCTTTAGATGCTTCATTTGGCAAATATAGATAGCTTATAATTTACAAGAATGATGGCCTTCTTGTAGCTCACATTATACAATGAAATTGGTGTCCTTTTGTAGCTCGTATTACAAAGATATTGATGTCTTCCTACAACTCGCATCATAGAGATATTATGCTCTTTCTGCAACTTGCATTGTGTTCTTTCTACAATTCGGATCACAAAATTTTTGTGCATCTTGAAATTTTTATTTACGCAAGGATAAGATGCCACAAAAAACTCGTATTATATACCTTATATTCCATGCCACATACACGAGATATATTCTTCAGAAGGAGATCTGAATGGTTTCCAAAATGATGAGGGATTGGTGCTAATATGTAGTTGTTTCCACATGCGAATAAACACGACTCTTGGGTAGGCCGACTTATCATCCTGTAGGGTTGGCTTGGAAACATGGAGGACCAAATGAAGCTTACAACAATTCATATTTTCTTCTTTTTATAGAGTCATGAATAACATGCCCTTTGACTTTTTCTTTTTACCAAAAATAAAGCATGAATAATATGCTTAAAAATAATAATAATAATAATTGTTGTTTTTGTTTTTACATGAAGTATATTAATTGAAGTACAATAATTATGAAGATCGAACCCGTTAGTCATAAGTAATTTTTGCTATTTGTAGATGACTAAATATTTGTCCTAGATTTCTAAAAACAAGATTCCTGAATATTGTGAGTTTTAGAAATCTCATTGCCTTCATTATCCTTAAAACAAAATTTTCACTATTCTACTATTTTGTCATTCCATGGTCAACCTACCCCTCCTAGAAGACCCCTCATGGGCTCGTGCCACTCATCTACATCTTATTTTCCCACCCATAACCTCAACACTCTGTTTTGCTTTTGGCTTCACCCCTCCACTTTCCATCTAGGGTTACCAAAAAACTTTTCCTTCCCATGTTCACCAGGTTCCTCAAGTATTGATGGTCTCAAAAATATCTCTGTAGGCTCTTTAGATAAATCAAGTACATTGGATTTTGGATCTTCAATACATCAATTTGTCAAAAAATCTGTTTTTTACACTTGAAGACCCCAAACTAGATTTCAGTCAAAGGCCAAGTCAAAAAACCCTCCCACTACGTCATTAGGGTTACATAGGTTGTAGGGTCATCATTGGTGTTTGAAGCTCTGCTTTTCCTGTGCTAGAGGATGTTTCAAATATAAAAGAAGAGCAACACATGATTTCCCAAGAAAGAGAATAAAATCTCCCAAGAGGGCTACTTTGTCAATTTCAACTTTTGCAAAAGGTAAATGTGCTTGGCATTTCTGCAGGAATGTCGAGAGGCAGATCAAAAAAGAAATTGATAAAGTAACTGATGTGTTCCTAAAGAAATACAGGAAACACTGGGTCTTGAGGAGAAACAAGGTTCCTAAGACTGATTGGGCCAGCAGTGTGCCAAGCAAAGATCCAGTGCAACAAATCACATGGAGGAGGCACACCAAGGAAACCAAACATGGAAGAAGTTTCTTAGAAATTATAAATGAAATAGGGAAAAAGGTGAGGTGAACTGGACAAAAATGAATGAACTTGAAAGGGCTATAGGGAACTTAGAAGACAACACTAATAATTGTTCTCAAGCATCCGAAAAACTTAAGGTTTTGGAAAGTTAGTCAAAGAAGGTAAAATGAAGCTGTTAGGCTTCCATCATGACAGCAGAAGGAAGATTTGAAAGGACTGTTGTAAGTAATATCCAGAGTTTGCCAAGGTACAATGTCTCACTGCCTCAAAGAACAAGGATGCAAATACCATCAGTGAAAGGAGGGCCAAGCTCTATTTTCAGTCATTTACACTAAGTGGTTAAAGGATAGAAAAACATAGTGTTGAGCTCCAAGATGGAAACCCAAGGTGATTATAAGGTTGTTGCTGTGTAATTGAATGTATCAAACTTCAAGAATATCAGAAAAGGCTAAGTCAGTATGTCATGGCACCTGCAAATCAGAAGTGGCCAAAAGGGAAGGTAGCAAGCGTGATTTTGAATTCTCTAGTGCTTGTCAAAGGTGAGTTTATCATGCCTAAGGATCAGTGAGAAAGTTGAAGACAAGGTTTTTAGTCACCTGCCAAGCGCAAGGTAATTTGATCTCCAAGGTCAGAAAAAAAGGAAATGTTGAAGATACTACTTTGTGTTTAAAATTCCTAATGTTGTCAAGGGTAGAGTTATCATGCTTCAAAGATCAAAGGGAAGAGCCATTTCAAGGTTCTCATAATCACCTTTCAACAAAGGAGTTAAAGGCATAAATAGGCCAAAGGGAAGTCAACTTCATAACTCAATAGCAAACTTGCAAGAGCAGAAGGTAATGGAGATCAGTGGGAAAGGAAAAACCATATTTCTAGTCATCCACACTCAGAAATGTCAAAAGGGATAAAAACATGAATAAAACTTCAAAATGCAAGAAAAAAAGGGTTTTGACAGTACTGCTATAAGAAAAAATCCCTCAAAGATGTTTTAAGAAGCTTACCATTACTAAATGAGCTAAAGAGATGTGTTAGGTTTCAAAATGGTAGAGAAAGAAGTTTTTGGGGTTCTGCTATAACAAGATAAGTGAAACAGACCCTTAGGCTAAAAATAAGACAATTTCGTGTTTCCAGCAAGTTGCCACCAAAAAAGGAAAAAGAGCCACTTAAAATTTTTCAAGTCACCTGCAGCAAAAAAGTCAAAAGGACATTAGTGAAAGAGTAACAAGGGCTAAAAAACATTAGAAAGTGGGTTTGCAAAGGTAAATTTAAAACTCCTAAGCCTATAAAAGGTCTTCAACCCTTCAAACAACTCATTATGCACTTGCAAAGGTTATCTGAGCATCCAAGAGAGAAAAATATGAGTTTTTGGTCAAAATTGGGCAAGTTCACCCGGCGCTGCACGTTCAGGTCGGTGTTAAGCGTTCAGGGTTAGGCACTGCGTGTTTGGAGGAATTCCCTGTGAAAAATTGCACTGCACTACACATTCAGAGATGCACTGCACATTCAGAGGAGTGTTGTGCGTTTGCCCAGGAAGATCGACAAGCCCGAAATGCGTGCAGGCGTTGCATGTTCACAACCCGACAGGCCCGAAACGCGTGCAGAGGCTGCGTGTTCATAGCCCGACAAGCCCAAATCTGCATTCAGGCATTGCGCTTTTGCCTAAAGCTCTTCCTTCACCTACAAACGCCCAAAAGCCTCAAAAAATACCTCCAAGCTGGCATCAAAGGGTTTTCAAGAGCATTTCTAAAACTGGTAAGTGGATGTCATGCTTTTTCCTCCAGTGAATTTTGATGATTTGATGTTAAGAAGAAATTGAACAAACCCTAAGGAGTGAAAACCCTAAATCTTCCTGCTAAAAACCCTGTTTAAACCTCCATTATCTACAAACAAGAAGATATCATTCAAGTAGGGTATGAAGTAGTGTGGTTGCAGTAATTTCAAGTTGACCATCCATCAAAGCTTAAAAGGCTCTGTCATACACTCACACCTTCATTTATCCCTCTCACTCACTTGCAAAGGTTGCCTTTCACCATCATTCCAATTCACTTCTCATATCAAGTTTCACAAGCAAAGCTAGGGTTTGTTTCAAAACAACAGTATTCAAAATGTCAGGAGAAGTAGGAAATGTTAATAGTGAAGAAGGCCAAGTGCCTAGGAGGTAGAAACACAGAGGTGGTAAGGTTAATAGGTCTAAACCCCAAGACACTATGGAGCTTAATGCCTCTCCTATGATTATCACATGTTTCCAAAATGTAGGGTGTTTTCAGTTTTGTGAAAAAGTCCAACAGGTGCAAAGTCACCCTGAGCTCACTAGGTTGTTTATCCTTAACCTACATG
The DNA here is from genome assembly GCA_034641835.2 of Pinus albicaulis. NCBI lineage: Eukaryota > Viridiplantae > Streptophyta > Pinopsida > Pinales > Pinaceae > Pinus > Pinus albicaulis. The sequence continues at coordinate 1,106,836,010 of CM076572.1, read as the reverse complement.
ATAAAAAAGTGAATCTTGCAGGGGTAAACTTTGAGCTGTCATCATATTCCATTTCTATTGCCACTGGAATGCCTAATGTTGGTGAAAAATGGTTCAAAAGAGCCAATTTAGATATAAGCTGCTATGAGTCATTTCTTAAACCCAAATACAAAGAAGGCTGCAAATCTATTTTCCATTTTTCACATTTGCTGGAGAGGTATGCACCCTTGATGAGGGTCATCATGAAATATTTTACATGTCAGGGGACGTACTCTAGACTTTACTCCTATCATATCAGATTACTCATCCACTTTACTAGGGTTAAGATGCTTCATTTACCCTACTACCTCTATAGGAGTATTAACAAGATGTCCTCTGTTGTACAAAGGAGGAACTATTCCCAGTAAATGCAAAGTTTGTTCCATCACTCTTTGATCAAAATAGTTGTGCTACATCAGTTGGAGCAAAAGGGAATACCATGGGAAGTGTTCACTGCTCATGAAGTATTCACAAATCCACAACCCCATCCACAGCAAAATTTTCCCTCATCATCTCATCCTCCTCCCCCTACTCCCCCATGATCTTCTACTGATCATGCTTCACCATCTACCCATATACCCTCACCTCAAGAAAACCCTCCTTCCTCACCCTCTCCCAATGCATCTGAACAAGAGGGAAGTGGCAGTGAATAAGAAAGTGACCATGAAGGAGAAGGTACTGATCAATCAAGAAATAATGATGATAACAGTGAAGAAAGTTAAGAGGCAGAGGTCAACAATGAAGCAGAAGACATGGAGGTAGATGACAATGAAGATGAGGCAAATGATGAAGAAAGCAGCCAAGATAAGGGCAGTGGTGATGTTGGAAACAAAGAGGACAATGATGAGGCAAAAAACATGGAAACTGATAAAAATGATTATGCTAATGACAATAGTGACAACAAGTACCAAAATGTCAGTAAAGAAGCTGATAATAGCAGTGGAGATCACAACCATGAGACTCCTAGCAGTAATGATGAACAAGGTGAAGGCAGTACAAAGAATAGTGCTGAAAACATGGAGACAGGAGACATTCAAACAGAGTTTGATGAGGCTCCTGACAGTGGTAATGATGATAGTGAAAAAATTAGTGAAGATGCAAACAATGAGACTGATATTGAAGATAATGAGGTAAGCAGCAGTCAAGGTAATGAAGAGGAAGACATGGAGACAAATGATGGCAGCCATAAAAGCCACGAGGATAGTAAGGATAGCAGTGATAATGACAGTCAAGATGGAAACAAAAATGAGGACACCAAAATGAGCAGAGTTGAACCTTTTTCTCTGACATACCAAAGAGGAGAAAGGCTTGTGTTTGCTGCCTCTAAAAGGCAAGGGGCAATTCCTTCCACTTCTACCAAGTAGCTAGACAAAGGAAAAAATAAGGTAATAAGGCAAGAAGAGGAAGACAATCATGAGGTTGAAAAGGAATTTGTGCTCATTCATATTGACCTTGACAGTGAAAATGAAGATGAAGAGAGGGTCACTAGCATACTGCTCCAGAGAAAAGATGCAGAGATCAGAGACCTACAAAGAATCCTTGGCATGGCAAGGTACATTATTAAGTATTATAAGGATGAACAAAAGCAACTGAAGAATATACAAAGGGACCTTGGCCTACAGAAAAAGATGGCCAAGCACTATGCATTAAAAAATCAAATTGCAAGGGCCAAGCTCAAAGGAGCCCTTGCCAAAATTCAAGCACTCAAGGAGGAAAAACACCAAGAAAACCTTGATATCTAAGCTGATTCTTCTCTACAGGCATCCCAAACCCCATGAGGAAGGTATTTGCAAATTTTGGGAACTTTTTGGAAATTTTTGGTTTTTGCTGATTTGAAGGGTCGAAAGCACAACACCCTTGGTGCTACGCTTTTCCTACAAGAATCCTCAAGAGTAAAAATTAAAAATTTTGGAATCCTCAGCTCAAGTATAGCATGCTCACCAAATTTCAGGTCATTTGGAGTTGATTTGGTCCTCCAAAAGGGTCAAAAACACCCCAAATTTCACCTTTCTGCCATGTTTTTAGGGCTGGCATTGCGCCTTGAGAAGCCTTGGGAGATTTACTTGTTGAATAGGTTATTGGAGCCCAATCAGAAAACCAAGGGCAGTTTTGGAAATTAAACTTGATAGGCTTTCCAACGAGCCATCACAGGGCCAATTCCGACATCGGGAAGGCCATCAAAACTTGGTTGCAAATGGACCCAGTTTTCTTGTGCAGGCGTTGTGCCTTCATACCTCACTGTTGCGCCCTTTTGTGCAAAAAGTCAACCAAAGACACTCATTTATGGAAAAAGATATTTTAGTGTTTTTTGGGGCAAATCACTCCAAAGTTAGGTGTTAGGAGTTATTTTTTCATTTATTTCATTAGATATTTTATGTCTTGGGCCTTGTATGGTCTCTTAGACATAAAAGATATTTATGGGTATTTTTGACATTTTCAAACCCTAGTTAGCCCTCCTTTGCTAGATAAATAGAGCAAGAGGGCCTTATTGTAAAATGTTGGCATTTGATGACTCTTATGAGTAATATATAGTTTTGGAGATTGAAGAGAAATTGGTTTTTGGTGTTTGTGAATGGCTTGGCTTGCTTGACATTGGAGAAGGCTTGCTTGCAGGATCCCTGAGCATAGTTAATGGTGATGTGTTCCTATTTAGTTCATGTTTTCCCATGTTATCATTATGTTTCATATTTCTATGTTGCAGTAGGACAAAAGTTTTATACTAAGAAACACTGTTCAGAGGTACCTTAGCTCTAGTTGTCCTTACTGCCTCTATGTTTTCCTCTGCTAGGTCAGTTTAGAGAATTTTTAGTTACTCTCTAGACCCACTCAAGCTTGTTTATCTTATGAATGATTCAATACAGTAGATATCAAAGATGTTTTATGGTTAGCCATGCTTGTTTTATGTCACTAAAATATTGTTCTTAAGATCTTTCTTTGAAGTATCACTGATTAGGTTTAGCCAAAGAGGTTTATGTTTTGATCATGCCCTTTGTCCATTATTGAAAAGTTGCCTTGAAGGTCTTTATAGCTCTGATCAATGATTTTTAGGCATTCCCTCTTCTTTGATCTATGTTATCTGTCTATCTTAAATGTTTTCTAATCTTGAAGGTGAAATCACTAGAAGTTAAAAAAGTTTCTTGCCTTCTATAGTTCACTGGATTGTTTGTCTTAAATGCTTATTTTCTTGAGTTTAATCAAAGAGTTATTGGTTTGCCCTATCTTATGATTAATTCTTTGTGCTAAGTAGTGTTAAAGACCCTTATTGTTTTAAATTATTTGACAAAGGATTCTTAACTGCCCTTTGCCCTACTATGTTCACAAAATTTTTGTTCATTTCATCTCACACAAACCCTGAAGATCCATTTGACCATGTTAGATTTGCCTTGTGATGCACCCTGATTCATTGTTGAACTTTCCATGAATTTTTATAGACTCCATAGCCCAATGACTTGAATATATCTCATTCCATCTATTCTACGTGATCATCTACCCAACCCAAATAAAAAAACAAACCCTAAACTTAACAACTAGCCTAAAATAAAACCCTAAAATCAAGCAAGTTCACATCCTTTGCACAAAATAGAGAGAGCCCTCTCTGAGTCCAGGAAGGCTAGGTCCTAGGACTCCAAAGACTGGTCTGATGTTACCCCTGTTCATTTGTTCTCACCAATCTAACAAATTACGAGGACCTAATCGAACCTAGTTACAATTTTAATATTTATTGTACCCATTTGTACCGTGCCATCAACCAACTACCACCACTAGTTGTTGTCTGTACAGATTTACTGTAGCCCACAATAATTCTCATGTGAGGTGATCCATTTTATGGTGTATCAGAACCATTCATACAGTCATGACCTCATAAGAATTCCCTTTAATTTTTTGAAAGAGAAATTAATAAAGGTTTTTTTGGGAGGGAAATATTAAGTTACATTGAAGTAATTCAAAGGTATTACCTCAAATGTATTTATAAAGGTAAAAAGAATAAATTATTATATTCTAAAGTTCATGTAAAAAGAGTTTTAATTAAAGATAAAAGGGGAATACATTATTATATTTCAAATAGTTAAAAGAAAGAAAAAAGTGATTTAAGTGAATGAAATTCACCATATTATTATATTTGGCTAAATAAATGTATTATTGAAGAAAAATAATCACCAATAAATTGTTACAATATTTTTCATTTAATACTATAAGACTACAAGGACAAACAATTATTATAAAAGTTATTAAAAAAGGGGGGGAAAGAAAGAAGCAAACCAAGGTATAAAGGGTTAGAATAGAAATTTATTTGAGCATATTAAAACTTGGGTTCATATACAAAGAACTTGTCTTATCAAAGAAGTGTAAAGGCATATTGAAGAAGAGGGTCTTTCGTACTGTGCAAACTCACTCATTGGAAATGATACCTAAACTCATTGGTCAAAGTATCATTGACAAAATTATCGATAAACACAAAATAGAGTCAATCACTCAAGAAAAAAGAATGGATTATATTTCTAAAATAAAGAAAGATTTTCATAAACTTCATCTACCTATGCTTTAGTTCCCTTTAGAATTAAAGGGACTCTTGTAGGGAAAGATGTCATTATTTTTATCTTGCTCGTTGAAGATAAAAATTATATAAATCCTAAACTCGCTAACTAAATGGTGATTCCTGATTTAAATATAATCAAAATGTTAGACCTCTAGAACGCAAAACAATATGACATAATTGACTTAGAATTAAACATTGGGGACTATACATTTATATCACAATTCTTTGCTCAATCCCTATGGGGCGATCAAGGAGACATAATTTTAGGTTCACCCTGGATGGAATCACCATGGTCTTTCATTTTAAATATGAAGAAAAAGTTTCTAACTTTTTCTAACAAGAAGAAAAAAATAACGCTATTGGACCTTACATTGAAATCAGATTCGGTAACACCAGAAGATATAAAAGGTGTTTCCAAAATAATCCTTCCAATAAGTCAAAATTTAATGCAAAATATGCAGAAGGAATTTTACAAGACTATCATTGACAAAAACCAAGAAGTTTCTCGCTTTAAGGTCCACAGTGAAAAATTACTTGCACATATCAAGAAGTCTAAGGCTAAGAAGCAAAAGCTAAAGCAAGAAAAGGAAAGTTCTGAGAAGAAACTCATCGAGAATCTACCAGAAAAAGAAGAAGAAAATTTGCATTTAAGAAACCTCAATCAAAGGTTATTAGAACAAATTAGGGATTTAATAAATGAGAAACATGAGCATCAAAATGTAGTTTAAACTTTCACATTTAAAAAATCATACCAAAAATTTCTTAGATTAAGAAACTTAAAAATGATAAGAAATCATTAAAAAACAAATTAGAAGAAGTTATTGATAAATAAGTATCAAAGTTTTCAAATGTAACAATTTAAGTTGAAGAACATACATCTCAATCATTTTGTGTATTTATATCACTTAGAACAAAAACAACAAACTTGTGTTCAACATAATACAAACGTCTGCAAAATCGAGTCTTATGATAACAATTTATTCAAGTTATAAAATAATTAGAAAGTTCCACAGAAGATTGATTTAGGATTGTTAGATCCCTTCTTAGTTCGACAATTTTGTTAGATCTTATCATGTTGTATCATCGAAGATGATGACTTGAAGAGTTTCGAAAGATGCAAATAGATTACAAGATAAGGAAACAAGATGACACATCTTATTAACAATAAGCTTTGGGTGAAAATCTTTCCGAAGAGGAAGGAAATGTTATAATAATAATAATAATAATAATTTTGAATAATGATTCCATAAAGGTAGATTTAAAAAAAAAAGAGTGTGGAATAACCTATTTTTAAGAATTTTTTAAACCCAACATTTCAGACTTCTACATGAGTCCATCATCAGGGGAACAATATTTTATTTGAGAAGATTGATGTAATGTTTGTTATAGATCAAATGTTATTTATTTATTTATATATATGCACGGAATTTTTAAAAAATAAAAATTAATAAAAATAAACAAGTAACCTCGAACATACCAAAAATCTCCCTTCCTTATATAAGAGGCACCACTAATAAAATTGCACAAATTTTTAACAAACATAACATCAATGTAGCTATCACTCCCCCAAATACCATCAGACAATTAACTGACTCTATTAAATACCACATAAACCCTAACCAATGAAAACAAGTCTACATTATCCCTTTTTCTTGTGGAAAAGAACACATAGGAGAAACGAGCAAATCTTTTGACGTTAGGCTTAAAGAACACGCAATTGACTTATTAAGAGAAAGAACCACAAAATCTGCCTTAGCAAAGCATGCTTGCTCCTCCTCGCACTACCTTTATATGGAAGAAGGCAAACTCAACAAAAAAGAAGACCATGATTTAAAAATAAAAATTAAGGAAGCCATAGAAATTGAAAAAAAAATAACATGAACCATGATGAAGGATTGAAACTAAGAAACACATGGAAGCCTTTACTAAAAATCATAAAATAAAATAATTATCCTTCTAACAAATTACAAAACAATAATGTGTAAGGAAGAATACTCAATTAAAAATATACATTAATTTAAAATAAATATGTTTAATTTAATTCAATTCAAAATAATTAATTAAGAATAAATCCTAATAAACCATCACTAAAATCACAAAATGTATCATCCTTCTAATAAATCAATTGATATTTACTTAAAAAATAATAATAATATACTTTTAGTTCAAGTAAATTTAAATGAAACAAGTTTAATTTTTTTCAAATTAAATAATAAATAACTATAAAACATATCTGCTCCACGGGGTCTTGGATAGACAGTGATCGGGTGCTCTTTAAAGACACTCCTTGATGTGAAGTCATCGGTTCAATTCCCCGCCCCGATCGGGGGTGATATTATTAGACATGATGAAGATCTAGTCCTGCCAAACTTACAAAAAAGGCTATAAAACCTATCCGACCAAAATTTTTCTTTTTAAAACATTTTATACATACATATAAATAAATAAAAAATATTTACTTTATAACAAACATCACATCAATATTCTCAAAGAAAATAGTGTTCCCCTGATGATGAACTCACATAGAAGTCTGAAACATTGGGTTTAAAAAAATCCTAAAAACAAGTTATTCCCCACTCATAATAATAATAATAATAATCATTAATTAGTGATTAGTATAGAAGAGACATGTCTCCACGACATGGCCATTCATGAAGGGGCACTTGCCTAGGTATAGAAGAGGTCCCTCATTTGTAACAATCTCATCACCATATTCCCATTCATAAATTATATATATATATATATATATTTGTATTATCAATGGACATCTTCATATTCTAAGTGTTCTGGAGTATCTAACTTTTGAGTACAAACTTTCATCTGCTTAGGTATATAAGCGTGCCCTCATTTGTAACAATCTCATCATAATATTCTTATTCATACATTTTATATATATTTGTATCCTCAATGGACATGTTAATATTCCAAATGTTCTAGAGTATTTAACTTGTGAGTATGAACTTTGTTAGTTACACAAATTCTACCATAACTACAAAAAATAAAAAGTGAGAATTTGAAATTTTTGGATTTTTTGGTTGTTGAAGTTTTAAATGTGCCTTAGAGGCCCACCTTTTTTTGGAGTGTAATAGAGAAATTTTGAGGTCTGAAATGGGCCTCAAAACAAAAGCATACAAACAAAATCAATTTTATAAGAACCAATAGGATTCAAGATGGTGATTCCAACCACGGGGGATGATTTTCCATTTTTGGAATAAAAAAGGGAAAAATATAAAAAAATAAAAAAATAAAAAAATAAAAAAAAATGTTTTTTGAACTCATATTTTCAACTTATTTCCTTATGGTTTTACTCAAATTTTGAGTGGGAGCACTCGTTGGATGCAAAATTTAATTTCTCATCCAAGGAATACCCATGTTGTGATGAAAGCTTGACTAAACTGAAGAGGGGTGAACCAATTTAGTCCATTTATGGACATTAAAATTCTTTTCATTAAACTCATTAAATAAACATTACCTGATTAACTTAACAAATAATGACCAACAAACTGAATATGTGAACAACAAGTAATAAGCAGACCAATACATCACATCAACACATAATAACAATGCATATCGACACTAGATATAAGCGGAAACCTATAAGGGAGAAACCAACGATTTTATTATTGTTGTGATGCAAAGGCAAGTTCCTACGCCTTATTACATCTGATTTTTGTAGGTTCCAACCTACAGGAGGCTGATATATCGAATTTCTGCAAGCTACAACATGCAAGGAAGCTCCAACTCCCATATGTTTTCTGTAGGCTACAACCCATAAGAGGCTCCTACCTCAACCAACTCCAACTGAATATTTATCAATACACAACTTTCAAGCAGACCATAATCCCCTCACACAAAATGAAAACAATATGTAGAAATTATATAACTAATGTGTTATACATCCAATATTCTCCTAATCACACACTATTTGACTTCATGCATAATACATAATCTCTTGTACTATTGATCATTACTTGTGGAAATAAAATCAATTGCATGCACACATTGAAACCATAAAAATTCACACATATGAACACAGTGTTTTAACGGAAAAGTATGAAGCTAAAAATACCAACTATATGTATATAATATATGTCATAGAGATCATGTAACAATCCTCATACAAAGCTGATCATGTCAAGCTCTCAGTACAATACAATCGCTACACACTAATCAGGCCCGATCTAGCAAATCCATGCACCGATCTTCGCCACTTGCTAGCCTGCCTCTACTGCGCAATCCCTGCTAAATATTGGCTCTGAATGAACTCAAATTGGTCTAGCCTTGCTCACGCAATCCTCATTGGCATCTCCAATCATTAGGTGTTGCAAATCATGCAACACTATAGTCACAACTGATAGTCAACCTGCTCTTTCACCTACCTCTCCACTGGTCTCCACTGAAACTGTCCATGCACTGTAGTTAACTGATGTATTCTTCAGTTGACTAATGAGTTAATATTTAGTTAATTAATTAATAATTAATTCACACCACTCTCACTAGTGTATGAATCATTTAGACTAGATACAACTAGCTCAACTGTGTTTAACTAAGTTAAACTGAACACAACTTTACCAACTACCTCAATAACTCCACCAAACTCTGTCACATGAGTTCTAACTGAAGTCTCCATGCAATAGCTCCACTCAACCCTCAGGAATAGCATAATTCCTTATGTTAGCTCCTGTGCCACATATGTGCACTTAACTGAATTGATCCAAGAGAATAAGATAATGTTTATAGTCCAAATATTATTAAGAGCTAATAATATTCAACATATGGTAGCCAGATTGGCAATTTGCACTTTCCTCACCTAATATACCTAAAAAATAGAAGTCCATCTATTTTTTCCAAATTGACCAACCATCCACAAATAGCATCCTGCAACTCATAGAATATGATCGACATGTCTAAAAATAGACTTGCGCCAAAAATAGCCTGCAGGCCCACTTAGTGAAGGCAACTCTTTTCACTAAGGTCATCATCTTGTTGCAATCTCAACACTCCCTCTCAACAAGATAGGGATTATCTGCCACCTCGATCCTGCCTCTATGGTATTCGAATTTTCTCCTGGTGAGCGCCTTCGTCAAGATATCAACATCCCGATCCTCTGTAGGAATGTATGAAAGTAACATGATCTTCCGCTACACACAATCTCTGATATGATGATACCGGATATAAATGTGTTTAGATCTATCATGAAATACTGGATTAACCGAGAGTTTGATGCAACGCTGATTATCACAATATATCAGAGTAGGATCTAAGTGTGAACCGAACAACCCGACCAGGATCTTCCTCATCCATATAGCCTCGCATGCAGCCAAACTCGCTGCCATGTACTTTCGGTCGCCGAATTGTAGGAGGCCACTTATCTCGCTTCATTGCACTAAGAAACCGATGTTCTACCCAATACCGAAATCCTCTCAGATGTGTTTCTTCTCGTCCACAGCCCAATCCGCATCCGGGAAGCCATTCACCTCATCCGACTGTCTGTACCATAATCCATATCCCGATGTGCCTCTGAGATATCTCAATACATGCTTGCCTGCCTTCCAAAAGAGCTTGGTAGGCTTAACCATAGCTTGTGAAAGTTGGTTAACAGCGTAGCATATGTCAGGTCGTGTATTGACTAGATACATAAGCGACCCCACCAACTGTCGGTAAACATTGGCATCCACTACCTCTATCGATGTAGCATCCTCTTTCCTCCAACCACCAGGAAGAAGAGTGTCGATAGGCTTGCAGCCATGCATGTTGAACTTCTCCAGTATCTCCCGGGCATACTTGCTTTGAGACACAAACAATCCATCATTGCGTTGCCAAATTTCCAATCCCAGGAAATAATGAAGGAGGCCCAATTCCTTCATCTCAAACTCTTTTGCAAGATCAGCCTTTCATGAGAGTATCAACTATTCATCACCCGTCAAAATCAAATCATCTACATAAAGTACAATGATCAGCAACTTACCCTCCACCACAATCTGGTATAGGTTCGGATCCGCCTCACTCTTGGTGAATCCAAGACCAGTGAAATAATTGTCTATCCGTGTGTACCAATCACAAGGTTCTTGTTTCAACCCATACAACACTCTTTTGAGCCTGCACACATGCGACTCACTGCTGAAGATCTTGAAACCTTCGGGCTGCTCTATGTACACCTCCTCCTTAATGACTCCGTTGAGGAACACAGTCTTCACATCCATCTGATGAATGTGCCATCCCATCTGCGCTGAGAGAGCTATGATGCTCTGTATGGAAGAACACCTTGCGACAGGTGCAAAGGTTTCCTCATAGTCGATCCCCTCAATCTGTGAGAAGCCCCGGGCAACAAATCTTGCCTTTTACTTCTCGACGCTCCCGTCAGCTGCTTGCTTCACTTTGTAGATCCATCTCGAACCTACCATTGATTTCCCTTCTAGCCTTGGGACAATCTCCCATGCACTGTTTCTGACAATCGAATCATACTCTTCCACCATGGCATCTACCCATGCAGGGTCCTCCACAGCTTCCTCGAAAGAGGATGGTTTTGTCACGATACACTTGCTCATCAGAGCCATGTATCCAGTATATCGGTCAGGTGACTGTCTCTGTCTGTGCTGTGATGTAGATGCTCCTATAATCTTCTTTGCATCAAGATTCAGTCACTCAGCTTCTGTAGTGCGCTTCCGCCCTCTGATGGTTGGCACTACATGAGTGGTTTCTTCCACTCCATGAACCTCCTCTTGTGGCTGATCCACATCCCGGGGCTCATCCTTAGGAACTAATAGCTCGTCATCTGCATGCAAGTGTGGCTCCCTCTCAAGCGAACACTTCATGGCTTTCTCCTCATGAAATTTGATATCCCGTCGCACAACAATCTTCCGACTGTCTGGAAAATACACACGATAGTTGTGGGGTGTATCAATGTACCCCACAAATATCCCAACCTCTGCGGTCGGCTCCAGCTTCTTCCTGGAATCCTTCGTCACATGAATGTAAACAGGTGAGCCAAAAATCTTCAAATGAGAAATATCAGGCTTCTTACCAGAAAACGCCTCTTCGGGTGTACTCATGCCAAGTACTTTATGAGGACAACCTGCTGCATATAAAACCTAAAGATGACATGCTCACTCGCAAGGTATGTGTGGTAGGCCTTGATCATGCAACATTGTCTGTAAGAAACACCCCACGATCGTTTTTTCTCCTGCCGCTTTAGCTGACACCATTCCCACTCGTGGATTATGAGGCACTATGAGCTCTCTTCGAATTCCTTATGTGCTGCAAAATTCTTTGAATTCGCCAAAGATGAATTCACCACCATTATCGCTCCTAAGAGCCTTCACCTACTTCCCAGATTCTTTCTCAAATAGTGCCTTAAACTCATAGAAATTTTAGTATGTCTCGCTCTTCTTCTGCATGAATAAGATTCAGCACTTACGAGAAAAATCATCAACAAAGATCACATAATACCTGTGATTTGCTGTCAAAGCTACAGAGAAAGGTCCACACACGTATGTGTGAATTCTCTCAAGGATCATCATGGCGTGAATATCCTTCTCATGAAATGTGGCTTTCACAAATTTTCCCAAATTACATCCCTTGCACTGATCTGACTGCGCAAGTGTACCCTTGGGAAGCCCAGTAGAAATCTGCTGCAAAATTTTCAAAGCACCATGTTGAATATGGCCCAATCTCTTATGCCATACGCCTCATCCCTGCTCACCACTCCTTCCCGCCGCCTTGCTTTACAACAGCCAGAGAAGCATTCATTCCTCCAATCATAAAGGTTCTTACCTTGAACCCCTATCCTCTCGGGTCGCACCGCTTGCCCACTGTGGAAAGCCTTTCCTCATGCAAACACAACATCATATCCCTTGCCTCTCCAAACATCGCCACAGAGATAAGATTCTTCTTCAACCCGGAACATGCATGACATCCTTCAAGATGAAAGGTTTGTCAGACTCCCTCTCAAAGGAAATGGTCCCGATACCAGTCGCACTGTATCTACCATCATCGCCCATCTCAATGTGCACTCCAAGATCCTTCTCATCCAGATCAGTAAACAAATCTTTGTCTCCGGTCATATGGAAAGACGCACCACTATCAAGAAACCACACTGAACCCATCATACTTGAGACCAAGCATGCGATCAGCGAAAAATCTAGCTCAAACTGCGAGGCTAAGGCCTCTCTAGCTGTAGATCCAGGAGCCTGCTTATTTTTCTTCTTCTGTGGACAATTAGTGGTGTAATGTCTGTGTTGGTGACAGTGAAAGCACTTCACCTTGGACATGTATTGCTTCTTGTCTTTCGCACCAAATTGAGAAGCATTCTTCTTGCTCTTCCCCTTCCTTGCTTTGGCAGCCAAAGAACAATTTTCTTCATTTTCATTCTTCGATGAAGATCCGTCCCTGGTACTCCGCCTTATCTCCTCTTGCACAAGATCCGACCAAAGTCACTCCCATCCTAGCAATTTCTCCCTACCATTGACAGAGTCCTCATAGGAATGCCAACTCTTCGGAAGCCTAGGGAGAGCCAAGCTCACCAAGTCCTCTTCATCTACAATAACCCCCACACTTCCCAGCTCATCCCTGCACTAGACAAACTTCGTGAGGTACTTGGGTATACTGTCGCCTTTCTCATTTTTATCTTCCCGAGTTTATCCTTGAGCGCTAAATTCCTCTGGTCGCTCTTGCTTTGGAAAAAATCTGTCAAAGCTTTAGATATCAAGAATGGAGAAGATTTACCATGATGTCTGCACACTATGTGATGCTTCACACCTTCCAACATAATCCTTCGACATTTTGCTGTCTTCTTTTGCCATGCGTCAAGTGCGGCAACATCGCTAGAAGCAGGTTTTGGAATTTTTGCATCTATGAACTCCTTCAACCCATTGTCCTCCAGCACCACCTCCATTATGTCCTTCCATGCAATATAATTCGAGTTTCCCTCAAGGGCATACTCCAATCGCAATCCGTTGAAAGACATCTCAACTTCGACACCAAGAAAACATTGCTGCAAATTCGAATTCCACCAGCACAAAACTCAACCACTTCAATGCTTTGCAATTGCTCCAATGATCAATACTGCTCCGATACCATGTAGAAATTATATAACTAATGCGTTATACATCCAAGATTCTCCTGATCACACACTATTTGACTTCATGCATAATACATAATCTCTTCTACTATTGATCATTACTTGCGGAAATAAAATCAATTGCATGCACATATTGAAACCATAAAAATTCACACATATGAACACAATGTTTTAACGGGAAATCCTGAAGCTAAAAACCCCAACTATCTGTATATAATATATGTCATAGAGATCATGTAACAATCCTCATACAAAGTTGATCATGTCAAGCTCTCAGTACAATACAATTGCTACACACTAATCAGGCCCGATCTAGCAAATCCATGCACCAATCTTTGCCACCTGCTAGCCTGCCTCTACTGCGCACCCTACTGAATATTGGCTCTGAATGAAATCGAATTGGTCCAGCCTTGCTCACGCAATCCTCATTGGCATCTCCAATCACTGGGTGTTGCAAATCATGCAACACTATAGTCACAACTAATAGTCAACCTGCTCTTTCACCTACCTCTCCACTGGTCTCCACTGAAACTATCCATGCACTGTAGTTAACTGATGTATTCTTCAGTTGATTAATGAGTTAATATTTAGTGAATTAATTAATAATTCATTCACACCACTCTCACTAGTGTATCAATCAGTTAGACTAGATACAAATAGCTCAACTATGTTTAACTAAGTTAAATTGAACACAACTCCACCAACTACCTCAATAACTCCACCAAAATTTGTCACATGAGTTCTAACTGAAGTCTCCATGCAATAGCTCCACTTAACCCTCAGGAATAGCGTAATTCATTCTGTCAGCTCCTGTGCCACATCTGTGCACTTAACTGAAGTGCTCCAAGAGAATAAGGTAATGTTTATAGTCCAAATATTATTAAGAGCTAATAATATTCGACATATCTATTTTTAGACTGGAAATCTAAAAATAGATTCTGCCCAATATGTCTAAAAATAGAAGTCCATCTATTTTTTCCAACTTGACCAACCATCCACAAATAGCATCTGGCAACTCATATAATATGATCGACATATCTAAAAATAGACTTGCGCCAAAAATAGCCTGCGGGCCCACTTAGTGAAGGCAACTCTTTTCACTAAGCTCATCATCTTGTTGCAATATCAACACAATATGTTGATTTACTTGGTCATCAATTATGCATACTTCTATTGGAAATATTGTCATTGACGGCAATAGAGGCAGCAAAGACAGAGACAGACAATGGAGGCAGCAAAGAAGAAAACGAAGGAAGCAAAGGAGACAGGCAGAGGCAAAGGCAACGAATATAGAGGCAGAACCGTTATCAGAGGCAGAGGCAGAGATAGAGCCGTTATCAGAGGCAGAGGCAGAGGCAGAACCATTATCACAGCAGTAGAAGCAGAGGTCGAGCGAAGGCAGAGGCAGAGGCAGAGCCGTTATTCCGAGAATCACTACCCAGCTGGTAGAAACTCTAAACATAAATTCCGGGAACCGTAACCCAGGCCGAAGGAATCTTAACCCAAGCGGCAAGTATATATATATACAAACAAATTTCGAGAATCGCTACCCCCACTGGAAGATCCACTAAATATTGAAGCAGAAGCACGCTTATATATATGCGCAGTGAGATACATATGATGCACCATATATATATATATATATAGATAAAGGTCCATAGCATATACTTTTTATATGCAGCGCAAGATCTAAATAACCAAAGGTTCTATCAAAAGGAAAAGGCTTATGTGGTGGGACCCGTATGAATCGCATCGGAGAAAAAGTTGGCAGTGGATCATATAAATAAATACTTGCGATTGAAGCCCGGACCCGATGGGCTTATAAACTATGATTAACAAATGTTTGAGTTCCAGTTCCAATCGCATCGGCAAAATGCAGTGAACAGTGGTCAATCGCATCAGACAAAAGCAGAAAATTGGAGCATGACAATAAAGGATTGCGATTGCGATTGAGTTCCGGACCCGATGGGTCTATAAATTATGATTTTATTGGTTTGAGTTCTAGTTCTAATCGCATCGGCACATTTAAGTGAATAGTGACTGATCGCATCGGAGAATATAAAGGCATCGGAACATCATAACAGAAAGTTGCGATTGCGATCAATCGCATCGGAACAATCGCAAAGGTATCAATCGCATCGGAGTTAAAAAAAGCAGCGGAACATGTAAATAGAAGTTTGCGATTGCGATTAATCGCATCGCATTAGGTCAATCACATCGGAACAATCGCAAAGGTATCAATCGCATCGGAGTTAAACAAAGCAGCGGAACATGCAAATAAAAGTTTGTGATTGCAATTAATCGCATCGCATCAGGTCAATCGCATCGAAGTTAAACAAAGCAGCGGAACATGCAAATAGAAGTTTGCGATTGCGATTAATCGCATCGCATCAGATCAATCAGAATCGAAAATCGTTGGAGGAGTAGTATATCGCATCAGAAAACGTGTCAGGTGGGCTCGAAAGGGATCTTATATGTTTAAACAGGTTTTATTATTACACCGAGAGTTAATTGAAGTCATATTAAAAAGGCAGTTTGTATTGAAATGTGTCACGTGGTCTGTGAAGCCACGAGCCTCGGCTTAAGGTGGAAGGCGATTATTAATATGATACAATTGCGATGTGTGCAATTGTATCGGGCCATAAAACAAAGATCGTGGTGAATGTATGTTCCGCTTGCGGAACTCACCACATCAACAAGACACTTGCTGTGTAATGGGTTGGAAGTTGCCCAGATTTAAAGTCAGCAGTTGCTTATATATATATATATATATATATATATATATATATATATATATATATATATAAGGCACTGTTATATATTTAAAAGGCGCTATTACAGAGTCGCATGATTTAAAAAGCACAGTTACATGTATGCAGCAGTTACACCATAGCAGAGGACAGAAGAGCAAACAGAGCTGAAAAGAGATAAAACACAGTCACAGAAAAGACAGACACAGTCAAAGAAAAGACAAATGCGCAATGAGCCAAAAGACTAAATGAGTTGAGCTGGAGTTCTCATTGTAATTTGATTGTAAATTTTTTAATTGATTTTTATTGTTTGTGATGCATTGGAAAGTCTTCGGAAGAGAACAAATATCCCACTGTAATGTTAAATTGATACCTACAATTATATTTATTGAATAAACAGATAAAAGGAATGAGAAGACAGAAGCCAAAGAGTCATGACTGTTCACTCCAAATTCTTTGTGAAATACAAACAATCATGTGAGGAACTCTATAAATAATACCAACTGGATATGCATAAAGAGGAGAGAGAGAGAAAATATAGAGAATGCAAAGTATAGAAGAGTGAGGAAGAGAAGATTAAGAAAAGAAAAGCAGAAAGAGATGCTACAGAACATAGATGATATCTGAGGTAAATCAGCAAACATTCAATTTGATAAATTGAGGAAGTTGGAGCTTCCCTATCAAGTTGCAGCTTGATAACTATTAGTTGTAGCTAACTGAGGTTGGAGCCTCCTGTAGGTTGGTGCCTGTAGAAAATTGAAGGAATTTGGTGCTTCCTTGCAAGTTGTAGCTTACAAAATTGAGGTTGGATCCTCCTGTAGGTTGGTGCCTGCAAAAAAACAGTGGTGAGAGGGAGTTGGAGCTTGCCTTTGCATCACAACAATAATAAGATGTGTTTTTCTCCCTTTATGTGTTTCCACTTATATCTGGTGTCTCTGTGCATGATATTTATGTGTTGATTTGATTTATATCTTCCGCTTAATACCTACTGCTCTCATATTAAGTCTACTGTTATATTATATTAATACTTGATGCTCATATTCTGAGATTACTCACATATTAAGTTGGACATGAAATGAAGGTGTAAATAAGTTTTAATGAAAATTTTTAAAAGTCCATGAATGTTTTAAACTGATTCACCCCCCCCCCCCTCTCTCAGTTTAACTAAGGGTTCAACAATTGGTATCAGAACGGGTTCCTTTGTACCAGTTTAACAACTGAAAGGAGATTCTAGGTTCTTAGAATGGATGGTAAATAAGGAGGCTCAACCAATAAAGCCCCTTTCTTTACAGGTGCAAATTATGCCTTCTGGAAAATCAGAATGAGGACATACACAATGTCTCTAGGAATAGAAATTTTGGATGCTGTGGAATTAGGATATGCCCCGAAGGAAACTGCCTCAGAGAAAGAAGCCAAACAAGACTTTGTAGTTAACGCAAAAGCCATGAATGCCATATTAAATGGATTGTGTGAAGTAGATTTTATCAAAGTAATGCACAAAAACACTGCCAAAGAAATGTGGGATACTCTGGAGAATATCCATGAGGGAGACAAGAAGGTAAAGACTGCTAAACTTCAAGTCTATAGAGCCCAGTTTGAGAACTTAACAATGAATGATGATGAAGATATAGCTAAATTATTTCTAAGGGTTGCAGAAATAGTAAATAACATGAAGGCTCTAGGAGAAAACATAAAAGAAGTTGTAATTGTACAAAAGATTCTAAGATCTCTTCCACCCAGGTTTAATCCCAAGGTGTCTGCTATAGAAGAAACAACTAATTGGGAGACCTTGACCATGAACCAGCTACTTGGAATTCTAACATCATAGGAAATGAGGCTCCCACAGAAGAAGCCAAGTTCGAGGGAGGCTGCCTTTAAAACAGAAAAGAAGAAAGAAGAAGAGGAAGACATATGCTCTTGTTCGGATGAAGAAGAAGCAAAATTTGTCAAGAAACTGGATAGAGGTTCAGGTAAATACAAAGGTAAAATTCCTTTCAAATGCTTTAACTATGGAAGAGTTGGAAACTATGCTGCTAAGTGTCCTCACAAGAAATTAAGGAATCAGGTTCAAGAGTCAGAGAAAAATACATCAAAGAACTGGCAGGAAGGAAAGAAGTTCAGCAAAAAATCCTTCTATGCTCAACAAGACAGCAGTGCATCTGAAGACCCAGATGAACTCTCAAGTGAAGATGGAACCTCTGAATTTTTATTGATGGCTATAGAAGAACTTGAAGGTCTCCTGCTAGAAGATGAAGAAGAAGAAGGTGAAGTTGACCTTGAGGGGGAGCTAAGAAGTGCTCTAGAAGAGATTGATAGACTCAAGCTGAAATGCAGAAAACAAAAGGACATTCTCCTCAAGTTTGTACGAGAAGAACATAATTCAGAAGTCCTCATGCAGCTGAAGGTAGAACTTGAAGAAGCCAAGAAGATAGAAGACATGTTACTTCAGCAAATCAAGGATAAAACCCGAGAACAAGAGAAGTTGGAAGAAGAAGTAGTATGTCTCAGGAAGAAACTAGAAAATGCTCAAAGGAAAGTGGTTATAAGCTCTTCTCAAACAACAAGCTCTAGTAAGTTGAATGAAATTCTGGTTGCTCAAAGATCTCCTATGATAAAAACTGGAATAGGCTATGAAGGAGAATCAAGTAAAAGCAAAGAAAAAGAAAACAGAGGGATTATTTTTGTAAAAGCAAAGAAGAATGATGAAGCAGCTCAAACAATTCCTACAAAAGAAGAAACCTGTAATGAGGAAGACAGAGATTAGAAGCAGTGTGGAAAAAATCCCGATTTTATCCCGACTTTTTAAAAAAATCTCGATTTTTTGCAGGCGCCGATAAAATCGGCCGATTTTTTCCCGATTTTTTGAAAGTTGAAAAAGTCGGGATTTAATCGTTATAATCCCAACTTTTTGCCGACTTTTTCCAAAAAATCGTGAGGGAGGCAATTTTTTTAATAATTTTTAATTTTTTTTGTTGAAAAAATCGGGATTTTTTCAAAATATGAATATTTTTGTATTTTTTTAGTTTTGCCGATTTTTTGCCGATTTTTTCGAAAAAATCCCGACTTTGCCGATTTAATCCCGACTTGAAGCCTTGCCGATTTAATCCCGAATCCGACTTTTTCCACATTGATTAGAAGAAACCTCTAATAACAAAGAAGGCAATAAATATTAAGACAACAAAGAAAGGGACATATGTCTCTGAATATGTCAAATTCGGAAGCCATCAAAGGAGATTCTTCCCTCCTATGAAGAATGCCACCTGTTATGTCTACCACAAGCTGGGACACATTGCTGCATATTGCCATGCAAGGAGGAGTAATTCAAACCAACAAAACATGCAAACATTGAAGAGACCGCCTCAAGCAAACAAATGGAAGAGACAACCTTACATCAGGTATGCAAATAATTTCTATGGTTACTGTTTTTATTGTAAGGAATTTGGTCATAAAATCATTGAGTGTAGAAAGTATGGACAAAGATTGATGTTTAACACCTCAAGGAAGCTTATGAATCAAAGAAATTCTGTTCATACTCATAATTCTACAAAAATTATGATCAAATGTTGTGTATGCAATCAAGTTGGACATATACCTTCCAAATGTCCTCTAAGAAGATGTAATTCATCACCTCACAAAAGATACCAAACAAAAGGGTGCCTCCAGTGGATAAAGAAGGTGAATAAATGTGACTTGGCTCTAACTGCTCAAGATTTGAAAATTCAATGGTATTTGGACAATGGCTGCTCTAAACACATGACAGGAGACAAAAGCAAGTTTATAACTCTTGATGAAAAGAAATCTGGCAATGTTACTTTTGGCAATGATAAATCAGGTAAGATCAAGGGAAAAGGCTCAGTCAGCATAGACAATGGCAGAGGAAAGGCCCAAGATGTACTATTTGTAGATGGGTTGAAAGCAAATTTACTAAGTGTCAGTTAGATGTGTGACAAAGGCTGTGAAGTTCTTTTTGGAGCACAAGATTGTGAAGTCAGATCAAGCACCACAGGTAAGACTCTGCTCAAAGGAGTTCGAACAGAGAGTAATGTTTACATTGTGAAAGAGGAAGATGAAGCATGTCATCTTAGCAAACTAGAAGAGTCATGGTTATGGCATAAAAGGTTGGGACATCTTAGCTTCGATCACATAATCAGACTAAGCAAGAAGAAAGCTGTCAGAGACATGCCAGAAATAAAGAGGCCTTCTAATACCATATGCAAATCATGTCAATTAGGCAAACAGACTCGCACATCCTTCAAGGCCAAAGATGAGTTATCAACAAGAAGACCTCTACAACTTGTGCACATGGACCTGTGCGGACCTGCAAGAACTAAAACTCCAAGTGGAGAATCCTACTTCATGCTGATAACAGATGACTTCTCCAGAATGAGATGGGTTGCATTTCTCAAGAATAAATCAAAAGCTCTGGAAAAATTTAAGATCTTCAAAGCATTAGCAGAAAATCAAACAGGATGCAAGCTGAAATGCATCAGATCAGACAGAGGAGGTGAATTCACAGATTATGACTTTGTTGACCTATGCAATGAACATGGGATAAAGCAACAATTTACTATTGTAGGAACACCTCAGCAAAATGGAGTAGCAAAGAGACAAAATAGGTCTGTACAACAAATAGCCAGAGCCATGATGCATGAAAGTAATATTTCTCAAACCTTCTCGGCAGAAGCAGTACACACAGCGGTGCATATCCTTAATAAAGCTCACTTAAGGCCAAGCAGTGACAAGACTCCCTATGAACTATGGCATGGGAAACCTGCTTCAATCAAACATTTTAGAATCTTTGGAAGCAAGTGTTACATAAAGAATAATGATGAAAATCTTGGGAAATTTGATGCAAGAGCAGATGAAGGGATATTTCTAGGATATGCATCCAAAAGTAAAGGGTACAGGTGCTACAACAAGACTCTTCAAAAAATAGTAGAAAGCATTGATGTGAGATTTGATGAAGAACTTCCAAATAATACAAGAGATACAGACTGCTGCAGTCCATCAGACAACCATGAAGAAGAAAACCAAGATGATGAGGAAACAAGCAAGACAATAGAAGATACAGAGCTGAGTTCTAAAGCTCCCTCAAGATATACTCAGAAGAACCATCCTGAAGATCAGATCATTGGAGACAAGAGAGTAGGGGTCCAAACAAGAAGGCAACTAACAGAACAAACTGAAGAGGTATACATAGCCATGTTGTCACAAATAGAACCAAAGAAATTTGAAGATGCCAGCAAGGACAAGTCTTGGGTAAATGCTATGAATGAAGAATTGGACCAAATTGAGAAAAACAATACCTGGGAATTAGTTCCTAGAACCATTGAGAAAAATGTTATAGGATCAAAATGGGTATTCAAAAACAAAATGAATGAGCAAGGACAAGTAATCAGGAATAAAGCCAGACTAGTCTGCAAAGGATATTCACAAATCGAAGGACTTGATTACGATGAAACATTTGCCCCTGTAGCCAGAATGGAAGCCATTAGAATGTTTCTGGCCTTTGCTTGCTACCAAAACTTCAAAGTATATCAAATGGATGTGAAATCTGCATTTCTGAATGGAGATCTAGAAGAAGAAGTCTACATGGAACAACTAGAAGGCTTCTCATTAACATACAAAGAAGGCTATGTATGCAGACTGAAAAAGGCTCTTTATGGACTGAAACAGTTTCCTCGTGCTTGGTACTCAAGACTAGATAAATATTTGCAAAAACAAGGCTTTAAGAGAGATGGATTAGACAACAACCTATACATAAAAGCCCATGAAAATAAACTCCTGATTGTCGTAGTATATGTTGATGACATTATGTTTGGAAGCAACAGAGAAGAACTAGCAAAAGGGTTTGTTGATGAGATGAAAACAGAGTTTGAGATGTCTATGATTGGAGAGCTCAGTTTCTACTTAGGACTTCAAATTCAGCAAAAGAACACAGGAACATTCATCTCACAAGAAAAATACTTGAAAGAAATGTTGAAAAAGTTCAAAATGGAGGACTGCAAACTTGTGTCAACTCCCATGATCACAGGATGCAAGCTGTGTGCTGATGATGGGTCTGCTGATATAGATCAAAAAATCTACAGATTCATGATAGGAAGTATGTTGTATCTGACTGCATCAGGACCAAACATCATGCTAGCAGTAGGACTAGTGGCTAGATATCAAGCAGCACCTAAAAAAAACCATATTCTGGCAGTCAAAAGAATATTTAGATATCTACAAGTAACAACACAATATGGACTTTGGTATCCTAAAGGAAAAAGCTTCACTTTGACAGCATACACAGATGCAGAATGGGCAAGCTGTGTGGATTACAGAAAGAGCACAAGAAGTCTGGTGGCATGGTTAAGCAAGAAACAAACATCTATCTCTCTGTCTACAGCAGAAGCAGAATATATAGCAACAATAGCATGTTGTACACAAGTCATGTGGATGAAGGAAACCCTCCAAGACATGAAGGTAAGCATTTATGAACCTATCTCAATCAAATGTGATAATACAAGTGCTATAAGTATATCTAAAAATACCGTGCTTCACTCAAAAACTAAACATATCCCAATCAAGTATCATTTTCTCCGAGAACAAGTGGCTCAGAAGATAGTAAAACTGGAGTATGTACCAACAAAAGAACACACAACAAATATATTTACTAAACCGCTTGCCAAAGAACCATTTGAATACCTGAGAGACAGATTAGGGGTAGTATCTGTAGATGCTACTCTCTAATATGAAGAGAAAGCATAGTTTCAGGGGGAGAACAGAAACGAGAATATCATTCCCAGGGGGAGATCAACCAGCAAAGGGAAGCATGAAAATAGGTCCTCAGGATCAAAAGGATTATGGCAATAATACATTCAGCAAAAAGGAATCAATAAAAATGCAAAAGGGTCAGTGGTGCAGCGGAAGAGTGGTGAACCTGACGTGAACCGAACACAGAAGAGTAGTGAACCCGATGTGAATATAATCCAACAGTTGAAGCAGCAGTGTACAAAATCAAAAAATTCCAGAGAGAGAAAATGCACGAGATATTGAAAAAGGATAAAATCACAGGATCAAAGAATAGAAGCTACACTAAGAATTCGAACCCCTTGCCATTGATGTCAAAGGGGGAGGAAGAGCAAGCAACAGGAGGAAGAGCAGGAAAATAGAGAAAGTGTATTGCCATCAATGCCAAAAGGGGAGACTGTTGGAAATATTGTCATTGACGGCAATAGAGGCAGCAAAGATAGAGACAGACAATGGAGGTAGCAAAGAAGCAAACGAAGGAAGAAAAGGAGACAGGCAGAGGCAGAGGCAACGAATATAGAGGCAGAACCGTTATCAGAGGTAGAGGCAGAGGCAGAGCCATTATCAGAGGCAGAGGCAGAACTATTATCACAGCAGTAGAAGTAGAGGTTGAGCGAAGGCAGGGGTAGAGGCAGAGTCGTTATTCCGAGAATCACTACCCAGCTGGTAGAAACTCTAAACATAAATTCCGGGAACCGTAACCCAGGCCGAAGGATACATATATATAATTTTGGGAATCATAACCCAAGCGGAAAGTGTATAAATACAAACAAATTCCAGGAATATTAACCCAAGCGGAAAGTATATATATATACAAACAAATTTCGAGAATCGCTACCCCCGCTGGAAGATCCACTAAAGATCGAAGTGGAAGCAAGCTTATATATATGCGTAGTGAGATACATATGATGCGCCATATATATATATATAAAGGTCCATAACATATACTTTTTATATGCAGCGCAAGATCTAAATAACCAAAGGTTCTATCAAAAGGAAAAGGCTTATGTGGTGGGACCCGTATGAATTGCATCGGAGAAAAAGTTGGCAACGGATCATATAAACAAAGACTTGCGATTGAAGCTCGGACCCGATGGGCTTATAAACTATGATTAACAAATGTTTGAGTTCCAGTTCCAATCGCATCGGCAAAATGCAGTGAACAGTGGTCAATCGCATCGGACAAAAGCAGAACATCGGAGCATGACAATAAAGGATTGACAGTTTGATTAGGACACAAATCAGTCTATAGTACTGATTTTATTGGTTTGAGTTCCAGTTCTAATCATCGGCATTTAAGTGGTGTGCGTGGCGATCGCATCGGAGAATATAAAGGCATCGGAACATCACAACGAGAAAGATTGTGGTGCGATCAAATCGCATCGGAACAATCACAAAGGTATCAATCGCATCGGAGTTAAACAAAGCAGCAGAACATGCAAATAGAAGTTTGCGATTGCGATTAATCGCATCGCATCAGGTCAATCGCATCGGATTTAAACAAAGCAGTGGAACATGCAAATAGAAGTTTGCGATTGCGATTAATCGCATCGCATCAGATCAATCGGAATCAGAAATCACTGGAGGAGTAGTATATCGCATCGGAAAACATGTCAGGTGGGCTCGAAAGGGATCTTATATGTTTAAACAGGTTTTATTATTACACCGAAAGTTAATTGAAGTCATATTAAAAAGGTAGTTTGTATAGAAATGTGCCGCGTGGTCTGTGAACCCACGGGCCTCGGCTTAAGTTGGAGGGCGATTATTAATATGATACAATTGCGATGTGTGCAATTGTATTAGGCCATAAAACAAAGGCCGTGGTGAATGTATGTTTCGCTTGCGGAACTCACCACATCAACAAGACACTTGCTGTGTAATGGGTTGGAAGTTGCCCAGATTTAAAGTCAGCAGTTGCTTATATATATATAAGGCACTGTTATATATTTAAAAGGCACTATTACAGAGTCGCATGATTTAAAAAGCACAGTTACATGTATGCAGCAGTTACACCACAGCAGAGAACAAAAGAGAAAACAAAGCTGAAAAGAGATAAAACACAGTCACAGAAAAGACAGACACAGTCAAAGAAAAGACAAATGCGCATCGAGCCAAAAGACTAAATGAGTTGAGCTGGAGTTCTCATTGTAATTTGATTGTAAATGTTTTAATTATTTTTTATTGTTTGTGATGCATTGGCAAGTCTCCGAAAGAGAACAAATATCCCATTGTAATGCTAAATTGATACCTACAGTTACATTTATTGAATGAGCAGATAAAAGGAATGAGAAGACAGAAGCCAAAGAGTCATGGTTGTTCACTCCAAATTCTTTGTGAATACAAACAGTCATGTGAGGAACTCTATATATAATATCAACTGGATAAGCATAAAAAGAGGCGAGAGAGAGAAAATATAGAGAATGCAGAGTATAAAAGAGTGAGGAAGAGAAGATTAAGAAAAGAAGAGCAGAAAGAGATGCTACAGAATAGAGCTGATATCTGAGGTAAATCAGCAAACATTCAGTTTGATAAATTGAGGAAGTTGGAGCTTCCCTATCAAGTTGCAGCTTGATAGCTGTCAGTTGTAGATGACTGAGGTTGGAGCCTCCTGTAGGTTGGTGCCTGCAGAAAATTGAAGGGATTTGGTGCTTCCTTGCAAGTTGTAGCTTGCAGAATTGAGGATAGAGCCTCCTGTAGGTTGGTGCCTGCAGAAAACAGTGGTGAGAGGGAGTTGGAGCTTGCCTTTGCATCACAACAATAATAAGATGTGGTTTTCTACCTTTATGGGTTTCCACTTATATCTGGTGTCTCTGTGCATGATATTTATGTGTTGATCTAATTTATATCTTCTGCTTAATACCTGCTGCTCTCATATTAAGTCTACTGTTATATTATATTAATACTTGCTGCTCATATTCTGAGATTACTCACATATTAAGTTGGACATGAAATGAAGGTGTAAATAAGTTTTAATGAAAAGTTTTAAAAGTCCATGAATGTGTTAAACTGATTCACCCCCCCCTCTCAGTTTAACTAAGTGTTCAACAACTTCCATATTTATTTTTGCCTCTTCTCCTCTTCAAATTTGTTTCACATAAGCTTCATGTGTGTAAGGTAATCACATGCATAACACCTCAATCAACTCTCACACATTCTCCCACTCTCTAATACTCTCACCTGATTTCCAAAATCACATATTTTATAAAGATAGTTTTCTAGCCATTTGTATCCCACATAAGAATATGAAGTGAATAGGCTTGACTCTTTGCCTTCCACTCACTCATTTCCAAATCCTTCATATCTTGAATATTAGAGCACAAAAATAAATAAATATTCCAATATTAATTTCAACCACATGTAATGATTAATTGCATCAACTAAATGCCAATATCAAATAACAATATTGATCATTAATGCATCACAACAATATTTGTCTTTTCCTTGGAGTCTTGCCTTTGCATCAAACAATTCAATTCAGTCAACATGCCAACATCAATGTTCTACCAAACCACCAATGTATCTGCTACTCCTTTGTCCCTTTCTACTGCATATCTTGATGCTCATTTGCTTGTTGATCCTTGAGTTTCTCCTCTGCCATGTTGTTGCTCTTGCATACCTTGTTGCTACTCTTTGTCTTTGTTGCTACTCGTGTATAATTTTGTTGATCCTGATCTGCTCCTTTGCCATCAATGACAATATTTCCAATAGTCTCCCTGTTTGGCATTTATAGAAACTCTTTTTTCCTCCACCTTTCATTCTGAGAAGTGTCCTCCTTCCTATGATTACCTCCCCCTTTGACATCAATGGCAAGGGGGTTACAAATTTATTGTTGCTTGTAAAAGAGTCCTTAGTGTCGCTTCCATCATTGCATCACTTCTCTCTGACGTGCAATGCTTTGTTCTACATAAACATTGTTCATTCTATCGTTGAATGAATGCCACTTCATATGGCATGTTGGGGTTGCTCGAGATTGAATGAATGCTGCTCGAAGATGAATATTGCTCTATATCACATATAAACATTGCTCCAAATATGCTACATAATGTATTAAAATGACAAGAGTGTTGTAGAACATTGTTGTGAGAACACTTGCTAGAATATTGCAAAAAAGTTGTTGGGAGAACACTTTGTAAGGCATTATAATTGCATGTATAAACACATAATAAGTTCCAAATAATAACACTGTAATGAAGAGGAATTAAATGAATTAAATAAACAGATATGCTCTCCAACACCTATGTTTATCGCCCCTCATGATATAAACCTCCATGATAGTCCAAGCTTTGAAAGATGGTGATTGGTGATCTTCATCCTTTCCAAAGTTGGTATTATAGTATGAACTCGACTCTAGCTTCTTGGCTTCATTCAATTTCTAAAAAAATTTCATAAAAATATTCATGAATTACATAATCACGCTCTGCTGGGATGGATGGCACGCCAACTTCTGTGCAAACATTTCGAAGGTCTGCTCCATTGAATCCCTCAGCTAGCTTCATTACAGTTTCATAATCTAAGTGTTCATGTTTTTCTATTTCTGCAACATGTATTTTCAAATTTTCCATTCTTTCTTATTCATTTTATATACACATTTTCTAGCATCTAAGTTTCATAATGTAATAGCTAAAAAAATAGTGGCTATTTGCTGACATTTCCAAAAAGCCACCATTACATTTTAAGAGTTTCAAAATGGAGCCTTCATTACATGTAAGTCATATGTTTCATAGTTATCAATTGCATATAAGATTCAACAGTTTCAAAAGGGTGCAATCTTTGATAAAACTTTCACCTTGCAAGGAATGAGTTTAACGAAGTAGAAAGGATGTTTAGATCCAATTTTCTACCGATAAATACAATCTCATCGATCGGATTCTCCACTTCTTTCCACTTTCGACCTGGAATGATCTCATATAACGCTCTAACTTCCTGTATGATGTGAACTTCATCGGAGCCGAGGATGTTTAGAACGCCTTTGCAGCGGTACACCGCCATGTTGCCCTTTCTTTCCCAAAGAATCTCTCCAAGCCATGCGTTCACCTGATCGATATACATTGATCCTTGCTTTGCTACAGACATTGTTTTAACTTCACTATCATGATTGTGGCTATTTGATTGTAGATTTATCTCAGCCAATAATGCTTCTAGACGTGCAACATGCTTCACATCATAGGCATTGCAGTCAAGGATATCATGTAAGTCTACGAATGTACATATAATGCGTGCTAATGAATTGATATTTTGAATCTTCCCTTTTAAATCCTCTAGGACCACTGACTGTGCAATGCCTTTGTGTTCCTCAACAATCAAATCAACATTATTAAGGAGAACAAAATCCACAAATGCAATCTGCAAATATGCTTCGGGAAGTTCACTGCCCTCTCGATGTTCATTGGGCTGCAGGCGAAGATTTTCAGCATCTACGACAGTTATTATGGAATCCAGACGAACAAAAGATTCAACCTCATCATCCAGCCAAAGCAGAGATGCCACAGGACCGGGATTTGCGAGCCCTGTTGTCTCTAGTAGGATATAATCAAATCGATGTCGTTTGGCCATGAGATCTTCCAACGCTTGAACAAAGCTATGTTTGACAGTGCAGCACACACAGCCATTGGGAAGCTCCACCCATTCTTCCACCATCGAATTTCAACGCTCGACTTCTTTATTCACTTTGGAAAGAAAAAAAATCGCATGAAGAAGCGTACAATCAACGAGTCCTCAAGAATCCAAAATGCTTCTCCATAGTATGATATAGTAGAAGTATCAAACTGTTGATACCAATAAGATGATAAACCATAGGAGTTGAACAGATCTAATAAATGAATTTAACTTCATTAGTTGTTCGTCCTATTAATTCGTCATACTAACATACTCTACCACAATGAATGTAACTAGATGTGTTTCCTATTAATTCGTCATACTAACATACTCTACCACAATGAATGTAACTAGATGTGTTTTTGACATGAGATACACAGTTACGTTCAATACCATTGCTGGCATGATTTCATATTCTATGAAAACTTGCATTATAGAAAGAAACAAACCAACATTTAGTATCAGAATATTCCTTCACCACCATCAGAAAATCTACTAGACGGAAAAATCACTTGTACAAGTTGTCGCTGGTGAAGCATCTTGTCGTTTATTAGATTGAGCATATTTCTTGGTGATGAATCTGAAGAATTCCCTCCAAAAAGTTCAAATGTCAACCAATTTAAACCATGTAATCGCTTCTGCTATGAACGCATTCTAATTATAATACTGGGTAGCTCTAACGTTCTCCAATGTCATTCAATATTTTTGCAATGTAACACAATAAATACATGTAATCACTGGACGCAGACATACAATAAATTATAACGCACCCAAAATATCTGTTGCCAGTATGCTCATACTGTGAATAAAATCATGTATAAAGCTTCTCTGGCCATTTGTTCATTTCGGTTATTGATACCTCTGTCTACTGGCCCAACGTCTGTAATGCACCTCTAGTTTGCTTGTCCAATTCCTTTCTTTAGATAGCTCAAACATATATCAAAAACTCCATTGTAGAATGCCTTGAAGTTTACTCCAAAAGATGACATGAATATGTATTGTGTGCATGTGCATGTGCTCCTTTCAAAGATCAAATGCAAGCTTTTTTTTCGCTTAAGGTAATCGGAAATGACAATAGAAGTGGCATATACCAGTATTTTTCGATCTATAAATGATTCTAATTCTTTTATTTCACCTTCTTTTTCATTTGTGAGTTTGTTTGCCTCTGATCTATATTGACAAATCATCAAAGACCGAGACAACAGTTCCTGAAACTTTGCCATTGATAGCCATCAATGCTTTTGTCATGTCAGTAACACTTCATGGCAACGGTTTTTATCATCAATGCCATCAACACTTTGTTACAATGCTGCCATCAACGCCTTTTTCATGCCACTAACCCTTCGTGCCAATGCTCTAAACTTTAACATTGCATAGTGCCAATGATTTATTCATATGACAATATTGTATACTATCAACACTTTTAAACATATATATCCTCATTGTATGTGCATATGCTTTTATATGCTCAACGTTTGGCCTCAATGCTATAATTATTTATTTTTACTTAGAATGTTTTACCAAATGCGATGGGTTTATAGACAACCGTGAGCATATATAAACCCCCTTAAATGCACATTTATTCCTTGTGAATTGTGATGCTCATGTAGACTCGATTTTTTACGATTTGACCAAAAAATAGAAGCAAAGGCCCTATAATAGTGCGAGAGAGGCGGTTAGATTTCAGAGGATGAGTACGAATTTGAAGCCTCAGTGCCCATGGTATCGATATATACACTATTGCAATCGAAATCTCACCAGTCCATCATATCCTCTATCTGGTTCAAAAAAAAAACATTAAGTGCCAAGATATCAATATAATATTCGTTCATCACCCTTACTCCATCTTGGTACAAAAGGAAAGGATGTGTGTCTGTCTTTTATATTCGAATTGGAACTTAGGCATAGTTTTTAACTTTCAATCAAGATACAAGTCATCATTTGACTTATTTACTTTTAATGGTTATGTCTTCAAAGACATTTTTGGGGTTTCTCTCCTGAGATGGTGCTTCACAACCACTACAGTTAATTTTTTTTCCTTTGCTATCATGAGCAGCTCCCTCCATGACCATGATGACTTCATTTTGATATTAACTTTACAGAGTGCTTCATTTTCTTCCTCTTCCATATTTGAGCGGTCTGCCTTTTTTTATCTACATTTCTCTTTGACTTATTGTTTGGTTTGCTTTTATTTTCTTCCATTATATGTCTTGAGTTATTTAGAGTATATGGAAGCCTACAATCATTCTCCTTGTGTCCGAGATTGTGGCATAAATAACATCTTATTTTACCGAGATATGGTTTAGCTATTGTGTGGCCTTTTGTGCTCCTTTTTGCATATAGTTTACATTCACCAAGTTTATGTCCAAATTCATTGCACAAATAACAATAACCATGGAAATGATTTGTGTACCTGGTGAATGACTGTCCTTTTTGTTTGCTTGATGGAGATAACTTTCTCATTTGTCGTCTTGTTTCATGGCAATGGCAGCATGGGATATATTTCTTCCTTTGTGATATTGAATACTTTCTAAATTCATTCTTCTCTTTCTGGTTTTGCTGCTTATTTTCATTTGGCTCTTCTTTTGTAGGTCTTTTTGATGCTGCTTTGTCATCTTTAATGCTTTCCTTTTCTAATTTCTTCATGGAGGAAACCTCCTCTTCTATTTGCTTACATAGACTACTCTTTTCTTCTAACTCTATTTTAGCTAAATCAATCTCAACCTCTTTCTCCTTTACCAAAATATTCATTATCTCTTCTATTATTTTTGCTTCTTCAAGTTGTGTCCTTAGGCTAATGATTCCCTTCTTATATTCATGCTCTCTTTCATCACATATATACACCAATTTCTTCATATCTTTGTTTTCATTCTTCAGTATTTCTATTTCATTCAATACAATGTCAAGTTTGGCTTGTTCTTCAACTGTCTTTTATTCATGGCAATCATGTCCATTCACGCTAGCAGAGACCTCATTTTACTAAACCTTTTCCTTTCAAAATGGATTTTTCATCTTCCTGTTTATCGTCTCCTTCTTCACAGTGCAACCACAGGTGTCTCATTCATGCATGAGATACAATCTATTCCAGATTTATTTAGCAGAAGTTAAATCTATTACTGTATCAAGATCCTTGATATGAACATTGTTATACATAACACATTTTGCCTTAGCATTCCACTGTTGTTCTTGCAGAGAGGGAGAGTCTTTGTAATAACCATCACATACAAGCTTCCATACACCAAGTCCATAAGCCAGTAAATCTATTTTAACCTTATATCTCCATTCATGAAAGTTTTTTGCACTCAACACAGGTACACTTTGATAGTCCATGACTCAACCAGATCTCCTTCAAGTATTAGGCTTACACCAAAGGAACTTGCTCTGATACCAATTGATGAAATCTTGAATAAACTGAGAGGTAGGGGTGAATCATTTTAGTCCATTCATGGAAATTAAAATTATTTTCATTAAACTCATTAACTAAAATGTTACATGAGCATATTAACAAATAATGATCATCAAACTGAATATGTGAGCATCAAGTAATAAGCAGACCAATACATCACATTAGCACATAATAACAATGCATATGGACACCTGTTACACAGCAATTTGTCACCGTTCCTACAATCCCCATCCCGCACAAATTGGAGGGCTCATTCCGTGACCTGTGAGCAGAGACAAGACTTGAAAATACTTTCATTGCATCCCTCTGAAGATGAGCTTTGATTTCCCTGAAAACATCTCCCTGCAAAAAACCCTAAAAATAGCTCTTTTTCCATTGGCGCGGTTCCACAGTTCAGCCCTCGCGCCAAGGGGGTCAAATCCTCCAAAGAGGGCGCACCAATTGGCGCTCTGTCATAGAGCCGCACCCGCGCCAACCATATTAAGAGGTGTTTTAAAAAAAATAAAAGGCGGAAGTTTCATCCTAACAAATTCCTGGACTGATTTCTATCTTGAGTTGGGAGGTTTGGCTACGGATTACCATAGAGAGGAAGTGGTTTTCCACCTCTCATGGAAGCTTCCTTGATGATAGGGCCAATCCCATAATTATAGGGATCCCAACTCCCCTTCCTCCTTCTATAAAAGCTTGCTCTTCTCCATGGCAAGCTAATCTCTAAGTTCCCAAGAGCTTTTATATCCTTATGCTGCAAGAGCCTTCTTGATTCCCTTAAGGCCAAATCCAAGCAAGGAGACTATTGCCAAGTATCCGGAGAGAGAGGCTTGTCCCATCCCTCACAGGCTTTATCAAGACATGCTGACGACCCACTAAAGGAGAGTGCTGCGTCGAAGTTATGGTTGTATTCTTCTTTTGACTCTTTAATGATAAGCGACAATCGATTATGGTTCCACTCTTGTTCTTGATCATGTTCATGAGTTATGTCCTCTTCGACTGACATATAGTTGTATATACTGGATTTTATGCTTGCGTTTGTGTTGTTTCTTGCATGTGCAGGTGTCCGATCATGGAGATCGTGAGGATTGTGATCTGCCAGGGCAAAGGAACAGGAGCACCACCTCTTTTACAAACGACAGCGTCGGATTCCAGGTAAGCCTTCCTCACAAGTCGGTTTATTTGCAATTAGGAACATGCACTGTAGCGTGTTTGATTGTTGCTAGACCCGATCTGGGCTAGTAGGGATCGCCTCTGTCCGCAGAGGGGATTTACCTCCTCAACAATTTGGCGACTCCACTGGGGACTTAGCTTGTTGTTTGATTTGTAAACTATAGACGGAGCCTGAAGCACAGCCAGATAGCCTTCGAAACGCTTTTGCTCTGCATTAGCAGAGTAGATCAATGCTGCTTCAGTCAATCTCCGGTTTGGTTTACGGACTGAACAACTTGGAGTTTTGTCTTCTCTTTCCGGTCAACTTCTTGGTCTTGCTTGCTTGGTCAGCTCTTTGGACTGGTTTTTCCTGTTTGTTTGGCTTTGTTTTAGCCTTGTCATCACTTGTCTGTGTCTGAGATTGCTTATTTCTCTCTTTCCCATAGTAAACTCGGCTGGCGCGCTTTTCAGCGTGATAGTTGCGCCCATTGGCGCAGGTTGCCTGTGTATCACCTGCGCCATTGCCTTTTTGGCGCTAATTTCAAGCTCACAATCGCGCCAATCCTGTGAGCTATTAGGGTTTGCTGTGTTTCATGCTTTCTGAGACTGACTTGTGATTTTGATCTTGTTTTTTCGGCTGTTTGAGTGCACTGGAGCTGAGTTTGACTAATTGTAACCTCCATCCTTTGGTTGTTTGCCTATTTCTTTTGATTTTTCATTTGAGCCCTAGGGCATCTAGGTGCTTTTGTGAGTCGAGCCTCCCTTGGGAGTTTTTGGTTTTCGTTCGTTCAGTCGGCTTTGGGATTGCTTCCTTGCATTCGTTTGACATTTGTCTATCATATTGTTGCACTTTTTGATTGACTGATTTCGTTTTCATTCGAATTTCGCTTTTTTTCATTTTGGGCCTAGATTACACGGCTCATTGGTGTCTTTAGGACTTTTCTTGGTTTTGAGAGACTTTTGGTCGATTTGAGATCTGATTGTTTGTGCCATTGAGTGAAACTTGCCTGTTTTTGCTCTCTTAATATCATTTCTCGAATTTCTTCTCATTTGTTTTCAGTTTGTTTAGTGCATCTAACTATCAAACATTGAAAATAAAAAAAAAATCTCTTTTGCTTTTGATTGATTAGTGCAAATTAAAATCTTTTCAGTTTTATTAGTAATTAGTAACTTTGGAGAAAAGTTTTTAGTTTCATTAGCTGCATTAGAGATATCACTGATTGTCTTCTAATCATTTTGTTTGTGTAAAAAGCTCTCAACTCTTCTGTAGCTAGCTTTCATCGAACGAAATGATGTACTGTGGCATGTAGTTTTGCATTTAGGAGTTTTTGAGACAGCACATTCGTTAGGGCCTGAAAACTGAAACGTAATTGAAGATCAACTTTAAAATCTACTCAATTTACACTAAGGCAGCATTGAAATCTAACGAAACACATTTAGAGGTCTAGGCTAGAGACGTGTTCCGACGTCTTTAAACCTAGTAGCTGTCGTTTGCCTTTTGGCTTTAGACAGCGCTAGTACGGACTTGTGCTCCCCGTACCATCGCGTATATAAAGGGAGACCCCTCTAGGTTTCAATCCTTTATCCATAGGAAGCCGAGTCTGCCGCCCTATACCCGTGATACACCGGACACAACATTCGGGGAGATTTCCTGCACGTACGGAAAGTCCTTGGTTGATTTCTCTTTCATTATTGAAACCAAGGTGTATATTGCAGTTCACGGTTATTTGGTACACCCTTTTTCCTAGTATTCCTGAGTAGTCATTTTGATCCTATCTGACTCCCTAAATTTGAAAGGATCACCAAGCGCTTGTCCTTTCACGCTTGTGTCAAATCTGAAAGAGATAGAGTCACCTTTTCAACCGTTTCTCGACTTTTAAAACATGAAACGGTGAAGTTTCTTATTTTTCAATGTGGTAAAAAATAATCACCCACGATTACACGCCTTGTTAGATTTTTCTTGTTGACCGTTTGATCGTGTGTCTTGACTCTTTTTCAGCCCGTGTGTGTGTTTGATCTTTTTCTCTTGTCGTCGCTGCCACAGTGGCGGAACCCTCGGTTTCGTCTATTGGTAGTCCTTACATGGACGATTCATCAGAGGTGTCCCAATCCTCTGCTGAACCACAACAGCCCTTTGTTTCTGAGTTTCCTGACGGGGGACCGGTTCTTTCTGAGCAACCCTTTGGGGGACCAGTTGAGTTCGATTGGCCCTTTTCGAACCCTATGTCTGAATTGAGATTAGGAGCTGATTTCCTTTCTCTTACATCGGGTTCGCCTTTTATAGCTGTTGTTTTTCCTCCTAGTCCTCGTCGTCTATTGCGAGATCTAGCGATAGGCTCAAGCATGAGTGATTCTGGTGAGGAAATCCCAACGTCTGGTGAATACTATTAGCTCTTCCCACGAAGATTATTTTCAGGAGACAACTCTGAAACAACTATCATGTCAACGTCCAGTCCCTCATTACCACTGGGGTACAGGTCCTTGGGTCAGATCATTTCCACCGCTGCCTCTATGGGAGTGTTAGCTCCTTCTCCGAGGCCAGCTGCTCCTTCACCGAGGGTGTCTCCTTAGACGCCTGTTACTTCTGTACCCGTTCGACCCACTATCTGTGTGGCCGCCTCTACACCCGTTGTCACGGCATCCTCCGCCAGGGCTATGCCGTCTCCTGAAGACATTTATTTAGCGACTGTTATACCAGAGAACATCTCTCCGGAGGAGTATCGGTTGTCCCTGCAACAGCCGAACCCCGAGGTTGGACCATCCTCCCAAGATCCCAACCGCTCTTAATTTTCGCACTATGCATAGGATGGTACGCCCGTGTATGCTTTTCCAGGTCAGTATGATGAGCACGGGGACATTTTGCATCTACCCGCTCCTGAGGCTTACCTCCATGCTCAAGGTTTACCTTATAACCATGCTTATAACCCGCAAGGGCAACCTTTCCAAGGCCAACCTTCGGGCCCACCCAGCTATCCTTATGACCCACAAGGGCAGCCCGTGCAAGGCTATCCTGCGGGCCAGCAAGGGCCATCATACAGTCCGCAAGGACAGTATTACAGCCCTTCCGTTCAACCTGTGCAGCCTCAGCCGGGGTACCAACCAGGACCGGTCTATGGTCCTGGGGGGCAAATACAGCCTTCTCAGCCTATGCAACCGCAGTATCCTGTTGTTTCTAACATTGCATATCAGCCAGGACCACCCTTTGGTTTTGCTCCAGGTCAAACCGGTTACCAGCAACCACCTGGCCCTATTCCTCCACCAGGCCAACCGGCCCATCCGGTACAACCTGGTGTTCCGCCTCCAGGCCAACCGGCCCATCTGGTACAACCTGGGGCTCCTTTATAGCCAGGTCAACCTGCGCAACCGGCGCAGCCTGTCTATCCGGGTCAACCTGTTCACCCAGGGTAGCCCTCTCAGCCTGGTCAACCTATTCATTCAGGGTAGCCCGCTCATTCCATTAACCCTTCCCAGTAGCCGATTCATTCGATGCCGCAGCCAAATCAACAGTTGCGCCCTAGTTATCAGGCTCCGCAGGGTTCCACCTATCAGCAGCCGACTCATCCTCAGGGCGGTTATTATCCTCATGGTCAATCTGAACCGAATTATAATCAGCCTCGAGGCTCTCTGTATTATCCTCCTCCACCCGGTTCTACCTATACTCAGCAGCCAAATCCAAATGCTGCTTACACTGGGCCGACACATAATCAGGGTCCATACTCTGGTTATCAAGCCCCACACACTGGTTACCAGCAGCCAAATCAGTCTGGTTATACAACCTACACCCCCTACGGTCAGAATCCTACGGGACAGAACCCATGGGGGCAAGGATATTCACAACCATTGTGGAGTACGGGTACCGGTCGTCATCCCGGGCCTGGCATGCCTGTCAATCCGCCATTGCCGTTCCTGGCTACCTTGGAGTTTTCGGATGTTTCAAAACTGACCAATGATCTGATTTTGCATAATCCGTATTGGCCTTTGGTTCCTACCAAGATACCAGGTGATTGCCCCAAGTTTGAGGGAAAAGTTGGAGAGGACCCCCAAGCGCATGTGATGACGTATCATCTTTGGTGTTCGTCTAACTCTTGGGTCGATGATTCAATTCGTCTGCGCCTCTTCCAGCGCACTTCGACTGGAGCTGCTGCTAAGTGGTACATCGAGTTATCCCGTGGCATCTTCCAAGATTTCAATTCCTTAGCCATGGCTTTTCTGACGCACTTTCAGTTACCGGTTCGCTATGAAGTCGGGATGCACCTCCTGACTTCTCTGAAGCAGGATAAAGCCACTCACATTTCTGATCACATTCATGAGTGGCGACGCCGTCGTAGGCTGATCAAGTTTCATATACCTGATCAAATACTAACTCACTGGTTCACTACCTCCTTTGTGAATAAAATCGCCCAAGATATTGCGATGGGAGCGTGTGTGACGGAGGAACAAGCCATTGCGCGTGCCCAATACTTGGATCTTGTGTATTCTCAGTCCGGCACGCTTTATGATATCTTGCCTGATGCCCCACGGTCCAGAACCTCTAAGGCTCCACCTACCCCCGCAGTGGATGGTGCCATTGGTTCTGTGTCTCAGAATTCGAAGAAATCTTCGAATGGGAAGCAGAAGTATAATTCTTCCAACCATACTCCTGCTCATCCTGCCCCATAAGATTCTGGCAAAACCGCGGAGGTGAACGCTGTTCAGGCCAATCCTACGGAGAAAGCCTCCAAGGGGAAAAAGAAGGGCAAAGGTAAATCTAAATCCGATGCCCCAAAGCCAGAATCCAAATCTCGTATTGAGGATGGTTCTCAACGTAAACCGAAGTACCCCTGCCTCATTTGTGAAGGAGACCATTATACTAAGGATTGTCCACGACGATCCGAAGTTATTCAACTTCTCAAAAGCTCCAAAGGGACTCCAGCAGTTCTAAAAGAGTCATTCCCGTCTCAACAGACCCAGATGGTTGAACAGTTGTCACCATCTGCACCATTTGGGTCCCAAGTTTTTATGATGAATGGTGCTGCACCTATCTCTGTCGCTACGCGTTCGAAGGATTACAACGAATCACGGCAGGCACCCGGGAAGGCAGT
Source organism: Pinus albicaulis (assembly GCA_034641835.2). Taxonomy (NCBI): domain Eukaryota; kingdom Viridiplantae; phylum Streptophyta; class Pinopsida; order Pinales; family Pinaceae; genus Pinus; species Pinus albicaulis. The sequence goes on along the minus strand of CM076572.1, from coordinate 1,106,797,612 downwards.
TGCGGATGGACCACCTACCCCACCTGTCTCCGGTTCGTTGGAAATCGAGAAGCCTACTCCTGAACCTGTTGTGAAGCCACCTTCTAAAGGTGTTCTTCGAAGATCTTCTTATAATCCAAATGCTCGTGCTGCTCAACACTACAGCATTGTTGAGGATTTGGCACAAGCACCTTCTGCTATGTCTGCACTAGAAGTTCTTCAAATATGTCCTTCGCAACAGAAGGCTTTACTGTCTGCAATCAGTGGCATTGATCCCGCCGATTCGAGTCTTCTCACCTTCGATTTAGAGAATTTCACCCCCCGACTTCCACATCAGATCGCTCTTGTTATTCAAGTCGGGATCAACGGTCTGAACATCCATAGGGCCGTTCTGGATGAAGGTGCTTCTACCTGCGTCATGTCATCCTCTTGCTGGAAGGCCATTGGCTCTCCAGCCCTTTCGTCCTCTCCCAATGCCCTCGAGGCATTTGATGGTCGGGAATCGAAACCCCTGGGTGTTCTCGAGAGTTTAGCGATCACTTTACAGGGGAAGACTGTCAACGTGGAAGTAGAAGTAGTCAACGCCAGGCTCAACTACAATATAATTCTTGGCCGCAGCTGGACCCATGCCATGCTATGCATGCCTTCCATCGTCTTTCGACTTCTTAAGTTCCCTCACGAGGGAAAAATCGTCACGGTGGATCAGTTGTCCTTCTTCACCTCCACCTCCGAGAACAACGTCCCATACGTGGATCAGATTCTGAATCCCCCTAATAGTGTAGGACCTGGTCTCTTCAAAGACCTCGTCCTCATGGGTATATTTCCCGCACCACCACTGCACACCGCTCAAGTTAACATGATTTCCAGGTCTGACGACCCCTGGCTCATTCCTATGCCTGAGCAGGTGTTTGAGTTTGGAGAATCCATGCCCTTGACTCCAGTAGAGATTAGCTACTATGAAATTGTTGCTGCATCCGATCCTCCACCTCCTCAGCATGCTCCTTTGAGCATGGCTCTAGATGTTTACTCTTAATCCCCCTGGCTTAGTCAGGCCGATTCACCTGATCCTCTCAAAGAGACTTTTCCTTCCGATGAAGCCATCATTGAAACTATGTCTCTCGAGGAGCTGCCTTGGGGCGATGGACATCATCGCTCCTCTTTTATGCCTAGCTTGGGGGCAATGTCAGATTTTCTAGAGCGTTATGCATCTCAGGTTCCTACTCCTCCTCTCCAAACGCCAATCTTGACGCACGAGGTTTTTTCAGAGGGAAACCTGAGTAATATCACTCAAACCATCCCGATCAACATCTCCGTTAAACCGGGGATCGTTGAGAATATACACGTGGGAGTGACTTGTTCTCCTGATGAGATTCAAGTCTATACTGATCTTTTTAAAGAATTCAGAGATGTGTTCGCCTGGTCCTACGAGGAAATGTCGGGGATTGATCCTAGTATCATAGTGCATGAGATTCCAACCTACCCTGGTGCGAAGCCCGTGCGCCAACGCTTACGCCCGATGCATTCTCGTAAAGCCGCTGCAATTAAGGCAGAAGTTGAAAAACTTCTGAACGCGGGCTTTATTTATCCCATCCCCCTCACAGAATGGGTTTCCAACATTGTCCCTGTTGATAAAAAGCAGGGTACTATTAGGGTCTGTGTTGATTACCGCGACATCAATCGCGCCTGTCCAAAAGATAACTATCCCACTCCGTTCATAGATCAGATTATCGACGAATGTGCCGGAAGTGAGATTTATTCCTTGATGGACGGTTTCTCAGGGTATAATCAGATCAATATTGCACCTGAGGATCAACACAAGACTACTTTCATCTGTCCGTGGGGTACTTTCGCGTATAAAAAACTCCCGTTCGGCTTGAAGAACGCTGGAGCCACTTTTCAGCGTGCGATGTCTTACGCTTTCCATGACATTCGCCATATCGTTCAGCCTTATCTGGACGACTTGCCAGCTCATTCAGCTAGGCGAGAGGATCACCCTGAACACTTCCGCCAGATTTTTCTCCGCTGTAGGCGCTACAATATTAGGCTTAATCCTCATAAATGCGTCTTCTGCGTGGATTCTGGCCGTCTTTTGGGATTCATAGTCTCCAAAGACGGAATTCGCCTTGACCCTTTTTAATTCGAGGCTATCATCAATCTCCCATCACCCTCCTCGTTATATCAGTTGCAGAGTCTGTAGGGAAAAGCGAACTTCCTTCGACGCTTTATCCCGAACTACGCCGAGGTGGCCAAAGGATTCACACGCCTATTAAAGCAGAATGTTCCCTTCCATTGGGATGAAATTGCTCAACAATCCTTTGAGAAGCTGAAGACGTTACTCGTTAATGCTCCTTTGCTTCGTCCTCCGGACTATCGTCGTGATTTCACTTTGTATCTCGCCGCCGCGTTTAGCACCATAGCTATGGTTCTGGTGCAGTATGATGACGATGGTAATGAACATGTTGTTTATTATCTCTCACGGAACCTTCTCGATACAGAAACGCGTTATGCTCACGTCGAGAAGTTGGCGTTAGCCGCAGTACACGTTGTGCAACGTTTTCGCCATTACATCTTGTTGCGTACGATAACAGTGGTTTCGGATTGCAACCCCATGACATATATTCTCTCTAGACAATTGCTGGGGGGAAAATAATCCAAATGGATCGTTATCCTACAGGAGTTTGACTTAGAGTTCACTACCGCTAAGTCGACGAAATCACTTGTTTTCGCAGATCTTATATGCTCGCTCCCGACAGAATCCACTCCTTCACTTTCCGAGGATCATATCCCGAACGAAACTCTTTTCCTCATCAGTACTCGTGACCCTTGGTATGGCGACATAATCGTGTATCTTCAGACCCCACATTTCGGTCTAAGTTGACTAAAGATGCCTGACGTCGGATTCGGCATCAGTCTCAATCCTACCGCATCGTAGGAGATACCTTATACCGTGTTGGAGTAGATTCGGTGCTCCGTCGGTGCCTAACCTTGGAAGAGGCTGAAAGGTTCCTGAATGACTGCCACAGTGGCGCCTATGGTGGACATATGTCCGGATATGCTACTGCCCAGAAAATTCTGCGAGCAGGTTACTTCTGGCCGTCCATATTCAAAGACTGTATCGTTGCAGTCCGTAAATGTCACGCGTGCCAGGTGTTTCAGCGCAAGATGCGCGCGCCGCCTCTCCCTTTGCATCCTGTTATTACCGTCGGCCCTTTTGCAAAATGGGGCGTGGATTTTATGAATTGTAACCCTCACTCGGCCGAGGGGCATGCGTATATCATTGTCGCTGTCGACTACTTCACCAAGTGGGCCGAAGCGATGCCTACACTAGCTGCCGACGGTAAGACAGCTGCCCAATTCATATTCAACCATATCATTGCACGTTTCGGGGTCCTGCAAGCCATCGTTACTGACCACGGTACTCATTTCCAGGATTATATGATGGCCGATCTGACTTCAAAGTTGGGCTTACGTCATGATAGCTCAATGTCGTATTACCCTCAGGCGAATGGCCAGGTTGAAGCAGTGAACAAGGTTCTGGTCACTATGCTTCAACAAATAGTTGGTATCCACAAATCCAATTGGCACCTCCAACTGTTCTCAGCTCTATGGGCATACCGGACGTCTGCAAAGAGTGCAACTAGATTCACACCATTTCAATTGGTATATGGTCTGGAAGCAACTCTTCCGGTTGAATGCGAGATTCCTTCGTTGAAATTAGCTGTAGAACTTCTACCCGACACTTCTACTGAGGAAGAGTGTCTTTTGTATCTGGAACAGTTAGATGAAACCCGTCACTTAGCTGCTTTAGTCATTGAAGCACAAAAGAAGCGGTTCAAAGCTCACTTTGATCAATCCGTTTCTCCACGTTCCTTTATCGAAGGAGACCTCGTCCTCCTATACGATCAAGCGCATGACAAGCTTGGGGCCGGTAAGTTCCAACCTATGTGGCATGGGCCCTACATAGTAAAATGTGTTTTGAAGAACAGGGCTTATGAGCTTATAGATTATGAAGGAGTTCCGCTGGCACAGCCCAGAAATGGGCTATACCTCAAAAAATACTACGCCTAAAGTTATTTTTGGTGTGGTGTGTGTACATAGATGTGTGTTTTTCATTTTTGTGCATGTGTGGTGTGGTGTTCGATGTAAACATCTTTCTGTTGATCGGGTCTTCCTGATTGTGCAGATGTCCATTCGTCTGTTTGTTGATTTCGGGGATGGTGCCTCCCGCAGTACCAGGAACCTGTCTTCGGCAGCCTGGGTAATCTATGATCCTGCTGGTGAGTTGGTCAACCTGCAAGGTGTGTGTCTGGGACGTACTACAAATAACATCGCGGAATATAGTGTTGTATTAGAATTATTAATTGAGGTTGTAAACCTTGGTATCCTTGAATTGCTTGTGTATCTAGACTCACAACTTGTAGTATTACAACTAAACGGTCATTATTCGATCAGAAACTCATCCATTTAACGTCTGTATCTGCGTATTCATTTACTGGAAAGAAATTTTGACTATATCACATATAAACATATACCCGGGCATATGAATACATTAACAGATGCAGTAGCTAATTTGGTGTTAGATATACATTTGCGCAATTTGTAAAACAACATCACATGAAAAAGAAAGATCCATCCATAAATAGATATGTATATATATATATCGAAATGTTTACATAGTGTGCGTCGCATAGAATCAAAAAAAATATATGTTCGTCTTAATACATCCGGAGACGACATGTCTCTCAAAAAATATGCATGATAAAAGTCCTAGGAGTCTAATCCGCATGGTGCTCATGATAACAAGTGACTGCACGCACTAAGCGTCTCAGAAGTTGGTGGAGGTGACTAGGCACTCCCACCGTATGTCTCTGGTACGCCATCGGTACATCTGCCAGCCGGGCGTAGTCTGGGATCCCTCGGGCGATGCCCTCGAGATTCTGGATTAACTCCCCCCCCCCCTCTGCACCCTCTGCCTGAGGATCAGGTGTGGGAAGAGTCCTCTGTGCGATAGGAGACATACAGGCTGGTCTCTCTGGACCCACGTCTGCATACATATAAAATGTGTCAGGAAGAACATGTATTAACAAAAAATCATAAAACATAAAAATCAAAAAGAGAAGAGGTCATACCCAACTCTTCGTCCCAATCATCTCCCTCCGGCAGTGGGAGATCTGGATCACCAGTGAAATCGGTACCTGCATATGGCCAGTCTTCCACTACAATCAACTGACTCCGCAACCACCCAAAAAACTCCGGCCTCCAGGACATCTGTTGGCCCCCTCCAGCTCTGGGCATCAGTCCTACCCAGCGAGCCATTCTTGGCTCTCGTGGAATCGGCTCAGCTACTATGGCCCCTTGGCCCTGGAAGATTGGTAATCGTTCCAGAATGAACGATACCAGGATAGAACCGTAGCCAAACTGTTTCAGTTTGGCCTGCTTGCACTTCGTGCGCTGTCTCTTCATGTTTATCATCACTGTTGTGGCCCAGTCAAACAATAGGGGAGTCATACACTCTGAGGCTAGCAAAAGTTGGGCCTTTGTTGCCTTGTGCGGTGCCTGCGACCCCGCAGCCCGCGTGATGGTATGTAGCACCACTCTCAGTGCCAGATCAGGAATGGTGTGAATGTCTACTTTCCCACTTCCGGATCCCAGTTGTGCCCCTCGGCACACTCGTGCCATCACTTGCTCCATCTTCTCACCAGACGGTCTGCTCCCTGTCAATATGGGCACCGGACCTCTGCGCGATAATCCAGTTATGAAGTACATGTCAGCAACCTCTAGTTCTAACACTTGATCCCGCAACTTGAATACTTGTTCATCTGCGTCCCACATATTGATCAAGTACTGTAGAAGCTCAGGCTGAGCTCGTAAACAAGGTGTGAGGAAGAACTTTTTTAGCCCACAGTTCCTGAGGGCATTCATGCAAATTTCATTCTCCATGGCTTGTTCATCCTCTTCACCGTGCTACATCTCTTTCCACTCAATCACCATTTTGCTCGGTTTCCTGCATCAACATGGTCACAAACCCTTAATTAGATCTCTATTGAGCTTCAAAATTCATCCAAATTAATTAAAATCTCGAATTTTTAGGTGAAAATTGGGGTTTTGCCGCTGGCGCGGCTGTTTCTTGAACAGTCGCGCCAGCTGGCGCGAGCCCTTTGCATATAAAAGCCCATTGCTACGAGTTCGTGCCCGATACCCGCGCCTATGAGCGGAGCCCTAAAAATTTAAAAAGCTGCCACAGAAATCTAATGCATGATGGAAAACTATTAAAAAATGGATTGAAATGGAGTACGGAGAAATGCCTCTTACCTGGAACTCACGGAACTCTGAATGGTAGCCCGGATCGGTCGTAATCGCTGTCGGAAGTTTACACACCAAAATGGACCACTGCTGCTCTTTGGTGAGGTAAATAGTAAATAGTAATTCTATTTTTACCATTGGACATATTTTTAACTTTTTGAACTCAAAATAGGTTTTTGAAAGTTATTTTTCTAAATATTTTAATATATTTGTGTCGAAAATGGGTTTTACACTTGCTTTTTGTGCAGCAACAGGTCTTTTACGTGAATTAGACGGTGAAACAAGTTGTATTTTATACTTTTTTGGACTCGGTAAATACACGAAAAAGTCTCTCTGGAGTCATCTTTCAGCTCTTTTTTGACTCTCTAAACATGAAAAGATTGCCGAGGCCTTTGTCATTTCGATCTCGTTAAAATGGACATGAATCGACATCTACCCAGTATACGTTTACCCCTTTTTCGGGCTGGGACGGATTATTTACGAAAAATGAATACCCTAGCCTCTCGCGACTAGGAGGTTTTCTTGGATATTGTTTTCTACCTTTTCGGGTCCGAGGAACTATCTACGAAAAGGCACCGCTGGAGTTTACTTTTCTGCTGTCTTTTCAAACTCTCTAAACATGAAAAGACGCCGAGTTCACCCTTTGTCAGACTCGTTAAACCCTGATGACATTGGGTTCAATCGAAATGACGTTATTTGAGTCGCTCCTTCCTAGGG